>WBMV01004806.1:330180-492169 GCA_013396655.1 Campylorhamphus procurvoides | reverse complement strand
CCTTCCTTTTTCCACCTCTGCAAACAAAACTCATTTAAAAGTGTCTCCCCCCCAAAATTCCTTCTCCCTGCTCCAAATCCATTCATGTGGGATGCAGCATATGGCCAGTACATGGCTCTGCACAGCTGCAGAGACAAGACAAAGCCACCTGCCATTGTCCCCAGGCTGTCCTCACTGCTCAGCCACCTCCCAGAGACATGTCAGAACTCCAGGGACAGGCAGAGTCCCGGTGACAGGGGCTGAGCAGCACCAAGGGGCTGAGTCACAGGGAAGCCATACCTCTGCATCCCCGGGAACGTCGTGAGAAGAGCAAAGAAGGAGAGAAAGATTATTTATAGCTGCAAGAGCAATTATCCAGAGCTGGTGTAGAGGAGCTGGCAGGCTGCTGGCTGTGCAGGCACGGTCACAGAGGCAGTGGGATGTAGGGCTGGGAGCTCATGGTGGGATGGAGGGCAAGGCTGTTCCTGCCAGGGGATGGTGCCCCAGCTGGCTGGCTGCACTCCATAGGAAAACCAAGAGAACTCACTATCCACCTCTGCCTTTTTCACATCAGTATAGCTCTGAGTTACAGCCACCAGCATCCCCTCGCTCAGCTTTCTTCAGAGCTCAGAAAATCCTCTTTGCTGCTTTCTTGCCCCCTTGGACCAGGGATTTGTTCCACTCATCGCTTCTGCTACCCAGATCAATTTGCCATTTTTCACATTGATTGCTGTCTATTTTCCCACTCTGGCTGTTAGTGCATTTGGGGGGTTTATTGCTAATTACTGTTCTTGCTTCTCTGTTGGGGGAAATACTTCCCAGTTCCTTTTTAACTGATAAGGGCACTACAAAATATTTACTAGAGATAAATATTTTCAAATCAGGCTGTCTGGACAAGATGCTTTGGCTTGCAGCTCTTGTCAGAGGCTAGTGATACCCTGAAATACTCTCTTGTACTCAAACCTGTCAGGTCTGAGACAAGGCACAGTCTCACTGTGCAATTTATGGTTGGAGACCAAATGACTATATAGGGAATGCACGGCTGGAGACTGTGAGGGCGAGACAAAAGCTCCCTGCAGAAGCCCAGGCAGCTCCAAAGTTGGGTTATATTTAATTTCAAATGCCTGGAGGGTTCCTGTTTGATTTCTGGGAGGATTTCAGTCTGAGAGCTAATAGGGGTGCAGTTGAGGTACATCTAAGGCTCTTTGCAAACAGCATACGGGCACCTGCTGAGCTTTTCAGAAGCTGGGACACTGCTGGTTTCTCTGCTCAGTGAGGAGGAGAAGTCCCAGACAGGAGGAAGGCAAGGGAAAGGGAGGTTGCACAGGCCACAGTGTCCCCAGATGCCCTGGCAGGGCAGTGGGCAGGCAAGCTTCAGCCCTGGCAACACAAACTGCCCAGGAATACCTTGGGAGGCAACTCATGGCTTTTCAATGTGCTTTAGAAACAGACAAATGGTTCAGGCCCAAAGCTGTTTGGATAACAAGAACTTTGGTCTGATGAGGGAGATCCATCAGCTGAAGTTTATGAATCCAAAGCCCCAGCTGAAGCTGTCAGGTCAACCAAGGGCTGGAGCTGCTGGCCTTGCTCCTTGCCCATTGACTCAGACGCCTTGGTGTAGCACAGGCACAGGAAGGCTCTGCACAGCATCACTCCTCTCCCTTGGGGTTTTTTCAGTCACTGGAAAACTTAGGGGGGAAAAAAAAGATTGGGAAATCTTGCCAAACTCTCTGTTAAAAGGCTCAAGCAAGCTCAAGCACCAGAAATTAGGCAGGGCTAGTTTTATGGTAGTTGGTTTGACCTTCGTTCTGCCCCCATCTACATTACGATGCAATGTTTAGTTAAATGATCACTGACTTCTTTCTCCTGGGGCTTTTCACTCATTCCAGTGCACATGGAGCAAAATTAAAATTGTGCAGGAACCACAAATCTGGCCTTTCCCAGCATTTGAGGACTTACCTTGCTGCCTGAACAAGGTTTTTTTTAACAGAGCTTTTTGTCTGTAGGATCTTAAATAATTTGGTATCAGTTCCATTCCCATGGAATTCATCAGATAATTAGCTGTTCATTATAAGAGAGCAGCATACAGTATCGTTATCTTGCATCCTCTAATGCAAGGCTTTGCATGTCACTGTGGTATGGTTTTTCTATTAAAGCAGGCTGGTTGGTAAATGCCCCAAGAGGCTCTTGATTCACACACTGCAGACCAGGGTTCTATATTAAAAACCCATTTAAAGTTCCCCAGCAAAATGTGCGAGTCAGAAAAGTTAAATTGTGTTAATTCTGTCTTGAATGTCCCAAGGATAAGCAAGGCCAGGATGCTGCTCCCGGTTCCCATGCACTGCTCTCTGCTAATGGGCACTAATTTTCCTGGGGAGCTGCAGATATCGCTGTCGAGCGGGGCTATTACAAATAGGTTACTAGAGCTTTGTGCAGGGGAAAATGGGTTTATTTTCTGTGGAAAGGATAGTCAATTTGCATGTCAATGAATACCTTTTCCTAGAAGGAATTTTCCATTATAGGAGTAATAAATTCTTCTTGCGGGTAAACTGCTCCAGCCATCTCACCTGGGGGATGTGCATCCCCAGCCTTTGTAGCCTCTTCATAAAGGTGGTGGCAGGGAAGCCGTGGCCTGGCCAAAGGGTACTGTGAAGAGGGGAGGAGTAAAGCCAGCTCTCCATACTCTGTGACCTCACTGCATTGCACAAATGGTCGGGCTGGAGATGACTTGGATGATGGGCAAAGCAGCCCAGCAGTCTACTTAAGGCTGAAAATATCACAGCAGCTGGAGTAATGGAGGGGCCAGGGGAAGGGGGGCTGAGAATTTTAGCTTCACACAGCTCTGGAAAGGAGCAGGTAATAGCAGTGGTGATGGACTGCATGAATCATTTACAGGGATGTAATCTTGCGCCATATGTTATGTGTCAGTATGTGGAGAACATGTCACATCCATTAGGATAATAATTGCACAGTTCATCTTTTTTTTGGCAAAAAAAGTAAAGAAAAAAAGCACTCTCCAGACTCGGCAGCACTTGCAGGGTAGAGCTAGGATGTGTTCCTGTGGCGGAGAGACTGGGTACTGAGGGCAGGCACCTAGGGAAGCATCAGGTTGTGGCAAAGAAGAGGAAAAGGAAACAGCTGGGTGGGAAGGAGGGAGGGGGGACAAAATGCTGCTTCAGGAGGCCAAAAGGGCTAAATAAAATATGAGCCTTTCCCTGGGCATGTGTGAGAAGATCAGGATGGACGCCAAGCCCTGGGTGTAGGAAAGCCAAAGTCTTTTGCAGGCTCACATCTTCCTCATTTCCAGCCCGAAATGCTCCAGACTGGATTTTGTTAAGCCTTTTCTGTGAGATTAAAAGCCCCCCTTGCTGCTAGAGCTTCGTCCCCCACCTTGCTAGGTAGGGCCCTGCAGCCATGATCAGTGCCCCTGCCCGACTGCAGCTCTCTGGAAGACTGTGCCAGAGAGTTTTGTGGAGCAGGATGGATGGCATGGCCATGGGTGAGCAGCTGTGTCCCCAAAGGACCCCAGGTGCTGTGGGGTGGTGTGTGGCTGGCAGCCCCTGTGGGCAGCATGTGCAGAAGGGGTGGCCATGCATGGGGTCGAATCACCCTCCCAAGGTGTGCCAGGTGCCACAGGTCTGGCCAGGAATTAGTTTTCATTAGTGGTTTTCCAGGCTTTTAGGCAGCCAAGCAGCCATGCTTGGAAGACTCTGGGGTGAGCTGTCATTTTTACACAAAGGTAGCTAAGCTCTCAAATCCTATTAGTGGAGAGGGAAGAGACGCTGAGAGTGACCTGAGGCAAGACAGAATCCAGCTGTGACAGCCAAGGAAGGACATCGTCTCATCATCTGAGCTCCCTCACACATTCCTCACCGCACACCAGCAAGGCTGATGGTTATTTCTCCCCCAGGCCAGCCAACCTGGTGCAGCACATATCATTCCCAAACTACCTGAGCTCCTTGGTACCCACCATCCACACTGGGACTGCCCATACAGCTCACCTCCTGACACCATTCACCCAGGCTCCTCTGCCTGCTCCTCCTTCCCCTGGTGCCTTTATAAGTGCAGGAGCTAAAATTCAGCTCCCATGCCCTCCCATCAAGAAAAGTTGTGTCTCTCCTGCTAACTAACCCTGGCTTGGCAGGTGAAGGTTATTGTGCAAATTAACTATACTTAGCCTTCCAGGTTTTTGCAAGACACTTGATTCGAGCATTGAATGCCATTTCTATTTTAAAAAATTAGGGCTGCCTAACATCAATGAAACATAAGTCAAGAGGGAGAAAAATTGTCCAGGCTAGAAATTGCCATCAGCAGACAGTCATCACGTGTGGATGCTGCCACTAATGCAGGGAGGCCTCCAGGGTGTCCCACTCCATGGGCAGGGTGCAATGCCAGGCATTGAGCAGTGCCCAGGAGCAGTCCTGTGGGCATGCACAAGCCCTCACCCACAGACACACACACAAGAATGCTCAAAGGGACAGGGCCATATTTTTGCTACAGAAAACAGAAGGAGAGCTCTTGTGCACATTCCCTCCTGTCTTGTGCTGCCCATCCCACTGCAGGAGCTTCCTGCCCTTTGTGCAAGTCCTGCTAAAAGCACTCACTGAGATACTTCAAATTGTCGTGGGTCTAATTTATCCCCACTGCTCCTCCTCCTCTTCAGGCATAAGCCCACAAGGCTTTTTAAAGTGCAGCAGCATCAAGAGACCTTCAAAGAAACACATCCCCTGCAGTGAGAGTGCACTGGTGCCTCTTTTCAAAAATCACAGCAAAGAGAGTTGCTGAATCCTTTCCAAAATGAGATGCCTCATGGAGCAGAGCTGTGCATTCCAGCCAGCCCTGGGAATCAGGATGGGGAGCAGGGACCTGCAGCTTCAGATGTGGTCCATTGCCTCCCCAGCACTGGGGGGAGACAGAATCATAGAATCATGCAATCAATTAGGCTGGAAAAGCCTTTTCTAAGATCGAGTCCAACTGTTAACCCAGCACTGTCAAGTCCACCACTAAACCATGTCCCTGAGTGCCACATCTACTGCATCACCCCAAGCTGAATATGGCTTTGCTCAGCTCACAGGCTGTCACCTGCCACTCTCCAGCATTGATTTTTATGTCCAAAGGACTGGAAACAACCACACAAGGGAATGGTGGGCTGACTTTTCTTTCCTAGCAATTTTAATTTTTCTCTGCTTGCCTGGAGTGTCCCCTGGACCTTCTAGTGATAAATTGCCAAAAAAAAAAAAACAAAAAAAAACCCAAGAAAAATAAAACAAACAAAAAAAAAACTGGGCAGTCTGGGAAACTTTACATTCACCAAAGATTCCAGCAGAATTCTGAAGAAGAAAATGCCATTACCCACAGGGACCATGGCTGTGACTGAAACTGTAAAGTAATGACCCGCTGGGTTTGACAGGAAAATGCATGCTCCTCAGAGATGTGTGGGGCTCCCTTTTGGGTCCAACACACAGACCAAAATTTTGGGGAGTGGACACCAATATCACACCACCCAGAGCCCTTTTACTTTGCATTTCCTACCCCGATGTTGCAGTTGGGGCCAGGAGCAGGGAAGGACCAAAGCACAGCCACCTCCAGTGAGCTTTCTGACACTTTCTGCATGTTATACTCGCTGTCAAATGATTTTCACCCCCCAGCAACTTTGAGGCAGCGTGGTGTGCAGTGAAGAATACAATAAAATTGAATTATTCTGGCACGAGAAATTTTTCTCCTCCCCATTTGTCAAGCTTTCTGCATCTCGTTCCAGAGCAAAGAAAAATCACCAAAGGATCCATCAGAAGGGGGAAAAAAACATAAAACCTCTGAAGAAGGTGTGCTGGATGGCACAGCATCAGAGCAGTCCCTGGGGTGCTCAGGCTCTCTGCCTGGATTCTGAACCACCACCCCCAGCCCATCACCCTCGTGTCCTGTCCCTCTGCCAGGTGATTTCTGGCAAAATAATCTGCAGCAAAATAGCTACTGCATGATGTCAGGCAGGACAGTCCCAGGTGGGGCTGTTTCCAGGGGCAGGTTTCCATTGTCCCTGAAGGGATTGGAAGTGGGATGCTATTGCAGATGTTGTGCTCTCTGAGCTCCCCCTCTGCATACAGCGTGCCAGGGAACTCAGCTGAAAAGATGAATTCCATATTGATTTCTATAGCTAGATCCCTGTTCTGCTGCAATTTGTTATCAGGGAGCTGAGCAGCACACGGGAATGGAAAACTGCAAGGGTGGCTTGAACTACTGAAAGGTTTTCTGAAAAGCCAGGAAAAACTGAAAAAGCCACTGAGAAGGAGGAAAATACTCTGCTCTGAAAGGAATAAATGGGGAGATAAGGAGTTTTGCAGGGTATGTGTTTCTTCTTTCTTATGAAGGGAGATTATACCCAAATTCACATCTTCCTCCAGAAGACTTTGATGAAGTAGCATTTTTTGAACTAAATGACTGTGCGAAAAGGTGCCCAGCTCTATTTTACTTTACCACATCTGTGGTTTTATGTGGTTTTATCTGTGAACACAGCTTCTCTCAACAGACCAAGGACTTCCTATCTTTTTTTTTTTTTTTCATGGCCTAGCAAAGGTCAAACTCATAGTCTGTTTGAACTTCATGGAAGAAGCTGTATTGGACTTGGCATATGTCATCAGAGTGAAGGAAGCAGCAAGGCAGGGCTCAGTGGCTGGATGTGTGAAAGGCTGGGGAATGGGATGATTCAGCCCACAAGGCAGGGCCAGGAGTTGGCCTCGATGATCCTTGAGGGTCCCTTCCAACTCAGGATACTCTACAATTCTATGATTCTTTAAGCAGAATATCAGTGACTCCAGTTTCTTCCTTGCCTGCCCTTCGATCTCCCAGTGCTGCCTGCAGTGCACTTCATCTCTGAGTCGAGGCTGCCTGCACGCTGCCAGCTGGCAGGAATTCCCTTTGACAGCCCAAATCTGTCAGCAGCCAAATACCTTGAACTCCAGAAGATATCACTCTAGACATTAAAGAAAAATAACATGGCTGTCCTCTCAGAGATTTTAAAAAAAAAAAAAAAAAAGAAAAGAAAACCATAAGGCTTTTTCCTGTTTGAAAAAAACAAACAAAAAAAAAGCCAGTGCTTTTTACTTTGTTTTATATAATGCTGTTCTTAAAAATTGTCTTTCAGAGAGGTGCTTTGCCCTCACCCAACAATGGCAGAAAGGGCCAGACTCTGCCTCAGCACCACCCTGGTTTCTCTGGGTGCAAAGCTGGGCAAGTCAACAAATCTCTGCTCTTTTTCTCCTCTGACAATATTGAAGAGTAGGAATGACCTGTCATGGTTATTTTGTGTCACTGTCAACAAAACAGAGCACTTCATCTGGCTTTTTTGCAGCTTGTAAATACCAAAGAAATTAATAATGTCATTCACCAGTATGGAAGAAACCATTTCCTTGACTCTTAAATTAGAGAGGCTTTCTGATGTGCTGGTTTGTCACTACTCTTTACATTCTTTGAATGAAACCAAGAATTCTGCTCCTTCCTATTAAAAAAGAAAAAGGAAATATTACATATGGGTGGGTGTCACTGAATGCTTCACCATTTTTTTCTCTTTTTTGAGGAGGGGCGAGGCAAATCCAATTTTCCAAAATCGCTTCCAAGACATTTGGCCAAAGGTTTCCCCCAGTGTTGGGCAGTGGTGCATGGGAACCTCTGACTGGGAACACAATACAGGGAGCTTTGCTGCTGCCTTCCCTGGCCACCAGTGGGGTCCCTCCATCCCCTACCACCCCTCCATCCTCTCTCTGGGGAAATGTTGCTGTTTCTCAGTGCTCACAGGCATACACAGCATAGGAACCCCTGTGCACACCAAACCTCCCCTCAAATAAGCAAGAAATACACATTACTCTAACTACCAGTGATCTGTTAAAGCAAATATTTAGCTAATGAAACCAAGGTAAGGAAAAAAAAGAGCTTGTTGAAAATAGAACCAACCAGGCTTTATACAAATTACGTCCTTCCCAAAAGCAACATTGTTCTCTGAACTCATGGAGATGTCCTGTCCCAGAACAGCACCTCTGCCTGGCTGGGTACTTCAGCCAGCTGGAGACCAAGCACAAGGGATTTTGACACAGCTTTGAGTGCATACCACATTTTTTGCTGTGGAAAGGCAGTTTGCATCACCTCTCTCTGCAGACACCACTGGCACTGGCAGACCCAGCCCTGGGAGCACACCAATCCCTCACCCTGCTGTAGGACAGGCTCAGGTCAGGCATGCATGGATGGTTGGCTCCTGGCAGTGCTGAGTGCTCTTGCTCCAGTCCCTCTGGCTGTGGTTCGGATGTCTCCTCACCAGCACTGTCCTTGAACTGGCTCTTGTCCATGGCTCTCATCACCTTTCATCCCCCAGGGCTCATATCTCCCTCTCCATGGGTACATGCAGCTCCAGCATAGAATCCTCCCAGGTGTAACTGGTGAGAACTAGTCGTGATATGCTTTTTAGGAAGCGTGTGTGAGGCAAATTGTCAGAAAACCCGTTATCCAATGAAACCTTGCACTTTTTATTGGCACTCAGCCTTTACCTCACTATTTGTGCTCACAGAGCAGGACCAAGCAGACCCACGAGCCAGAGGTGATGTTTGGAAAGCACAAACCCCTCCAAGGCAGCCAGAGCCAGAGTGCCCCAGCCCCAAGCAGCGATGGGCAGGGGCAGAATGGGGTCTGTGCTGGTGCTGAGTCCCCAGGCATCACCCAGAGGCGCTACCATCTCCCCTGGGGTTATTGCTATTGGGGTGTGCTGGCTCCTCATGAAGGTTGATGGTTTCTGCATGCATTTCATGTCCCTCTGCAGCCCCAAACCCCACCTCACTGAGGATTAAAAGAGCCATGGCTCTGCCTCATACCCTGCAGGACCAGTTCCCTGAGTCCCTTATGGAACCTAGGGAGCAAATGCCAGGGACTGTCCATGGGGAAAGCAAGAGCAGAGCCTTTCCTACAGAACTGGCCTTAACTGCACACTAAATTTGGGTTAATCATGAACACATGCTCCAAGATAAAACTTGAAGGAAGAGCTGAGCATCAAATACACAATGAATCTAATTAACATGAACACAGCTAATTAGATTTGAATCTGCTCACAATATTGCATGTGTGCTTGAAACTGCTGGCTTTATGGGAGTAATTAAAAAAAACTAAGTAGGGTTGGATTCACAAATTAAGCAGCCCCAATGATTTCCTTTTAAGCATGTGGTCTTTCCATATATTGTTGTTTTATTTTATTTCTTGAAGAAACTGTTAGTTGTGGACCATTTGTTCCTCCAGAAATTGACAGATTTGAGTTCCCAGAGCTGCTGCAGCTCTTGCAGAGAAAGATGGGGATCTGCAGGAGGAGCCATTTGGCACAACCCTTTAGATGGAAAAATGTCTCCTGCCTGGGAAATTGCCTGCAGAGCAGCAAAGGCAGGAGCCCAGCAGCTGCTTGGCCAGACAGTTTGGGATGGTCAGATCCCATGCAGGCTATCCCCCCTGCCATGAGCCTGCCACACTCTGGAGGCTGGACCATGGACACCTGGACAGCACTGGGGAGCAGTTCCAGCCCAGGTGGTGGAGACTGACATGGGACAGGTCTGCCAGGAGATAAAAGGTAGCTCAGGCTCATGGAAAGGTTTTAGTGGTGCAAATAGGGCTGGGGGTGCAGCACAGGCTCTCAGGAAGAAATGGAAGCTGCTGTAAGGTCCCCATACGAGCTCTGGGGTGTTGTAGGAGGAGAAAATAATGTTTTGCTTCTTCCAATGACATTGCAAAATGGTGAGTGCCCGTGGGTTAAGCAGCCTGCAGGGGCAGCCCCTCTCTGTGGAGGGAGCAAGCAAGGGATGAAGCCTCTTGGAGCTCCAGTGGGGTGAGTCTGTAGATGGGGATGTTCCTCCAGAAGGGCTGTGTGGGACAGCCAGAAAATTCTGCTAGTCCCCCCAAATAAAGGGCAGCTCCTGGGGTTCCTTAGAGTATACTGTCTATGCATTGGAAATACATAGATTAAATAAGATGTATCACATATGTTAAAAAGGCTTAGCCCCTAACAAAATTGGACTAACCCAAGTCCTTAAAGCTGTTGTTTTGGCAGTATTTTCAATTTTCTTTTTCATCAGCTGTAAAGTAGGAATTGTATAAAGGAATTGTGCTCTTGATCCGTGTCTCATGTGTCTTATTCCTGCTGCTTCTCACTGTCACATCAAGACTGCTCTGGTGAAGGCTTCTGACAGTCCCTTTAAAGCTGGAAATGCACTGCAGCTGATGGTGCTGGTTAAAGATTGCCCCTGTGATCCTATCCTCTGATCAGTGGATCCAGTCTGGACCAAAGCCCTGCATGCACTCTGCACAGCATGCACAGCCCCTGATCTGCAGCTCATGCCCCATTCCTGCTGCCTTGGGAGCCTTCTGCCTGTTTCCAGGCCTGGTTTGGTTGTGTTGTACCTGGGGGGAAAAATGGATTTTTGTTCAAGCTAACTGTTCACAAAGCAGAGGAAATGAACAGGGTGGGGGAGATGCAATGGAAACTTGCCTGGGAATTTTGGACACTGGCGCATCCAGCAGAGGCAGTTGGCTTTACTTAATTAAAATGATCGTTGTGCTGAGATACCTAATTAGATTCAGGCACCTGTAGCCAGACAATGACAGTATTATACATTGGCTCTCGTGGCAGCAATGTCGCTGCTGCACTCAATGGCTCTCGCCTGGCACTGCGTCAGATGACTGCTGTGGTTCATCGGGCTCCTGCACACTGTGGCCCCTTCTCGGGGACAGCCTCCTGTCCCTTCCCATGGTTCTATCCTGGAGAGGCAGGAGAGAGCATTGCATCCCTTGGCCATGGTGCAGTGGGCTGCTGTGTGCTCCCTCAGCTAAGGTGTGTCACCTCTGCCCCCTCCATCCTGCTGTGCTCTGCTCCTCGTGCTCCCCTGCCCCAGCAGCCTCTGCCCTTCTCTGGCTGGAACTTGTTACCTGGGTCATGTGCAGTGTCACTTTCCAGGGCATGTGCCTGATGCAGCTGTTGATGCACCCCATCCAGGTGGCATGCCCTGCAGAGCAATTTTCCAGCATGGAAGGAAATGAACTTGACCTTTTGTGTTCATCTTTCAGCCAAAGTGGTCAAGGGTTGAGCTGATCAGAAAATGTCTTCTGTCACCATCCTGGTAGCAAACATTCAATGGGCACTGAGACAGGCTCTAGCAGCAGCTACAGGTTTCAGGAAAGCTGGGTTTTTAAAACACCCAGCCCCAAGATCAGAGGCTGAAAAGGTTGGATTCATTTGATATGGTCTTGTTGGGAATGCTGAGCTCACAGGAACATCTCCAGGGCTGCAACGAGCTGGAGCAGGCAGCGGTGTAGGTGCTGGGTCAGAGTCATGCATGGTCCTGGGGATAGAGGGTGATCTCAGCCTGTACTGAGGTGGCTACATGCAGACCCCTGGGTCTGTGTCACTGCCTGCCAGTATGGTGCAGTTTCCTTCTGGCTCTGGCAGCAGATCCCAGGATCTGTGTTGGTGCCTATGCAAACCTGTCACTGCACACAGACACTCATAGCGCCCTGTTCTGGACGCCATGGATCTTCCAGACCTTCCCCAGGCTGGGAGAGGAGCTCCCAGGCATGGCTTGAGTGGCTGAGCACAAACAGCTCTATCAGACCATGTGTGTGGGAGCTGGTTGGGGTTGAGGCCAGGCTATTGCTAAGTGCTGACGTGCAGCTTTATCCTGTGATTGATCCAGAGGCAGAGGGAGCTGGGAGTTAATGAAGCTGGCTGCGCACTTCGACAGGTGAGGATTGCTTGTGTTCCCTTAATGGGGATGAATCACCAGTTGTGCTTTCCCTGTTCCTCACTGTTGTGGTGAGAAGAAGGGCTCCCCTGCAGCCCACAGCCCTGCTCACGAAGTGCCACAGGAGCATGATGCAGTAGGATGCCTCACCCAAAAGCTGCAAGGGAGACACCCACACCTCTCAGGGAGATGGGATGTTGCACAGGAAGCAGCAGCCAGAGCAAAATTTTGGGTGCTGAGAGAGAGCGTGAAAGCCCTGAGCTGCTGGAGCAATTTCATGAGTCACCATGTCCTGAATTTCACTCCAGCCCACCCATCTGTCATGACTTGGCTGCAAGACAGAGCCATGAATGAGTGATCTTCCCACACAGAGCAGAGCAGGAACAGACGGGAATACGCCCCGTATTTTCAAAGTGGAGGTTTTGATTACCACGGAGCACAATAACTGACAAGCGCCTTGTGGAGTAATTATTGTTGTGAAAGGAAAACCACCACTGCTTGCCTTTGCACGTGCTGCAGAGCACTGCTTTGGCAGCACAAGGTGCAGCTCCAAAAGGGGATGTCTACACACAGCATGGCAATGAATGCGTTTGGGGAGGAGCAACATGGGGTTTAACGGGGGAAAGGAAACATGGCCATGAAGTGTTGAAGCCTTTGTCTCTGCAGGGCATGCAGGCTCCTCTGGGAACCCAGCCAGGATGTGGCAAGGCTCCAACAAAAGATCCTGTAGATCATTGTAATGTGACTATGTCTTACAACCGCACAGTGTGTGCGAGAAAGGGATGTTAAGATCAGCTGAGCTTTGTCCTTTCAGAGATTGAGTTGATCTATTTCCCTGTTCAAAGACCTCTGACAGCTCAGTGATGCTCACAAGCCCCAGTGCCAGCAGCAGTGGATGGGGAGGCTGGAGGAGATAGGTGTGTGGTTTGCTCCTCGTGCTGAGCCCTCTCCCTCCTGTCAGCTGCACAAATTGGAGTTATTGCCACAGCGTTTCCCAGTCTTCTTGGAGCCAAAAGCACATCAGTACTTATTTTGTTTAATTTACGCTCAGTCTCCGGCAAGTAGCTTCTTGCAGTTCTATCCCCAAAAATATGTTTAGAGGAAAAGGTCAGTTCTTCAGGGCCCAGCAGTTTATAAAGCCCATAGTGAGGGGATATAATATTGCAAATAGAGCAGAATTGGTTTCTCTGTTACTGTAACCCCCTCAGGTCTCTGGCTTGCATGCCAGGCTCTGAGTAATTCATTTCTCTCCATTTCAGCTGTTTCCCAAAGCACTTCCCATGGGGTGCCCACCATCCCCACTGCCTGGCTTGGAGCTGCAGGACCCAAAAGTCTTGGTCTCAGGAGGCCTCCCAAGCCTGACAGCAGGATATAACTGGGTTTGGAACTGATATTAGACACTCCTTGCTCACAGAGTCTTTACTAGTGGCACAGTGATATTTCTGTGGGGGAGAAAACCCTCTTCATTACACCACGAACAGCTCACTTGCTCAGCTGTTGCTGCTTGGGCAGTACTAGCCAATTTTGGAACCAGTCACTGTCCAAAGTCTATTTCATTTCAGAGCAAATAAAACTCTTGTTGTTTTCTTCCAATTGTTTCTGGTTTGTGAGATGCAGAGGCAGTTCCAAACAACAACCTTTCTCTTGAATACCAATGAATACTGGATTTTACAGAGCCATTAGAGATCTTCCTGGCAGGTTCAGTGTACTGGACTTTCTTAAAGGTGGTGGCGGAGAGATTCTTTTTCTTCCTCTCCTGGCTTTAGTATCCTTTTCAAACCAGCAGTGGGTAGGATGGCTCCCAATTCCCTCCATGTTTCTGCACATCATACTGAGACTCCTAAGGGTGTCTTTCTTTTCCCAGGGTAAAGAAGTTGGTCCATCCTTCAGCAGCTGTGTGACTTCCAAGCTGGGGAGGGATGTACAGGGAAGATGACAGGAACCTGAGTGGTTGGGGAAAATACTAATTTTCACCTTGGGTCCTGTCTCCTGAGAGTCTGGGTAAAGCCTTGACCTTGTATTGAGGGAAGCATCCAAACATGCACATGTTATCAGCCGAGTTACCTCCCTAAACTCATTTGCAGATATTAATTTCAAGCAGCATTTTGGGGCAAAAGAAAAAAAAGGTCTTACTATTTCAGTGTCCAGTGGTATTTTTTGTTTGTTTAAAAAAAAAAACCAAACCCAAAACCCCCCCAAACAAACAAAAAACCCAAGAACCTTATTTCACATTGAAGGGAGCACTTGATTCAACTCATAAGAAAACACTTTGGGTTTGTTCTGCAGTACTTACCATTCTCATTTAAATTTAGCTTCATTTCTAAATGAAACATTTCTAATGGATCACTGGAGCCTTTCAGGATTGTTTCTATTTAACATTATGACTTAGAAACTATCACATTTAGGGGAAGGAAAAACACTTTGCCAAATGTACAGTCATTTAGGTGAGCCTGAAATGGCAAACAGCCTCTAAACAGATGGCTGTGTTATCCAAGCCTTGTTTGAGGCCCACTGATGCTGAGGTGGCCAGGCTGAGCTGGTGTGCTGGATGTTTCTTCCAAGAGTGGAGAAGACCCAGGTCTTTCTCTCCATACATGTGCAGCTGGGTGATGTTTTGCCATGATACGCAAGCAGAGGACCTGCCTGTGATGATGAGGGCGGGCGGGGGCTTTAAACCTCTTCCCCACTTCTCCCCCTGACTCCCACACCCCTAAATTATTCACTTCATTGCAGAGATCTCATGAATTATTGATCTCAAATTTGGTGTCTCCTAGCAACATGTTTACTTATTCCATTGCTGTCCTTGTCCGGTCTCTTGGATGCCTGGGCTGTCTCTGACCCCTCTCCTGCTGCCTCCTTTCACTCCCCCTGCCCAGAGCCAAGGTATCACAGCATGCTTGGGGTCTAATCTCTGGCTGTGCTGTAGGGCACAGGAAGAGTTTGTCTGAAGTTTAGAAGTCAAACTCTCCTCTAGGAGAAAAACCTGTGGTCTTTGTGCCATCTCAGGAAGAGTCAGTGCTACAGTTCACAGAGCAATGCTCCTGTCTACCTTGATCTGGATCAGCTGCTCCAAAGCCACTTCCAGAGCCCAGGTGTGTGAATATGGAAGTCACTTCTGGGAGATTTCCTGCCCCTGTAAATCAGGGAAAGGAGGATTAAGGAAAGTAAGCCAGCAGGGATGAACTTTTCCAAATAGTGTAGGTGGGAGGTGAAAAATACTACAAAATCACCTATGTCCTGCAACCTTTTGTTTGGTCCTTTCTATGAGAAAGCAGATGGGCAAGTGGAGATGATAAAAAGCTTTGCAGCATCTTCCAGCCGTTATCTTCCCCCTGTGCCTCCATTGCTGTCCCATCCCTGCAGCCTGCATGGCAATTTCTGGAAACCTACCTGCAGCTGGATAGGTGGGCAGCAGCTGGACTCATCTCTGACTTCTGCTGGGAACTGACCTCTCCATCCAACTGAGTTGGGTCCCAGAGGAGTCAGGGTGAGCTCTGGAGAATGAATCTATGTGTCCCTATTCAGGCAACATTTTGGCACCATTTTCTATCTGGAGGCACCACATTCAGACAAGTGGAGTCCAAGTTCTGTGTTTTTTGGGACTACTCTTGTATTGTGTGGGACTGGTGGCCACTGAGAAGGGGAATCTTGACATCTTTTATAGCTCCCCCCTGAGCTTCCCTGCGCTTTAAGCTGAGTTTGTAGCTAGCTTTGGGACTGGAATGGTCCCAAGGGTGTATTGGCAGCAAAGCTTTCCTTCCAGCTCCTGCCGGAGCAGTCCCACACTCTGTGCAGGTGCCTGATAGAATCCCCAGTGCCTGTGCTAGGCAGGGGCTGATGCAGCCCCATGCTACAATCTCCTATAAAATACCACCTTCTCTCCCTACGTTTCATGCATAATTCAGAGGTTCCTCTAAAAATAAAGCTCCTCAGGCAGCCTCTGAAGCCTGAGTAATTTGGCTCCCAGATCACGGGAGAGGTGAAGAGTTCTGCTCTCCCTTGGGGCCGCTTGTTCACAGAGCGCCTGAGCCCTGGCTGAGGTCCCAGCCTGGCACTTGCTGCTGGTGCAGCTCAGGGAGCAGAAACCTGCCTGGCACGGGGCAACATCACAGTCTCTGCCGTGGGAGGGCATTGCTGAGCTCTGCTTTGCTTTACCCACGGGGACAGCCCGTGAAAAACCTGTGCTGGTCTTTCTATTTTTTTCCCCTTGTTTTGTTGTCTTACTGGTGACCTGCAGTGACAGTAACGCTGTGTGGGTTTCCAAGAGCCATGTACTACAGAGGAAGAATAGCAGAGGTTGTTTGTTAACATTAGCAAGGAGATGACTGTATTTGGCTGTTACATGTTGACTTACATGAGTATACACAAATCTCTGCTACCAAATGGAGGTCTCTGTGAGGTAAGATACAATACATCTGCCCATGGGAACGTATTTTGAGCATGCTACATCACCCCCAACACAAGGTTTAATAGCTCTAGGTCAGATTTAATAAAAAAGGAAAATCTCAGCCTTCCCTCCAATGCCTCCAGCTCTTCTGAGATACCTTGTTGTTCTGCTTTGCTCGATCCAGGTTTTATGCCCCTAGGTCCTATACCAAACTGGTACTCATCTTTTTCCATATTTAGTGACTCTAAGTATAACATTTGAAAAACTAGAAAGGGCAAAGTTGGAAAAGTCTATTCCTTTCTGTTTTGGTTTTTTTCTTTACATGCTGGCAACTCACAGATTATTGCTACAATTTCTTTTTTGATCAATGGACTGATAAACTGAAGACCTTCCTTATGCTTTTAATTATGCCAGTTATGTTTCCTACTGCCTAGAGAAAGATCCCTGCCAGTTTGCCTGCAAATCTGCAGCAATGGTAGGCATTTCCAAGGGTGGGAGTGACAGGCAGGCAGTAGAGTGAATCCCAGTTCTTCCTTTGGCTAATAGCCTTGGTAGCAAATCCCAGGAAAAAGCAGAGCATGATCAAAACAGCCTGGCAATTCTCTTCAGCCCTGGCTGTTTCCAGGGCTCGTTCATGGCAAAAAACACCTTGAGCAGACAGGAGTGGATGGTTTGGTCAGGAATAAGAAAATGATGGGCAACACAGAAGAATCCCTTTGCTTTTTCTGCTGGTCTGTTAGTCCTCTCCTGACTTTCCAAAATAGCAACAAAAAGAAATAGTTCTTTTGCACTGGTATAACAATAGTAAATAGTTCTAGAGTGACTCTGCTCTGCCTGAGTAATTCTGAGATCCTCAGAATAAAGCATCTCACTGCACATGCCAGGATGGCTCCAAGGGCCAGCCAAGGGGGTCTGTGCTGGTGAGGGCTGGAAGACCAGAACAAATCCCTGTGTATTGGACCTTCATACTTCTTCCCACGTGGTGAGCAGTGAAACACTGGGGCCCAACATCACAAGTTGCAGTGAGTGATAAACACCTGCATGGCTTTGAAAAGTTCCTAGGCAAGTAATTGAAAAGAAACCTGTCTCTGACTGTTATACAAGCCAGTGAGGCTACTTTTGCCCTTGGATGGCCATGCTCTGTCATATCCCATGCTTTGCCCACAACTCTGCTAAGCTGCTGGTCCCGGTCTCTGGCTGCATGATCATCTCTGCACAAGTTCAGCTGTTGCCCTGAGTATCCTGTGTACAGGCTGGGGTGTGCACAGATACATGTGCAAAGGAGATTCCACCACAGGAATTATATTTGCAGTGTTTCCAGTCCTCTGTGGCAGGCAGGTGTGTGGTGATGCTTCTGTTGCAGACTGAGAGAGGAGACTGTAGATGAGAAATCAGCTGGGGACTGCTTGACAATGGCTCTTAATTTAAAACACTGTTTCCAGACTCTGGCTATTGGTGTGGGACTTCCACTTCTGATGCTTTTGAAACTGACCTCATCTCATTTTTCCTGTTTTGCTCTGATCTAAGCTCCCTGGGAGACAATAGGGTGAGCCCAGGTCTTGCTGCAGGTTAAGGCTCTCCTTGCCTGGACCAGCCTGAGAGCAGGGCCACAGCCCCACAGCTGTGACTTCAGTGACGCTGGGAAGTGGCTGAGATATATCTCATTGGACAGGAAATCGATATCTAGTTTTAAGATACTTTTCCATTGCTGTTGATTGCTTTATATTATATTAAGAGCCACTCAGGGCTCTGTCTTAGGACCGGTGCTCTTTAATATGACAACCAATGACACAGACAGTGAGATTGAGTGCCCCTCAGTGAGCTTGCAGATGACACAAAGCTGAGAAGTACTTGACACAACAAAAGGAAGGAATGTTATCCAGGGGACCAGGACAAGCTTGAAAGGTGGGCCCACAAGACACTGAGGTGCTGGAGCATATCCAGCAAAGCACTGTGAAGCTGGGGAAGAGTCTGAAGCGCAAGTCTGATGAGGAGTGACTGAGAGGTGGCTTAGGCTGGAGAAAAGGAGCTCAGAGGTCACCTTTTCACTCTCTACAAATTCTTGAAAGGAGGTGGTAGCCAAGTGAGGGTCAGACCCTTCTCCCAGGTAACAAGCGACAGGACAAAAGGAAACAGCCTCAAGTTGCACCAGATGAGGCTTATACTGGATATTAATAAAAATTTCTTCACTGAAACATTTCTCAAGCATTGGAACAGGCTTCCCAGAGCAGTGGTTGAGTCACCATCCCTGGAGGTATATAAATATGTGTAGATGGGGTACTTAGGGACAAGGTTTAGTGGTGAACATGGCAGTGCTGGAGTAAGGTTGGACTTGACCTTGGAGATCTTTTCCAGCCTTAAGGATCTGAAAAGGCAGTATATTCACTTGGCATGGAACTGAATTGTGTTAGAGTTTTAGAGTTCATGGCAATGTTCAGTACTCTTTCTCTTTCATCTAAGATGGGAATTCTTCCCCATTCCCTGACCTTCTGTGTTAGCAAAAATAATGCTTCTGCCTTTGCAGCTAATGGTTTCAGAATGGAAAATACATGTAATTGAATTGGAGAGAGCTGCTAGGATTTGCAGAGAGCCTGAAAAACTTACTACAAGATACCAACTGCTGTGTGCATTCCACTGTGCTCCTACTCATCGTGCAGGTGGCACTTTCATTACGTGCTTATTGGCATGTCCAAGGAAGAAAAGATCAGATAGCAGAGCTTATACACAGGCAAATGAAGGACCGAGAAGGTGGAGATGTGCAAATTCATCTGTGCCATCTAGTAGATGAAGATATTGAAGAAATATCCCTAGGTCCTTTGATGGTGCAGGGGTGGCCATCACTCCATTTCTCCTTCCCCGTTGTCAGAAAGCACAAAGCTTGTTGGGGGACAGCATGGACTGATGGGGCTGGAAACCAGAGAAGTTCCCAGGCCAGTTATCAAGGCAAGCTTCTTGGCTGCAAAGTAAGACACAGCTCCTTCTGCAACCAAAAGCTGCTGTCCTACTAACACTGGTATATGAGGCAGCTTATTTTTTCTGTTTAATCTAAACAAACCAGTCACCTGAGGGGATGGCAGAGCACAAGTGCCTTGCTCAGATACCAGGAGGTTGTGCGAGCAGGAAGACTGAGGGACCCTTGAAGGTCTTTTATCTCAGGAGCAGCAGGATTTGCCTTTTGCTGTCCCTTTCTGTGTAACTACTGAGCACTGCTGGGTGCAGCACTGCTCGTGGTGCTGGCAGGATGGCTCCTGCAGGCAGCGTGGAGGGCAGCAGCTCTCTTTGCACCTTTGAATGGATGGGCAGGGAGGACTAAGTGTGAGAGCACAGCTGAGCTGACACATGAGGGAGAAAACAGCTTGTTGGGGCTCAGATCTCTGCAGGCCAGCAGCCCCCCCACAGCCAGGAGGAGAAGGTAAGCCATGGCACACACAAGCTCCAGGCTGCATATCTGCTCTCCTACCAGCAAGATGCACCAAGGGCCAGACCAGTGCCAGCATCTGACACCTGCTCATATGTTTTATTTCCTGTGGAAGTGGCCAGATAAGAATAATGTTGTGGAATAGATGAAGAACAACAGGAAATTTTGGGAACACCAACAGCCCTCCCCATGTGTGTGTTCAGTGAAAAGAAGGTCATTTCTGCAAGCCCATTCCCTGCAGAATGTTTCCGGCAGAGGTGATAAGAAGCTCTCCTTTTTGCTAGGAGACTCCTCTGGTCCTTTTTCAAGATGCAGACAAAGACATCCCCTGTCTCAGAGAGCATCTCTTGGCTACAGCAGGAACGTGCAGTGAATCAGAACAACCTGCCCCCATTACCACACACCTCTGCTGTGGTGTCCTTGCAAGATGAGACCTAAACCCATGATGTTTTCCCCACCCCTGTGCCCTCTCAGCCCTGGCCGTGCTTATTGACCCAGTGCTGGGCAGGTGGCACCTGCACTCCTGGACGTGCTGTGTCAGACCCCAGCTGGCTGGCAAGTAAATGGGCTCATTTGGCCACTCTTGAGGGCCTCTGGGAACACCACCTTCCTTGCCAGTGCACTTGTTGCCTTGCATGGGAATTTCTGTGTCTGCACAAAGGGAGCCTCAGCCACGCATTGGCACCTGATGTTGTGGCTGCCAGTGAGAGAGAGGCCCGGGATGCTGCAGCATGCTGATATCCATCCCTATACAGTACTTCATAAATTTAGGTTGGGAATATTTGTTTTAACAGCATGACCCATTTAGCACATTCGAATGTCTCCTGCTGAAGTGACAGGTTTAACATTTCCCTTTAACCAGTACAGATTGTGCCACCCCTGGGTAATGTGTGAACAAATCACATTGTTAGCACTGAGCAATAAACCACTTTTATCTCATGCTGGGAGAAGTCATGGAGGCCTCACCGAGATCACACTGGCTCTGAAAGCATGGGGACAGGCTTGAGACAGGCTGATATTGGCTGCCAACCACCATGCACAAAGGCTGAGCCTCCAGGAGGGAGTTGGTGCTGCCTGAAATGCGGGGGGCTGTCAAGGCTCCCAGGGGTGCTATACACTGCTACAGAAATGATCTTGGCATCACCTGAGAGCAGAACAAGTGGCAGAGACTGAACTCTTCTTTTGCCTCCTGTTGCTTACCCCGAAGGAAAAGGGAAAGGCAGCAACAGTGAACAGCAAATTCTTTCGTGATGGCAGTCCTGCCAATCCCATGCTGCATCTCTGTGTGCTGAAGACACTCTAATCTGTCATTCTCAGTCACAGTAAAAATTGCCATTTGATGTTCCTTTCAAATCCTGGTGGTGAGAAAACAGGACAAGGTGCCCCAGTATCTTATTATCTCACAAGAGAGCCTGCTGCAGGTCCCTGTGGTAGAGGACACCAAAGGAAACTTGGCATTATATACTTATTCCCATAAAGCTGAATTCTTCAGGTATTTTTGCCAGATGGCTCCTTTGATATGGACCTGTTTATTTACTGAGGTGGCCAGATCTATGTAACTTCAAACACTGAGAAAAAGAGTAAGCACTGGAGGGCACCAAGTTGCTTAGGGCTTCAGAGGGGCCCTTAATTTTCACCTACAGAAAGACCTACTGCCTCCTCCCTCCATGCCCTCACACCCCTGTGCTACAGCAAGAGCAAAACTGCAGGATGTGTGCTGGCACTGTAAATTACACCTAACTGTTGTCACCTGCAGAAAGGATAAAGTAAATCTCTTTGGCCAAGCAGGTTGTTGCAGAAGTTCAGAGCCATTTTGGCAGCTTCACAGGTCAGAGGTGTCTCTGTCCTGCTCTGGGGAGTAGAGGGCAGAACTTGCTGGTGTTCTGCAGCTGCACTAATGCCATGCATATCAATTTCCACTGACCCTAAAAGCCACAGGGTGAATTTGCTGTTTAAGAAGAGGTTTTTAATGTGCTTTTCATGCTTTAGCATCATTAATGGCTTAATGAATTAGGCTAATGATGAGTTTTGAGTTGCATATAGCCTCCGTACAAATGCTTAGCCTGCTCCATGGGACTGAAAAGATCATTTCCCTTTCCTTTGAGGCCATTAGGCAGGCTGGGAAAACAAGAAGGTGCACAGGTGTTGAAAGGAGTTTGAGATGAGATTCTGTGTCAGGCAGTACTGGTCAGTACCTGGTCCTCTTTCCAGGAGAGCTCTGCAGTTGATAGATCCCAGGAAAGGGCTGAGGCCAAGCAAAGAAACTAGGTAAACACAGAGGGAGGGTCTTACCAGCCCTTTGAGAGGGAAGGGGAGAAAGAAAGGGGTGAGAGGAACTAGCAAGGGAATAAATGCAGCAGACAGAGCCTGGGACAGGGTGGCTGGGGAGAGGAGCTGTGGTGGCTTCATCTCCTGCTGAAAGACCACTTGGATGAAGCTGCATGCTCTGTACCAAGGCTGTTTCTGGGGTATTTAACCCAGGCTGCTTTCTGTCATCCTTGCACAGCCAGCCACAGGCTGTGACCCAGACCCAGGCAGGTTAGTGACCCTGCAGCCCATGCTGCTGCACTGCTGCTGTCCTGTCCCTGCTATGGTCCTACAAGGGGACTCTGCAAACCCTGTCCCTGCGAGCCTGGTGGTCCTTGGTTTGGCCCTCCACCCTGGGATGCTCGGGGCTGTTCTCATGTGGGGAAGGATGAGATGATGTCTCTGCCTAAAAGTACATGACACACTGCTTCCAGGTCTGCTGCCAGCAGGATTTTTTACTTCACTAGTAAAAGAGAGGAGGAACTGGTGCACTGTAATGATTTTCCTCTCCTTAGGCTTGGCTGGTCATTGATGCTGGCTCAAACACAGGAAAGCACAACAATAAGGAGTAGCAGTTGCAGGCAGGCTCTCAGGAAAGCCTTTTGTCTCCAAACTGGGCCTGGCTGCATGGCAGCAAGGCTCAGAGAGAAGCAAAACAATTGTTTCTGCCCTGGACATGCAAGAAAAAGGAGCAGCAGCAGAAAATTGTGGACATACTGGAGTGAGCCCAGTGGAGGCCAACAAGACTTTGAGGTGTACAGAGCACATGTCAGGCCAGGAGAGGAAAAGAACACCATGTCTGCTCAGAGGAAAAGGCTTGGGGGATGCTACTGCTGGCTGCAACTACCAAATGAGAAGGTTATTGAGAGAACAGATGGATGCAGCACACAGAAATTCAGAGTAAAGCTTCCCAAGGAATAGACCCCAAGAAAATGCAACTCTTTCCATCATCCCCACATCTCTGTGCTGGCACTGTACCTCACAGAGGTTTTTGCCTCTTTGCATCCATTTCTTTTCTCCTGGTGCAATGTCTTCCCCTTTAAATAGCACTCCTAGCAGGCACCAGGTGGAAAGGTGAGTTATGTCTGGCTTATGAAGCTGCCAGCTGGAGTTATAATGAACTATTCTTATACCATAAATCACGTGCCCAACCCCTGTCTTAACCACGGCTCACCTACAACTTCTCTACTGTGAAAAAAAGTCAAAGGGTAGAGGCAGCACTTTGTCCTGGTCAGGAATAAGAAGCTCACAGCTTCCAGCTGGGTAAGCATAGGTTAGCCCCAAAGCTCTCTTAGAGGCTTATCGCTCTAAAAATATCCCACTCATGATTCAATGGGGTATTGATCATATGGGCTTTTATTAATGACAGAGGACTCTGCTGATCAGCCAGGTAGCAAAAACAGTGTAATTCTTCTAAAGTGCTGTGCAGTTGTGGATGAAGACACTGTCAGGATGCAGAGGAATTATGAGTGCTCATGAGAAGTTTAATGCCGTGCACAAATGGACTGGTGAGATCCTTGGATGAATAAAAAGGAAAAAGCTAAGTAGATATATGGGATGGTATTGGCTCTTACTGATTTGACTACGCATCTAAAAGCACATGTAGGAAAACCAGGAGGGCTCATAGAAGGGTCATCTCTAAAAGCCACTTTGCAGGGAAAAAAGTAATGGTTTCTACCCATTTAGTTTGTCCCGAAGATTGAGATGGTTTGAACACAATTTTGTAAGAATATATGTGAGGAGATTATACTTGCAAGTCTATTTATTTAAAGGTTTGTTTATATACAGGACTTTTAAAGCAAGCAAAGCCATAAAAAAGGATTAAGGACAGGATGTCCTAATGTCTTTTATGAAGAGAGTGTAATTGATCCTTAGATGCTTCACCACAACTCCAATCAGGCTGTTCCATCACTTGGTATTTCAAAACAAGATTTTGGCGACTCTTTAAAGAGCCAGGGTATAGATGGAACAAACTGTCTGGAATAAGAAACTGATGCTCTGGGGGCAGGGGGTGTCTGACCAATGTCCTGTTCTATGTCTCTTGGAGCAGGTGCTGTTCCATGGAGCAAGAACATCAGTAGAGGGCCAGGGACTGTCCCCACACCTTGCCAAGGAGTGGATTTGTTGCACACCAACCTCCAGCCGAAGTGTCAGGGAGGAGGACAGGTGATGGCTGATGGCCCAGGAGTTGCACCAATTCAGAACACCCACCCTTGTACCTGCACACTGAGCCCACCAAGGACATCAGGGAGAACACAGGCTCTGTTCCTTTCCACCCTCATCTCCTGTTCCCTTTATTTTCTCCTGCCTTGTTGCTGCATAACTCTGTTTGCCCAGCATGGAAGGACTCTCTTTTCAGAAGAATTTGAATCCAAAGCCTTTCTTCTTCAAACATAAGAAATTATTAATCAGAAACTGCTTATTTTTTGTGTTTTAGGTTTTCTATGCAACTACAGCCAGTAGGAAAAACAGAAAAGGAATGGGCTTAAAAACTTTTTACTACAAACATGAACAGATTTGTTTGCTGCTCTTGGCTAACTTCATCCTAAACTTAAATCCAACTTTGAGGTTTCAAGCCTGTCATAGGTGTGTTAGCATTTAAGCAGAGAATGAGCACTTGATGAGGTGTACAGAGTACAATCCTTCCCCTGAGCAGGCAGGGTCCTTGTCCTGTGTTCAGACCACAGGCTGATTTGCCCCTCAAGCACGACCCACTTCAGCCATTCCACCTGCAGCATTTGCAAAATCACAGAGGTTAGGCATCAAACCCTCCACAAAGCCAGGGAAAGCTTCAATTTCTCTCTTCTTTCATGGCACAGAGCCTGCTCATGGGTCTTACTGCAGGCTTAAAGCCAGCTTGAAAAATGTAAGACCTCCCAGTGTTTTCTGTGACAATAGGTCAGCTCTCTGCAGGGATGGGTATGGGAGCCAGCAGTGCCTCTGCCTCGCACACTGCCTTCAGGGACCTGGGCTTTCCCTGGTAGATTCTTCTTTCCCACGTGCAGATCAGATTAAATTGTTATCTCCATCTAAAATGCAATGGATTTCTCTTCTCCCTGCCGCAGCCCACATCAGAAGCAGGTAATATACCACAACACAGCCTGTGAAACGCTAATCAGACACCTAACGGGAAATGCTTAGAATAATGAGCTGAAAAAAAAGCTCTGAAATGCTTTCACTGTGGCAAAGGGGAAGCTGGAGGGAAGACAGTTTTCTGTGGTCCAGGAAGGTGCTGTATTTCTCAAAAAGAGAGACGTGAAGCAGTCCTAAGCTTATCTTCAGAAGATTACTTAGCACACACTAAATCAGGTAAAATGGGCATGACAGGATTTTTCATAAGGCAGTGGGTCACTGTCCAGCTTTTATTTGGGTGTATAAATAAGAGCATGTAGGGAAGAGTGCATAAATAAGAGTGAAGAATTCATAAGTCTCAGGCTCGCAGTTCTGCTCCTTAACCCAGGGAAGCACCACAATGTCCAAGCTGCAAGGAATTTACAGTGGTGACTGCCTCCTCCTCTTTTCTCTCTGCTCCTTCTACCTTTGAGCTGTGCTCTGCCACACCTGCACTCCCACCATCAGCCACTGCTGTTGTGCCCAGGCTTCAACCAGCGCTCATCAAAGAGCAGGCTGTTGATGGATGCAGCCTCATGGATCTCATGCAAACTCTGGTGAGAAATCCATAATGCATGGATTTAAACATAGCCAGCTGTACCACTGCTTCTTCCCCAGGACATTTTAAAGCCTCTTTTTGGCTGTGCCGGATCTTGGGCCGGATCAAGCATGGCCGGATTTGCTGGCTTACACCAGCTATGGATGTTTTCCTTGATGTTCGTAGGAGTCCTTGTATTTTCCCACCCACATGATGCTTGGGCTTCATATTCTGCCTCCAAGGCCAAGCAGCATGGGATTGCACTCAGAAAATGCACGTGATTTATTTCACCTCCCTGCAGGGAGAGATGCACCAAAGGGAAGCATGATTGACATCAATGTACATAACTCACAAAATAGTTTCATCTTGCTGCTGATATTAGCAGCTCCCTGGTCTCAAATACTTCTCAGAGGCTCTCCATGGGATGACTTCTCCTATGTATGCCAAGCCTGGACTGCAACCAGCTCCACCAAATAAATGGCTAAAACCTGAGTGAAATGAGGGGCAGCTTTTTTCTCAATATCTAATGCTTCAAATGCCTGGTTTTTATCAGTCCCCACCAGCAGGGGAAGGACAGAGGCCAGGTGAGCAGGCATTCCTCCTCCATTTGCCCTGCTCTCCTGGCCAGACAGGGATTTAAATCCCTCCTTCCCTTGGGATTCACTCCTTTGTGCAGCTGCCCTGGCATTTTGCTGCTGCACAATCATGCTTGATTAGTTCCTGGAAGTACAGAGCATTATTTTTATTGCAATTTATTACAGTCACTGAGACACAACCTCAGGAGGAAGGGAACAAGAGGATACTGCAGGTAAACATTTTCAGAAGACAGAGGAAGAAAAGGGGGAAAAAAATCAAACCCTTGCCATTTAATAGCTCAGAAAAGCTTATTGTAAGGTAATGCTGTTGAGGAGCCATGCCAACCTGGAGAGCCATTTGCAAGGACACTGGTGGGAGGCAGTCCTGAAGGAAATAAATTGGATGGCAGAGCTGAAAAGAGAGGGCAGGACAAGCAGGGCACAACAGTGAGTGCTGAGAAAGGGCTGACAGGAGAAGAGCTAATTGCACATGGATTGGGTTCAGCCACTGCCTTTGCTCTCACAGGATGCATTGCCCTTTGCACCCCCTTGGAGAGGGGACAAGAGAAGATGTACTGCTGAATATCAAAAATCAATGCTTCTGTTGGTATTTAGAGAATTACTGCCAGGTTCTATGTGCCAAGACTCTGTCAGAAAAGGGAATAAAATATGGCAAGAGTTGAAGCTTGCTGTGGCAGCTCCAGGGTGCCCACCTGTGACCATGTGCCCACCCCAGAAGCAGCATCTCACCTTGGCAGCATCGTGTTTATCATTGCGTGGATGCCTGTTAGAGCAGCAGGAGCAGTCCTTCAGTGGGAGGAGGAGGCACTTCATTGGCACTTGGTTAAATTCAAACTGAAACCAGGCTGTGGGTGGCTGCTTGAGTCCTTGCCAGTGGGGAAGAAGGTGGAAAAAATAAAATTATTGCTTTACGAATGACCTTTTTCTCTTGGGTTTACCTCAATTCTCAATGCTGCTCTTGATCAGCCAAAAAAAAGACAAAATTAAAGGAAGATTCATTTAATTAAAACACGTCTGAAAAAAAAATGTAATGGTCAGAAATAATGACGGTGTAAATGTCCAACACAATTCATTTTGCAAAGCCAAGAGGTGAATGGTCCCTCTGCACTCCCTGTAAAAACACCAAAAATTGAGAGATACCCAAATGAGGGAACTCCGGGAACAGATTGAGCCTATTTTGGCAGGCTTTGCAAGTGAGTCACATCGGTGTGAAGCAGAAAAACTGCTTGGGACATCATGGGAACCTTGTAGCTGTGCATTTCCAGCAGACATAGACTGTGCCATGATGGCCATCCCACTGGGGACCAGAAGAGCATTTCCATACTCCAAACTCATCTTCTCCACAGGGTCCAGCCAGGTAGGACTGTTGGGTTACACTTTTATAGTAATTGGAAAGTTGATGTTTTCTTGTTGTTAATGTGGAATAGTGGAAATAATAAGAACTATACAAGATGGGGTTTTCCCCCTTTCATAGCTATGTCACTCCGGATTGGTCTTTGTTTGTTGCATTTAACTGTCGTGACTCCAGAGTCCAATAAGAGGTACACCAGAGAGAAGCAGCCATAGACCCAGAGATCTTTGATCAAGCATGAAGGTAATGGACATTCCCTATTCCATTACACTGTTCATTTGAAGTTTGCAGTTATAATGATTCTATCATTTATTATTGTATTATTCTCCTCTGTTGTACCCCAATTTTCTATTGGTTGTCATTTGCTGCATTGCCTCAGTTCTTTGTATGGCTATCTCCTCCCTCACTATTCCCAGTCTGGTCTTGTTCCAACCCCTCTCTACCACCTATGTTGCAGCCCTGCCTTCGTCCCTCCCTAGTTCTGGAACCTTCCTTCAGATCCCTATAAAAGTTCTGCTGTCCCCCCCAATAAATACCATTCGTTCTTTACCCCACATTGGACTGTGCCATCCCTTCTTTCCTTCTCTAGGATCACGACATGGGACAAGGGCTGAAGCGTGTTAATTGCTCTGTGGCAACAGATTTATGCAATGACAAACGATGGGGGGTTTGCTCAATAAAGAGCACCCGGGGCAAGAGGTGGGGGAAAGAGATGAATTTAAAGTTATTTGTGATTGGAGTGCTGAGCTCCTTCTGCCAGGCTGGATCTTCAGGCAGGTCGAGCTGTGACAGGTACACTCCCTGGCTGCTTCAGGAGCAGCAAAGGACTGTCCTGAAGGACGGCTGTGTGTGTGAGCTGGTCCTAACACCAAGGCAGTGACAGTCCTCAATACCTCAGGTTTAAACACAAGGCTATGTGCTGTAGATTCATGTAGATAATGCATGAGGAGAGAGAGCAATGTGAGGATGAACACTCCTCCAGCCACTAAGAATACCTCTGTGGATCTGTAACCAGGTCCTGGAAGGGTTGGGTTAAAGTATGGAGCTGGAGAAGCTGAGGTTCTCACGTGCTGACTGAGAATGAGCCACATGGCAACCAAGCAGCTTAAGGCATGTGCAAGTAGCTGTCAGTCCTGGTACATCATCCTTCCCTTGCCACAGAGAGCAGTGGGGGAAAATGGCCATGGATCCAGGGCCAGGGAGGAGAAGAGAGGGGAGGAGACAGCAAAGGATAATACCAATAGCCCCTAAAAGCTACAGAAGGCTCAGTAGGAAGGTGTGACTCTCCAACTAGATGAGCAACAATTAGAAGTAAAGCAGGAAATGTGACAAGGATAGAGATGCCAGTGGAGTAAACCCCACGCTTGGCCAGCCATCGACACATGTCAGTGACATACCTTCAATGGGTTGAACCATTCCTAGGTGCTAAGAGCCTGAATAGGAGTTTCAGCCTGCATGGAAAGGCTGTGTGTACAGTGCAAATAAGAAAAGCAGGTGGGGTGAGCAAAGCCTGCCCACACTGCCAGGCACAGTGCCCTCTGGCAAGTGACTTCAGAGTCAGGTGGGCAAAGCAGTAATTCCAGTGGCCTGTGTCACCCAGGGGTTCGGGGCTCCTGATGGAGGCAAAATCATTTGAGCCATCTATCTGAAGGGTGAGGGGAGCGGATGTGGCCAGGCAGAGCCTGCCAGAGCAATAGGGGTGGTGTTGCAGAGCTGGTAACGGGTGATGAATTTAACGGTGTGCTCGAGCCCCAGGGGAGAAGCTGCTCTGCTTCAGGGAAAATGAGCCTTGACACGGGTCTCTAACCAGGCCAGACAAAATACCACAGTGAGAAATGCAATCAGAGACAGTCCTGCTCACCAGGAAGAAACTGCCAAAGGCAATAGGGCCGAGAGGCTTGGAAAACCCCAGGGATCGTGGTGCCCAGTAGAGCCTGGGCACCACACAGGGCTGGCAGGAAAGGTGGACCACTCCAGGCTGCAGGCAGGCTGATGGCTGGCATCAGCAGGCAGCATCCACAAGCCCCTAAGATGATGCTTTCCCTGGGTTTTGAGCTTGGCAGGACAGATGGCTTTGCATCTACAGCCAAAACTCATTTATTCTGAGAGCTGAGCTCAGGCCCTCTGTGAATAACCCAGCCTGCAGATAACGTCTCATGCCCTGTGAATGGCCAAGGCTGATTTACATGCTTCTTTATAAATTTAGTAACTTGGAGTTAACAAGAGCAAACAGGCTCAAACCATAAACACGGGCATGTGGATGACAGGTCTCTCCTCCCTCCACAGAAGCAGAAGTCTCTTGTGGCTGCAATATTGCCTGAAATGAGATTTTCTGTGGTTGAAAGATTTTGCATTCTGGGATGCACTTGAGGATCCAGCTCAGAGCCCCACAGTGCTGCCCCTCTGGGCCTCGGGGAGCTGGTGGGGAAGAGGCTCAGGCATAAGGAGCACCCAGAGAACGCTCCTGGAGGGCTCTGGAGGTGTTCTGTGCCAAATAACACTTTGGCGTTGAAGTTAAGAACACACTGAATAATTAATGAGAAGAAATTAATTATTAAACAACTTCTCATTATTGCCATTCTAATTACACACCGTTAACTTCATACCTAAAAGGTGCTGTAATATTATTGCTGAATCATATCTAGCTGGACTCAGATTTGAGGGTTGCAACATGCCTGTAGTGTTGGAAGGTAAAGGTAAAGCTGGGGGACCAGAGCAAGTATATCAGGTGCAGTTTCACCATTCACTTTGCAGTAAAATAAGTAATATAGAAAAGCCCTTTTCCCCAAACCCTGGGCAATTTCCAGCCCCCCCAAATTACTGGGCCTCTTTCCTTTTACTGTAAGCAACTACAATACATTTTAACAGAAGGAACAGTTTGGAAGACAGTGCAGGACATGGATCTACTTGTAGGAAGCCAAACTTTGTCCAAAGTGTCTTGCAGTGCCCAGGTATTCCTGGGAACGGCCAGGCTGCCCGTGATGCTTCATCCGACGTGGGGAGATGTGTGTGCCAGGGGAGCTGCCACGCTGGGACATCTCCAGCAGTTCCCCGTGCTAGGCTGTGTGCTTTGGCAGCTTCCCCAGCATCCCCGGGGTCTCCAAGGAGTGCTGCTAATGGGCTCCACGTGGGTCCCTGTTGCTGAAAGAAGAAAGGATCATTCCAGGGAAATGGCAGGTTTGTCTGATTTGTGTGAGTTTCCTTGTTCTTTTATGGCAGCCTATAAAATGGATCATCTGTCTGAAAAGACATGGACAGGTAGTCACAAGCTCAGCTGAGATCTGCCTTGCATACTGGTGCTGGTTGGGGAGCACGGGAGGTCCCGAGGGAGCCTGCATGCCATCAGCCCCATCCGGACCACATCACTGCTAGCAGATTAAGCTATCTGGTGACTTTCTGGAAAAAGTGCCTGGGCAGGGGGAAATGTTCCATTCTCCTTAGGAGAGCAGGAGACAGCCAGATCTCTATTTTCAGCTGAAGTTTCCAAAGCACTTGTTTACGAGCACTGCCAACAAAAGCTGTTATCACATCAGCACTGCTGACAGCTCTGTCTGCAGCTGACTTTCCAGGGGAAACACCTCAAGAGTGCTGGAGGCAGTGCTGGGGCATTGTGGAAGGGATACAGCAGTCACATGCACTTGAAACCTGTTAATCAGCACCTGATTCCAGGGATGCTGCTCTCCTTAGCCTTGCTGGGGTCAGTGCCCCCTTGAGGTGCTGCCTGCTCTGGGAGCAGTCACTGGCAGCTGGATCCTCACCAGCCATCAGCAGGGTGAGGTTTTAGGGGGTGGCTAGTGCCATGATGATGCCAGCATCCCTGCTCAGCATCACCCTCTGAGCCTGTCACAACAGCTAGGTCTAAACTGCTGTATTTGTACCTGATCTTGTCATGCCTGGGATGTGCAAGGTCTCTGGAGCAGCCCTCCTGGAGACTGTGCTGTTCTATCTGCTATGCTCCTCTCAGCTGGTCTTTAGGTAATTACATAGGGCTTACCTGGATCAATTTATTTACTGCACATCCATCCTGCTGATTTCCCCTAGACCCACAAGCTGTGAAGAGCTGCTCCTAGGTACTGGTGCAAGTGGCCAAGAACCTCAGGATCTGTGTCAGAAGGCACTGGGCTGCTCTGGTGGAGGAGGGAGCAGCACCCTGCCTCTCTGTGCCCTTTTACAGGGTAACATCTGTGTAGAGGTCTTGTCCTGTGCTCCAGCTGCTGCTGTCAGTGCCAGGACCCCAACCCAATGCCCCACGACTGACCACTGCCACTGCAAGGCAAGCTCAGTAGCCGGCACACTGCCACCCTGCCAGCTGCCTGGGGCATCCAGCCCTGCTCTGGCCAGGATCTCCATCCCTGCAGAGCAGCCAAGAACACCCAGGCGAGCAAGGATATGCTTCTCCTGCAGACAGGGACATGCACTGAGGGAAGGCGAGGAATGGAAGCGAGGAATCCCAATCACATCTCTGGGGTGTGAAGTCTCATTCAGTTCCATGTCAACAGCCCTTATGGCATGATGAAGGAGGCAATTCAGGGAGCGTCCTGTGAAGTTTCCAGCCTCACGTCAGTCTCCCATCAATTTCCTGAAGTAATGAAGAGGTTATTAAATTTTGCAGTGGAAGGGAAGCTTCACCAATGGCAAGAGCATATTGTAACTCCTGACTCATCAGGGGAAACGCTAGGATCCAAATTAAATGCATTTACTGTTTCATGTACCCTCACTTAGTATCGTTGTAATGAATCTGGGAATTAATTGTTTGCCCATTTAAAACAAGTCCCCTCTTGCACTGTGCCACGCTCCCCTCCTCCCGGCTCTCTGTAATTTGATATTCCAGTTAGAAAACAAATTGGCATTCATTGGAAAATCAATCTTTTCATTGTTTAACTCTCATTTCTCTGGGGAATGTGTGGGAATGGACTTACATCCTCTGATATGAACCTTCTCTGAATTCCTAATTGTGGCTGGGGAGCAGGGAGGCTGCCCACATCCTGGGAGCTGCCAGGACCCTGCACTGGCAGCATCCCTGGTGCTGGATGGAGGAGGAGCACAGCACTGGTCCACAGCAGAGAGTATCAGCCAGTTGCCTCGGTAATGAGACCAATAATAGAGTCTGTCATTTATTAGCTGGGATAAAATGGAAAGGGCTTGTTACAGCGGGGGAGACGCCAACAAACAGTGCAACGAAAAGCCTGAAGACACACCGCCTTGTGTTTATCCGGGCTGAGGAGGAGAAGAACAAACAAAACACGTCTTTTTGCCTGGGTTTGAGAAGAGCTCATCTCCTGTGCTTCCTCTTCCCAATAGGCCAGTGCTCCTGACCAGGGTCCCCAGACATGAGGACTGGCAGGTCCCCAGGGTGATCTCACAGCCTGCACCAGCCATCCCCTTTGCAGAGCAGGACCCACTAAGAGCTTCACTTTTTCCTTGTAAGTGGGCAGTTTCTAAGCACACCAGGCAGCTGGCCTGGCAGTGATCCTTTTGCTTCCCATGGAGACACTCGCTGCTGGAATAAACTGCTATTTTTATGGGTAACATTGGTTGTCTTTTACACTTACTGCAGGAAAATGAATAGCCGCTTTTATGCAAAAAGGTTTTACTGCAATATCAAAAAGTACTAATGAATATACAGAACCAAATTATATGGTACCCCATGAGTCAAAACTCCCGGACAGAGATTTACAGCAAAACGAGTGGCAGGCAAAGATAAAAGCCTGCAGCCAAAGCAGGTCATATAATTAATACTGGGGACAATAAATTTCTGAAAAATTGAGCTGTCAGTCCCCTCCATCCGGACTCCCAGCTCCATTTCAAAGCTAAATAACTTGTAGTCCCAAGGAGTTAATGCACCAGATAAAACATCACAGCAAAAGCAACTTCTGCATTTGCAAGGGTTGAGGTTTCCTCGTACTCACCATGTGCCTGCCAGGATTCACTGGGAGCCCCCAGAGCATCGCCCCCTGCCAGGACATGGGCAGCAAAAGGGCTCCTGCCCACCTACCAGAGGTGTAAACCTCTGCCAGCAGCTTTCCCTCCACCAAGAGAAAAGGTGCCATCACTTGGCCCCACAGAACAACACTGCCCTGTGTGCCCCAGGCTCATAGACACTCAGCTGCTACTTGTTCACTTGCTTTTCCTCTTCCCCTCCCTCTCTCCCTTCACAAATTAGCAACAAACAAGTTCCAGCTTGCACTAATTAGTTGTTTGGAAAATATACAAAGAGAAGGTTATGTGGAGACCTCCTAGCAGCCCTCCAGTGTCTGAATGGGTCCTACAAGGAAATCAAAGAGGGACTTTTCATCAGGGACTCTAGTGACAGGACAAGGAGTAATGGTTACAAATGGAACCAGGGGACAACTAGGTTAATATACAGAAGGAATTCTTGACTGTGAGGGTGGTGAGGCACTGGCAGAGGTTGCCCCATCCCTGGAAGTGTTCAAGGCCAAGTGGGGCTTTGAGCAACCTGATCTAAGTGGGAGGTGTCCCTGCCTGGCAGGGGGGTTTGGAACTAGATAATCTTAAAGGTCCCTTCCAACCCAAACTGTACTGTGATTCTGTGATTGTATTTCAAGGGACTGTTTGTGCCCCTGCCTGGAGCTGCCCCACAGCCACCCAGGCCACCCACTGGTTTCTCTGGGTGTATCAATCAGTGGGTCTGCTGTTCCCTCTAAAGACCCTGGCAGGCCAGGAGAGAAGACTGAGAGTCCCCAAAATTGGCTGTACAGGGTGCAATCTTGCTGCTGGCATCCTTTGGCCCCCTATAGCCAGGCCCCTCTGTGTGTTTGGCACAGGGGCACTGGCAGCAGTGCCATGAGAGACAGTGTGTCACCCTCTGCAGCCCTGTAATCACATTCCCTCCCTTTCCTCATATTCTCACTTAGCAACACTTTATGAGCATCTTTGTCAGGCGCATATTAGGAACCATTCGTCATAAAAAATTAAGGGCTATAGAAATAAAGTGACCTCTCCGAGGGCTTCAATTACACTGTAAGGTAATTGTGTCTTCCCCGGGCCTCCGTCAGGGTGTTTGGGAGTCTTCAGCAACAATTTATGTATTTATTACAGTTTAAGTATCCTTAGCCCTCAGCTCTTTCCAGTAATGAAAATATATAACATAAAACCCAGCAAATACAGACTGAGCCATGTGTAAAATATGACAGCAATGCTCTTGACCATCACAGCATGGAGGGAAGTGGCTGTAACCTCCAACACCCCCCCCCCAAGCATCACAGCTGCTCCCACAACACCCCCATAGGGCACGAATAGGTGGCAGGACAAGGGGAACCACAGCAATGGATCAGGGCTAAAACCACCCCCTCTGGGACTTGTACCAGGGCAAGGGAGAAAGCCTTTCCCAGGAAAAAGCAATGCAGATTTATTATTGTTCTTGGCGTTAAAGGTTGCTTGGAATTGGGACAGAAAGGCAAAGCGCAGTTTATTTTATTGTGGGGGGAGGTTTCTGCAAAGCTTCTTTTTGTGTGCAAAGCACTTCGCAGGGAAGGAGCAGGGAAGGACTGCAGAGGCTGGTGACAAGCTCAGCTCATCATACACCAGGGGAGCAAACCCAGGGCCAGCTAAGGCCTCTCCAGGTATGGAGGGAGTAGGGCTGTGGTTGGAGCTCCTTCTGCCTGTGGGTTTGCCCCAAGGAGAGTCAGGACAGCGAGGCTTCACTTTACCTCTGAGTTGCCACAGAAGGGGTACAGGTGACCCCCAGCACCATGCCCTGATGCTGACAGGTTTCCACATGAGCTGGTGGGTCTGGCCACTGCAGCTCCCTCCCTGTGCAGTGTAGACGCCATGAAAGGAGAAGAGATGCTGTAAAAAAACAAAGTAATTCAGGTCCTCCCCCACCAATCTTCAGCCTTTTAAGGGAGCTGAGAAGATTGGCAGGGAAAAGTCATCTGAAGGGCCAAAGTTTCTTTCCCCTTCAGCTCTGAGGAGCAGGTCTCCCTGGGCAGCTCAGCAGAGCCAAAATCTGTGCTGAAGATGCAACAGAAAAAAAGAGCCTTGTAAGATGCCACTAGAAAAAAAAAAAGAAAGAGAAAAAGCTAATTTTTTTTTCTTGTCGGAAAGACACCGAGTCCTACACCTTGGGTGAGAAAGAGATGATTTAACAAGAAAAAGATGTCACTAAATCCCTGGGCTATAAATCATTCTTCTTACAGTCTTGCAGCAAAAACACTCAACAGCCATTCTGTGCAATACGAGCGGAGGAGCTCATATGGGGGATTGCATCTGATCTAGGATAAACAGGAAAATGGGCCCAGCCAGTTGTTTTATAGTTGTAGGAGAATTATACAGCACCTGGGACACATTTTCTGCTCCTGCTGTGTTACAGGATAATGTCATGAGGATGGTGCAGTTGGCATTAAATGTGCATGGAAGCTTCAAGGACTCTGTACAGGGGGCACCTTTGAAGAAGGGTGTTGTAATAAAAACCTTTTGATAATTCATTCAGGTGGCTTCATCAGGCAATTAACAACTTAAGGGTTTGAGTTTGGTTTGGTTTTTTTTCAAATAAAAAGAAAGAAGAAAAAAAATCTGCTGTGCTAAAGCAGAGATTGGTGCCAGGTCTCAGCAGCTTCCCTTCCACAGGATCTGGATGGTGATCTCCTACCAGGAACGTGTGTGACAAGGGCAAGTGTCAGGAGAGTTTCCAAAGGGTTCACATGGACACTTCCTGATACAGAAACAGTTAAGCTAGATGCAAGAGGATGCTCTATTGCTGCATTGATTTAATTGCTAAAGAAGTGGTAACTGCTTGGGAAGTAGTGACCGTGATCTGATTATAGTTGTAGGAGAGGAGGGCAGCTCCAGACAGCAATACAGCCACTCGATGCTAAAAAAATGCTGAGATAAATCAAGGGAAATTACCAGCAAAACTGACTGGGTGGAAAAACACCCAATAAATAAATGGCTGTGAATAGAAAAGTGAAAGAGCTCTTTAAGAAGTGTTGTAGAAACAGTGAAGGAAACAATTTAGAAGTTAGCCTGACAGCTGCTAGAAATAAGAAAACAATAGCTGGGAAACAAGGAAGGGAAAGCTGTCTGACGAAGATGCCAGAAGAAGCACAGGAAATCGGGTTGAGAAGCAAAGTAATAAGAAAATTTTCAGTGTTGGTATAGATGCCAGTGTTCCAAGGAGGAGAATTTAAACAGAGTGAGAAAAGAGGCAGCGGATCCTCCTGTGGGCAGGAAAGGCTCGCAGTTTGGAAGAGGCAGGCAGGTGTGATTGAAAGAAAGAGGGCATGCATTTATACAAGCTGAAGGTGATGGATGTTCTCTCTTCTATTTTCACCAAAGAGGCATATTTAAAGTTGGCTGACCTACCTAGCTGCCTCTCTGGAGCCTGCAGCACTGCCTGGGCCACTCCTGCCCTGTGGGTAGTGGCTGAACCAGACCAGAGCTGCCTTCCCCTACCTGGAGCACATGAAAACAGATGGAAACTGTGGACACCATTGAGGGGTGGATGGCGGTGGGTATTGTGCCTGAGCCACAGTGATGCCACCCTCTTCCTGTCCCCTGCTCCACATCTTTTGCAGGGCTGATCTCTCATGGTGGTGATGAGAGACACAGACCGAGAGGGGGCCAAAAGCAGCATGTCCAGCTGGGAGCTGAGATCACACCAGCCTCAGAGGTGTCAAGGCATGGTCCTGATACCAACTTGTTGGATCCGAGGCTCAGCTTCTACTTCAAGGGCATGTGAAGGCAGCTTTCCTGAGTGCAGTAGGCAACATCTGCCTGGGGAAAGGCCAGCTGGCTCATCTGAGGAGCAGCGTTCCTGCCTGGAGAGGCAGGACTTGATGTGCATGGGCTGTTTTAGGAGCATCACTGCTCACCCACCCTTCTTCATGCAGTTTTGCTCATCTGAGAGAAACCACTATTGTGATAAATGACTTCTCAGCATTTCACTGCCTTTCCTTTCCCGCATGGAAACTCATCAGGAAGCACCACAGACACCCTCTGCTCTGATTTTCAGGTTCATCTCACCACCAAAAAGATCTGCTGCCTAGCCCCAGTGCAGCTTGGAGAGCTGCTGGCAGAGCTGAGGGCATCCCCTCCTAAGTGCTGGGCAGAGTCACCTCTCAGGTTGCCTGCTCTGCCATTGGACCAGAACAACTTCATCATGTTCAGATCTTTCCACTGTGATCCCAAGGAGAGCAGCCATGAGTTAATGAGTGGTCTTTGTTGTCCTGAACCCTGACAGTGCCACTGCAGTGAAGGTGTAATTACTGAGAGCTGGACATTAACCTCTGTACGATCCTGGTCACACTGATTTTCACTCCTTTGTTTTTATTGATCCTTTTTTAGCTTCCTCTTTTTAAAGACTTTTAAATTAATGGCCAGCTCAAAGGGAGCCCTGCTGTTGTAATGAAAAAACATGGTGTTTTGGTGCTGCAACTTTCTGGCTGTTTCCTTGAGCCCTTGTTATGTTTGTTTCCATCTGAACACCGTTTCCTTACAATGATTCCAAACAATATTGTATTAGCCTTAATTTTGACCTCGCTGCAATTTCTAGCAGAAAATTGTTTCAGCTCGGAAATGGCCAGATTTGCTCTTCAAGCCAATGAAAATAAGTCTGCAAGGTTGAAAAGAAGATGTCAAAAGCAGGCACTAAAGATCACTTTAAATGATAACAGTTGTACTTGAAGCAAAAATAATATACAAAGCTTTCATCTAGCAATTTTCGTCCTCGGACAGCAGAATGCTTTACAACCGAGCTCACAGTCAGCAGCCTTGTTTATTAGGGTGAACAGAAATAAGCATTTTGCTTTCTTTGCTGTGTTCCCCTACCCAAAACTGGATTGTTAGACTCGTCAGCATTCCTGCTCCTGCAGGACATGGCCATGCCCACCTGGCTGAGCAAAGATATTCCCAGTGACTGAGTGACTGTCCCATGGGATCTGTGGGGTCCAGCACTGGGGTTTGTTCTTGCCTGATTAGCTGAATCCTCCCTTCTTTTTTTTTTCTTTTTTTCTTTTTTTTTATTTTTTTTTGTCTTCCCATTGAATAAAGAGAGTTGGCTTTAGTCTGAGAGGTCCTAACACAGCTGTGCCCTGTAGGCTTATCCTCATACTGTAGAGGTAGCTGGAGTCACCAAAACATTTTCCTTTATCCCCACTTCCCCAGTTGTGTGGCTGTTCCTGTGGGGCTACACACCATGGCACAGTCTGAGCCAAATCCTGACCCAGGTCAGGGCAAACCCAACTAAAGGTGCAAACACACTCTGAATGTCCCCAAACTCAACAGAGCAGCCCTGTGTGTAAAGAAGATACATCCTGCAAGAGCAAGGACCAGGACCAGCATGGACAGCTGAGACTCATTTCACCTCTGGGCTGGGCATCTCTCAGCTGCCATAATGTCAGAAGGCAAAACACTTCTCCTCTTATTGAACAGGGCAGCACCAGTCTGCTGAGGGGGCTGAAATAAGAGTCATAAAAGCAACCCTGTGCTTCATAGGACTGTGTTTGGAGGGGCAGCTGTGGCGCCTTGGTGCAGCTCCTTGTGCAACACCTCAGAATGTTTTATCTCTGTGGGTGAATGTCTTTTGTCAAATAAACTTTTTTTTTGTTCACTTCTATAGTTCTGAAGAGCCTGTTTCTTGTCTTTGTGATGCCAGGAATGAGGAGTAATTGGGATGAAACACTTGCTGCACAGGCTGAGTTCAAGGAGCCACTGCTGTGAAGCCTCCATTGGCACAGGGGTGGCTGCTCTTCACCCCAGAAATGAAGGCTGTGAAACCCGGGTGCTTTTGGGGGTTAGATGCCTGGGAAAGCACAGGCAGGGCACAGCTCTGAAATGTTACCTATTGACTCCTGCCTCTGCATGTGGGTGTGGGGTCCCCTGGGGAACAGTGGGGACCCTCCTCACTCCATGCCCTGGCTGGGCAGCTGCACAGGGAGTGTGGTACCTGTAAAGCTCCAATGCTGAATGCCTGCTGCCTGCCCCATGCCTGTCAGGCACTTCCCCTCTGTTTCTGAGCTGAACTGTGTGCTCATTTTATTCAAGCAGTTTTCCTCAGCACTGCTGGAAGTGGGTGGATTTTTCCCGAGCTGAGCGCTGCCCGATGGCACCCTGACACCTACCCACTGGTTTTTCCTCATACCTGCTTGCACCCTTCCTGCAAAGTATCTGATGCACCAGAAATGCTACTGAAATAGCTGCAGAGGGTTTTTGTTTAACCTGAGAGCTGGCCAAGAGGCAAGAGGTTGCACCTCTGGCTGGGCTCACGCTGGGCTTTGCCTCTGCATCTCCTTACTGCTGTAGAAATGCTGGCACCGCAGAGTTTGCTGCCGAGTAAAGCTCAGTAAGGAAATCATTCCTGCAGGAAGTTTAATTGCAGCCATTAAGCCTTTAATCTAACCATGGTGTGCATCTCTAAATGGTGATGCCGTCCCTGAATTACAGGCATTCAGCCATGTATCTGCTCAGTGCTTTCTTACCATTGTGATTACACCTATTTTTAGTGACCCAGAAGCAGGAAGCTCTACACTTATTTGGACAGAAAATTAACTTACAAAAAAATAAATAAAAGGCACACAGAAAAGCATACCTATCTCTCCTTGGAAAATAACTCCCAGCTCATATTCCACCAACTGTGAGCAGCGTTTGCAGCTGGCTGTGTCTGCAGTTTATTGCTGTTGAGGTCCCATGGCCTGAGCCCACCTAGGACACAGAGACCCCCCACCCTGCTGGCTCAGCCTCCTCCCTGCCACTCCACAGGGCATACAGGATGAGCAAGGGAAAGGAAAAAGCCCACGGGTGAACAGATATCTGTTCTCTCTCTAATCACCACAGCCCAGCCCAGCCCAGCCTGACCCACCTGTTCCCCTTCATGTGCTTGTGACAGCGACCTCCCCTAGTTGTCCCACCACCCTCTGTGCAGTCCCATGCTCTTTGATGCTTCCATCAATCACTAGTCCTAGAGCTTGGGAGGAACATGTGCTCCAGACCTTAATATTAATGGGATGTGTTGCATGGTGTTAAAAAAGAAGCAGAATGGCTCACCCGATGGGGCTGAGGAAGAAGATGGTGGTGACCAGAATGGGCTTGTTCACTGACAGAGGTTTCTGGTACAACTTCACTGCACGTCCCTTCCTCTGGCTCCTTGAGGTCTTCATCCACAAGGCAAAGCCCAGGAGACTCCAGCAGAGCCCTTTGGAGATGTGTGACAGGAATGAAACTTCCCCACCAAAAGGGATGGCTGTCAGAGACCCACCAGCTTCCCAGCTCACCTTACAACCAGGGTTCAGAACTCTCACCTGTGAAACAGAACAAGCTTTGATTTTTGCCCTGCCACATCTAAATGAGCTGTCCTGTGAGCAAACAGATACTTGAAAGTTATAGAAAAACATGGACAAAGTGGGATATCCCCCCAAAGACTGCTTCAAATAGAGATTTCATTTCATCTGGATGTCTTATTTAGGTAAAATCTTATCTGCAAGTTTCAGGGCTGCCTGGGAAATCTTGCTGCCTCACCAGGGAAAAGGATATTTAAAAAGGATTTAATCTGACAGTCTTATACTGAAAGTGGATTTTTTAAGACATAAGCAAAGATTCAACAGGGAAAGGTTAGTGGGCTGTTGAAAATGCATCTGCATGTAAGCTAATAAAACTTAATTTCTGGTTATTTATTAACACACTAAATGTGATGAGCCATGCTGATTGCTGGGCTCAGGTACTGATGAAGGCAGACAGATGCTGTGGCAGTGACAGGAAGAGAGTTAGAACCCTCAATTCAGCACAGACTGCCCCCCAGCCCACTGACTCTCACACATAGCCAAGCACTGCTGAGGTCCTGGGTGGGCAGAAGCACATTATGGGGTGAACAACAGCAGACTTTTGAAAGCAGGCATTAGGGAAGTGTTGGTTGGTATATTTAGACCCTACAGGCAAGAAAAGTTTTGACCCAAATTTAAAGCATATTAGACACCAAAGAGCACACGTCTCCTTCCAGGTGGGAGGTCTCAGCCTGTCCCTCATCTCACAGAACTCTTGCATTGATTAGTGCTTGGCTCACCCTACAGCCATGAAATAATTCAAATTGATCAAACACCTTAGCTTCTTGGCCATCAAGGCTTGCTCCAATTAGCTTCAGCTTTAAAACAGAGCACGTAGGATATAAATTGTTTCACAAAGCTCCCACCTATATTTCTCCCCAAATGTTGAAATGACATTTCCGCCCACTGAAAACAGGGCCTTGGAAAAGACTGTCTGGATAGTTCATTTGCTGGAAAAAAGAATTGACAGCCCAATTAATCTCTCAACCTGTGACTTTTAAACCACAGCTGTCAGTGTAGGCACTCTGGGATGAGAGCAGGAGGGGCTGGATAAATATCACAAGATGCTGCTGTCCCAGAGACATCCAGCCTCTCCCTGGTGCCTGGCACCATGCACACTCTGCCCACCAGCCCCAAGGACTGTGTGACTTCCCAGGCATCCATGGACTGCCCTGAGCTCAGACCCAGACCCACAGAGGGCATGGACATGGCTGGTGAGATAGGGACCATTGTCCCTGACCCAAATCATTGCCAGACTTGCCTGGCACAGTGAGCTGAGCCATGCTGAGCTGTGCTGTGCTGTAGAGGCACCACAGAGACACCAGCATTGTCAGACAAAGATGCTCTCCCACGCAGGGGACCCACAGTCAGCAGAGAAAGAGCCCCAAAATGGAAATACTTGCTTCCCATTTTCCTTTCCAGCTAATGATCTCACAGTGCAATTGCCTCCCTCCTTTGCAACTGATTCTCTCCCAACACTCACCTCATTTTGTCAATGGAGAAGCCGGTGGCCACGTGATTTGTGCATGGTGAGCTTCTTACCTGAGCCCTCTCTCAGCTGCAAAGACAAACACCCTTGGAAAACAATGCAGCATGTGCCAGTGGAATGGCATCCACTGCCACATGGCTCAGACTCACTGAACAAGTCCACCAAGCCAGTGGCCACAGCAGCTCCAGCTCTCCAAGGCCAGGGCTCCACCACATATCTGTGCCCCAGCACGGAGTTAGGGGCACAGCTGCCACCAGCGCACCTGGCACCACATCAGCTGCACTTGAGGGATGAGGGCAGAGGAAGGTGGCGATGGCTTTGCAGGCACTGGATGTGGTTGTGACCTTACTGGGTACAGACCATCCCTGCACCTCCCATACAAATTACAGGATTGGCCTGTCTCCATTTAGAGCATTAATAACCTTGTTCCTCATGCTGTTGTTATCATTATTACTATCTTCTCTACAGGGATAGAAACACCTCAGGCTATCAGGTTATGTTGTGGCAACAGCTTTAATCCTCTCTGACTCCTTCATGCAATCCTTGCCCTGTAAAAGGCATCTGCCAGGTATCAATTTCCTCAGCCTCATCTCTGAGTGCCAGAGGAAACAACAGTGCTTTCATGCTCTTTTGTTCTTGCTGCTATCTCCTGATCTGCAGATTGAATATATCACACTGTCTTCTCCTAGCCTTGGTCCTGAGGCTGGATCAATGGGATTAAATTTCATCTTTCCTTACAACCTTTCATCCAAGACCTGACTTGAATAACATGCTGTGATGTCCCTCAGCATACCGTGCTGCACCACAGCAGCCATCCGTGTCCTCTTGCTTCTTTCCCTGGCAGCAGTTTCTAGGCTAGGAGTTGTCCCAGGAGGACAACTGTCCCAATGGCACAAATGCTGCTGAGGCAGGACTGCTGTGACCTGAGCCATGACAAGTGCTATTGAGAGCCTGGAAATCTCTGGGAGGTGCCCACTGTCCCCTCTCCCTGTCCACAGCCTGTTTCTGAATTCACCAGGAAACACAATCACAGAATTGTTAGGATTGAAAGGAAGCTTTGGAGACTGTCTTGTCCAACCCCCCTGACAAGGCAGGGTCACCTAGAGCAGGTTACACAGGGATATGTCCAGGTGGGTTTTGAGTATTTACAGAGACTCCACAACCTTCCTGGGCAGCTCATTCAAATGGAGCAGCTCGTTCCAATGCAGACTGAAAATTCCCACTGCAGCCCACACTGCAAACAAGTCAGCCCTCTGTGCTGCCCCTAACATGCAGGAAAATTGCTTTTCAACCCTGCACTAACAAAAAGCAGCCATGCATCACTTACCAATATTGAGTTCCTTTATAAAAACATGGGTTTGCTCCGCTCTAATTGCTTCAAATGAAGCAATTGCATTATGCTCCCTCCCAGTCATTGTACCTTGCCAGAGGATGCTCTCCACCAGCTCGCAAAGTTTGCCCTCAACAGGGATTAGATCTGAATGCTCAGACAGCAGAAAAGTGTCTGCCCTGCCTGTCATACCTGGCTGGGAAGGATGGATGCAAACAGGCTCTCACAGGTTTCCCAGGCTTCTAACACAGGCTGGAGCTGGGGACCAGGAACCAACCAGGCTGGACAGAGGTCCTCTTACAGCTTCACCAAGGGGTTACTTTAGGAAAGAAAGAGACCAGGAAGACCTTCTCTGTGAAGCAGAGGTGTTGCCATGCTATTTTCCTCGTGCTCACCTCCTAACCATGGCTTTTGGTGTGGTTTCTGTGTCCTGAGGCTCAGCCTGGCTCTGCTCCCATCCCAGCAGGTTCTCAAGTACCCAGGGGACACCTGGAGTCTTGCAAGCTCTAGACAGCAAGGTGTCAGTTTGGTGCTATGCCAGTGCTTAGGGAGAAAATCAGAATAAATGTTCTTGTAGAGCTGGCATACTAATATATGATACAAGCTAGGCCATAACTCACCTGACCTCATATTTCATATCATTTCTAATGACATTTGTCATTAATAAGCAGCCTGTCATTTCCTCTGCTCTCAGGCTGCTAGTGCAGAGCATGGGGCGTTCCTCCTTCAGTCATTTACCCCTGGGAGATGCTTCACTTCCATGGGACACGTCACTGCTCTGAGTTTATTCCCCCTCCTGCCATCATTTTCCCAGGTGCCACTCAGCAGCCAGCAAGGGACAAAGGACCAAACATACTGGAACCCCCTTTCTGCTTTGGGATGGCCCTGTGCTGAGGCACCAGCAGGGTTGGCACTGCAGGTGCAAAGGCTTGGAAACCTCTGGGCTCTGGCTTGGGGCTGGTTGCTCTGCTGCACCCCCATGCCACAGCTCCCCTGCACACACACACACACACACACACTCCTGTCTGCCTCAGGAATCTGCCCATTGCCATGGAAACAGTGGTGACATCAGGCACTGCTAACGTTATTCCAATGACTAATTGCTTTACCAACGGTGAGCCAAATTACTGAAACAATTTCCAGGCCCCAGAGATCTGTATTTAACATCCAGGAAGATGCCAAACAATCTCCCTCACCTGCAGGGATGCTGGGCAGGGCTGGAGGAGGACAGCTGGGGACCCCTGCCTGAGCTTGGATGTGTGGCACAGAGGGGCTGTTTGGGCTCCAGCCCACTTTTACTTTGAATCAGAATTTTCTGGGGTTCTGGAGAGCTATTTTGTACTCGTTTAAGCTGCCTGGGTGGTGCCTAGACTCTAACTTAGCAGGTAGTCTTATTTTGTCATCTTGCAGGGATCTATGGTACTTGCTGTTGCTGACAGCAGTCTAGCTGGTTTTATTTCTCTCTTATTTTGTTTTCCTCTTTACATGCCTTTTTTTCTCCTCTGTGCCTCTTTTGAGCTGAAGGCTCATAGGATGAGGATCCTATCATCCCAGAAAGTGCAGCTCTCCCAAGTTTCCACCACACTGCTTTGTGCCACCCTTGTGGCCATTCCTGTCTCTGGCTACACAGTTGGAAAAGCCTGCTTGTTCTTCTCCATCACAGCAACTGCTTCTTGTGCTCCTACCCTGAGAACCTTCCCCAGCTTTCATACCCACTCTTGTGTCCAGAACCACTTCAGGCAGAGCAGCTGTGTCTGTGCAGCTCAGAAAGGGATCAACAACCCTACAGTGCATCCCAGGATTTGCACCCACAGGTGCCAGTGGCATGCTAACCCCAAAGATGAAGAAGAAACAGCTCAGTCTCAATGGCAAGACTGAAAGCTGATGTATCACTTGCCTGCCCACTATCACAAGAAAGGTGCAAGAACCCTTTCTGCCTCTGGCAGAACCAGAGAATCATAAAATGGTGGCAGGGACAACTTCCATCAGACCAGGCTGCTCAAAGCCCCATCCAACCTGGCTTTGAGCACTTCCAGGGATGGGGCATTCACACTTCTGTGGGCAACTTGTGCCAGTGCCTCATCACCCTCACAGGAAATAATGTCTTCCTAACAACTAATCTAACCCTGCCCTCTTTCAGTTTAAATCCATTCCCCCTTGTCCTGCCACTACACACCCTTGACAAAAGTCCATCTCCCTTTTTTTTATAACCCTTTTAGGTACTGGAAGGCTCCTATAAGCCTGGCCAACCCACAGCGAAGTCTGAGACATCCTACAGCACAGTGTCTGGGCTAGGGGAATCTGCTTATCCCTTCAGTACATCATTTCAGAGAATTCATCAGACTTCAGAACAAGGAAGAACTCTAGGAAGAAGACTCTCTGCCACAAGAGCTGACACGAGAGGCACTCAGGGGGTTAGCTGTTCAATTATTTTGCTTTGAAATAACAAATACCATAAAAAAAGGCCCTAATCAGAGACAACTCACAGAACAGGACAATGAAGCTCTTGCTCTCAGCAGACAGCAGACGTGCAGGGCTGACTGTGGACTCCTTTTTTCTGAATCTGCTGGATCCTGGAGTCATCTGATTAAAACAGAAACAAAAACGAAAATGAAAAAACAGGCCAGCTCTGTATGTTTATTCGTTTAAATATTTTAAATCCCATCCTTAAGGATATGTGATAGCTTATTGCATCAGCAATTTATAACTCCTGGCTCCCTACAGCATCCTAACTGCTTATGGCTCTGTGTTATTTACTGCCTGACACTGAAATAAGAAACATTATGAAAATTTGCTAAGGAATTATTCAGGCACCCTGGATGCAGTGCAGCAGTGTTCACATGGCTCTGATGCATCCAGCTCTCCACTGCTCAACCTGCAGGTGGGGCAGCAGCATTCCCTCCCTCCCTCCCTCCCTGCAGCATCCTCCTCCAAGCCTTCCAGGATGGCAGAGCAGACACTGACTGGGCATAATCATCTTAGTGAGTGGCAGACACTGATTTCACCCTGTGCCACTCTAGGAATCTTTAATTACATCAGGAGGCACCACTAAGGCAGAGCCATTTCTCCCTGTGCCTGGCTCATGGTGCACCTGCCCTCAGGAATTATCCCAGTACATTCTCACAGGACTGCATGAATACAGTTAGCACAGCAGCCCTACTCATAGATCCCCATCCATCACGAAATGTCAGGCCCTCATAGAATGACGTACTTTAAGAACAGACCTGCTTTTTTTTTCACCGACAGACAAAAAAATTAGTATTTCCTTTTATTTTTTTTCTTTTTCAACGCAAAAGTGCACTTTCCCATGCCAGACAGACAGGTTTCTCCGTGGGCTCACAGGGGCTCTGGCTGCAGCCCAGGAGGACCATGGCTGATGGTGAGGGGGAGCCCCATCAGCTCTTCCCCATTAATAGAGTCATTTAGGCAGCCATCCCCCGCAACGCCCATTAACACACACGAGAGAGTGCCCGGAGGTGAGAGCTTCACTAATCAAATGTGCTATTAAGATCCTAATCCATTTCATTAGCCCATTTCATTTGACACTTAGTGAAGCTCAGAGATGCTCTGTACAACAGGGTTGAAGGAGCACGGTCTGTCCTGTGGAAAAATAATCCTTTTTATTAGGCCCATAACTCCCTTTTATCCTTTATTAGTTTTTTTCACAAGCCAGAGGATGCTGAGGATGTGCGGCTCTGGCAGAGATGCCATGGATTTTCCCTTCCTGTGTGAGCATGTCATCACCTGGATTGTAAGACTGGCAGGGATCCACAGGCAGCAATATCAAAAAAAGAGAAAAAAACCCCAAAAATAAAACCAAAAACAAATAAACAACTTGAAAAACAGGCCATCTGATTATTTGATCACATATTATTTGACTACATTTTGTGTTATGGTTATGTTATCTAGATGTCCCTCCACTGAATATTTTGGAGACCAAAATGATTGAATACTGTGGCCCCATCTGAAATAATTTCTAATTTTTCTCTTCCTTTGATTGGCAGCCACATGAGAAGGTCTCCAAGTTCAGCAGAGAGGTAGGATGAGGAATGAAATAAAGATTCTTCAGGAGGCTGATAAACCTGCAAGCTGAACCTGCACTGGTACATCAGGCAGAGAGGCTGACACTGCCTAATTCTCCCTACAGATTCTGTATCACTTCTTCAAAACAAATGAACATGATGATGCGTGACTCTGCCTGGGAGCTCTACATGACCGTGGGGATTTTGTGCGTGGGGAAAGGTCTTAAGCAATGAGATGAGCAGGTCTTCAGTTATCAAATAAGATTTCCTAAATATATACACTTCCCACACAGAAACACACTTGAAAATGCATTAAAACTTCATACTATTAAAGAAATACTTTATGAAACAATAACTTTGTGAATATAATATTCATCTCGAGGACTAGGTTGTGGCAGTTCTTCGGAAAGAGCTGGGGAAAATGCCTACATCTCCCTGAAATGTTCCCACTGAGTAAAGCTGAAATGTTCTAACTGCAGGATTAGCAAACTCTTACTTTAAAGTAGCCTTCTGCCTGGGGCTCTGAGGGTTCTCTGGGAGCTGTCCCATGTGCCAGCAAGCCTTCCAGCCCATGGACTGTCACTAAAACCTCCTCGAGCTCACCCCAGAGGATCACTGCTGCTCCCTGGCAGGAGAGAGGATACACTGGCAGCATCCAGGCTGGGAAGCAGCTTGTTCCTCACTAGCCCACACTGGTAGGGCTTGAAGCAAGTAGATGCACCCCTGGAGCACCCTGTACCATCCTTCCCTGGCCACACAGCTCTACTGGCAGAGCCCCCAGGTCTGCCCAGCTCACCTTACCATTGCCCCTGGTCCAGGACAGCAGCACACACCTCAGTTTCCATCCCCAAGCAACATGTGAGAAGAGAGGAGGTACAGCCTGGTGACATCCTCCTTGCTTTTTCTTGCTGGGTTTGCTGCTTGAGATGGGTAAACAGGGAGAGGTCCCATCCTCAAAGCCAGAGGTGGCAATGGAAGGGATAAGCAGCAGTTGGAGCATCTCTTACAGCAGGACTCATAGGGGAACTCAGGGCCTTTTGATAATTCATTAGCATACAGAGTCCCTGCAGCCAAAACAGCAAAATTCCTGTTCCTTGCTCTGTTCTAACCCATTTCTTTCGAGGCAAACAATTTCTGAGAAACTGATGGGACAAAAAAAAAATACCTTAAAAAGCAGTTTTTACCTTTAGAAATTGAATGCCATCTGCTCCCTCAGCATTTCCCAGGGCATTTACCTCCCCCTGTGCAGCCAGCGGAGGGAAGCCAGCTCCTACCTGTGCCCACCAGGATCCCCAGGCTGCCACAGGCACTGCTGTGCTCCAGAGGGTTCCTGACAGAAAAACAGAGCTCAAAGCCCAGGGCCACGTTGCTGTGCTTGGGGAAATGGTGCTGAGAGAGGGGAGAAATGCACGGCATTGCTGGTGGGGAGGGCAGCTGGGTGGCAGGGAGCTCTCGGGGGCTCCAGACCCACCAGCCCTGCCCTTAGCAGTGCAGACAGGGCCAAGTGGACATCGAGTTAGGGCTCGTGTGTGAGAGCAACAAAGGATGCGGGCAGAAATGCTGAGCTGGAACAGGGGTGAATGTCCCCATCAGCACCTCAGAGCAGGCTTGGTGGGCTCCACGTTAAATACTCACTGCATGACTGCGTTAAGCACTACCAGGGCAGCACTAAGAAACTTTCGCCCCAGGTTATCTCTTCAAGTGTACGAGAGACGGTTTTTTGAAACAGCACCATCATCTCCAAACAAAATTAAACACAGGCAAGCGAAAAATCCCCACTGAGCAGTGAGGCCATAAATCACTCCCATCCCTCTCCCCGCCAGCCACAGAGGCTGTAGCGTGGCCATGGCTGGTGGGCAGGGGGGCACTCTTGCAGAAAGTGTGCTCTCCAACCCCCTTGGCACTGCAATCTTCTTCCTTTCTGGGAAGTTTCACAGCCTGGTGAGCCCACCCCTGTCCCCACCGCAGCTTTTTGGGGAGCAGCTGGACTGGCTGCAGCAGCACGTCCCTGTAGCACCCTTATAGGGATGGCAGGTCAGGGTGGCACTGTCCGTCCCCACTGCAGTCCTGCCCTTCCCATCCTGCAGCCCCCTCCTTACCCACAGAACTTGCAGTCCAAATCACAACACCTGACTTTCCACCATGACACAAATTTGTGCTCATTCCATGCCAAGAGCCACCATTCCCCTGCCCAGCTTTGGAGGTGCAGACCCTGAATGTGTCAATGAAAAGCTCTTCTTGATTTAGCTATATGAATTACAGTGTGATATAAAGGCCTATTAAAGGCTGCTTTCTAGAACAAATGCTACCCCCGTGGCTAATCAGCAGAATATTTCCTTCATCGAGAGACAAAATTAATATCGCTGTTTGGCAGATGCAACGATGCCAAGCAAATAACTTGCAATTGAGCTTTATTGTTATGATGCCTTTTGTTGCTGGCCTTGGCCTCGAGAGGGTAGCAACGAAATTGGGAGAATACAAATGGAAACCTGTAAGAGCTTGAAATAAATGCATGCCCTGAAACTGTGGGGAGCCAGGGATTAATAGGGGACGTGAGCTTGCACAGCACAGGCTGGCCATGCTGCCCTGTCCCCTGTGGTGGCACCCAGCAGGCAAGGGGACAGGCATACAGCCCCCAGGCAGTCCAGACCCTTGGCTGTGAGCTTTACAGTGTATTTTCATTTTTAAAACGGGTTTGTGAAGAGAGAAGACAGCACTATGTCAGCACCATGAAAACTGGCATTAATCAAGGGTGATAGCATGGTCTCCTTGCTGGTGGTTAGTACTAAAAAATACATATTAGCATTTTTAATATTAATGAGTATAAACAAGAAAGATACTGTTATAAAAATTAATTAGAGAGCTCATTTACTTAGAGGACACTAATGAATTAATATCGCATCTTGGAGCACTGAAGCATTCTCACAAAGTGAACCCCCAAAGGCTCATGGCTCGCCCACACTTCACACCACATATGGAGGCTCATCCCACAGTGGATGTGGGACCCTCTTCTCTCAGCCTGGATCAGGGGCTAATCCTGCTCCTGGAGTCACAGACCTCCTCATGACAACCATGGGATGAACTGTGCTTCAGAGCTCACCACCAGCCTAAGGCTTCTTCTTCCCACTCCCTGCTGATCCCAGGGCAGGAGCGGGCTTTTTTATGGCATTTATGGTGCAACCTGGACCAGTCAAGTCATTCCAGAGCCTGACGCTGTCAAGGGATGGGGCTGAGCCAGCACAAGAGGCAGCAATTTCTATGCTTACAGAAAACACAAAGGCTTTTACCTGCCTTTCATCCCTCCCTGGCAAGGAGGCTACAGCAGCAGGAGAACAGCTCTCACACAATGCTCCATGGCTAATCTGGTTCAATGGGGAGTCTTCACGTAATAGCAACCCAATAAAACATCTGCCTGCTGCCTTTCCATGGCCAGACCCTCGTGCCTTGTGTCCTTCTGGGACCTGGCTGTTGGCACAGCCCTAACACCCATTTGCTTATGGCCTAGGAAAGCTGCAAGTCCCACAGTGGAAGACAAGAGACTGGCAGGATTAAGCAAATTCCTTTACTTGCACCCCCCCAAGCGCTGGAGATTCTGCCAGCTGAGCAGAAAATGGCAGAAAATACCAGCTTTTTACCTCGGATTTGTACTTGTAACATAAAGGATATTTGGTGGCTCCTGCAAGAAAAGCCCAAGGCCAGGCACAGTCCTGCTGCGCTGACTCTGCCCCCAGATCCTGCTCCCTTCTGGCACTCCAGTCGTGCTCCACTGAGCCATTTGGTCTTTCCAGAGGATTTGTAGCTCTGTTCCCTCCAGAGCAGCTGTGGGCTGCTGCAAGGCAAAGGAGGCATCTTGTGAAACAACCAGGCTGAGTTAATAAGGTCAGATGGGAGAAGGAGAGCATTAGTAGGGGCTGAGAGCCTGCTTTGACACTACCCTAGTAAATCTCTTGTTTGCTTGTCTCTGATGCAGGCAGCCACGCTCAAATACTTCTTAGCTGTATTTCACACTAAATCAAAGCATGAGCCACCAAGGGATCTCAGCTTCCTCCCAGCCCCACTGCTCAGCCAGTCCAGGCTGGCTGGGGGCCATGCCTCTCACTCTCACCCTCTCCCTGCTGCTCCACTCAGCCCCTGGAAGCCACAGGGCATTGCTTTCCACAGGTGCTTGCTCTCCCTTTGTTCATGTTCAGTGTCTAGATGGACCTGCACAAGCAGTATTTCTTGGTGAGTGGCAGGCTTTGCAGCCCTGCAGAAGAAAGCAAACCAGAAGGACTGGAGGCAGACACTAAGATTCATGCTGGGAAATAAGGTGGCACAGTTAACAGTGAAGGTACCTGCTTGTGACACCTCCTTGCCTTAGTGGGACACAGCCACCTCATCACTGGGGGATGATGGTGCAACTGGCAGAACCATTTGTATGCACAAATCCCATCAGAGCCAGAAGCTGGGGCTGGGACAGGCATCCCCAGCCCAGGCCAGGAGCTTGGACATGGGACATGACACAGTTCCCCCAGGCTGCACACCTTCGTTTTCCCTGCCTCCCATTTCAAAGCAGCCAGGGAACAAAATCCCTTAGGGATAGGGATCCAGCCATGGCCCTGGTGAAGTGACCAGGAGGATGAGAAGTTTCTCAGCCTAGGGGCGAGACACCATCCCCAAGGGCTTGGGCTGTCAGTCGAGGAGCAGCAGCACTGGCAGACTGCTCCATATGAGCTGTTGGCTCCAGGAGGCGAATTGTGAGGGTGAAAGACCCGAGGCTCTCACTGCAAGTGGCTGAGGGTCAGAGGGGAGGGAGCTCAACCATCAGGCATGTGTTAACTCCCACTGAGCCTGCACCACGCTGCCACACACACAGCTCACACCAACTGCTAGCAGCTCATCCTCCAGCAGGAGCTGGTGGAGGAATCCCACAGGGAACCCAAAACACTCTAGGCTGGAAATCACTACTCCCAGCAGCTCTTATTTTTAAACATAGGTTGCAGCCCTTATTTACCAGCAGGCGCAATGTTGTCAGGAGCGGTGACTGCAGATGCCACGCTCGCCTTTTGCAAAGTAAACCTCCTGTTTTGACTGCAAAGCTGATTGATGCTCAGTTATTTGGGGAGGAGTATTTCCAGCTACACAGTGTGAGCCAGAGTTATCAGCCAATTAAGTATTTATGGCCAATTCCACTTTCCTAGCAAGATGCTTGGAAAGCAAGCACCAGTTACATCAGAGCAATGGGTTAAACTGTGCTCTTCTGTAAACACCTCCACACTGGCCTACCAGAACCTGCACACACAGAAATCCTGTAAAAGCTTCTTTTAAGGCTATGCTTGAAAGCAATCCATAACCAGAGTATAATTTAAACACTGCAGCAGTAATTCAGCCTGTCTTCAGTGAAACATCACCAGAGCATGAAGACAAAGGCCAGGCACTCCCAGTTCCACAAGGAGGTTTAGCTGTGATGGGGGCTTCACATGGACAGGCTGTGGCAAGAGCTGTCAAGAGGTGAACATCTGGGACAGCTCTTCACTGCCTGACCCCTGTCAGGTGAACCCCACGTGCAGGATCTCTGCCAGATGCTGATTTAACTCTGGTTTCCTCCTTTTCCAGTATGGGCCATTGCCTCTAATATGCTCCTCTCTCCCTAACATCATTTAGAAACCCTGCATCCAAACCCAAACTAAACTAACTCCCTTTAGGATGCACTAACGGGGAGAACTTCTGGTGTAGCTTCTTCAAAAAAGCAGAAACCAAACCAAACTAAACCCTGTTGCCTATTTCAGACCTTAGGCCACCATCACCATGAGCCTTCCCCCACCACTTTTATATAATAACCCATTGCATGCAATATAACACTCACTCAGTTTCCCCAGACCATACCCACTCTTCTCTGTTCAACTCTATCAACAATTTTAGGGCAGATTCCTGCTTTCACAAGGAAGTAGACAACCAACACGGTAGCATGGCAAAGGACAAACCCCTTAACAGCTTTCAGCCAATTTCTGTGAAGTAATGATTAACATTTACCCAGCATGCAGGAGCCCATGGATGACACCTACTGCTTAAGTCATCCTCAGCCTGTCACACCATCTGCCAGAGACCAACCAGTCACTTGGCTACTGGTTGTCACACATCTCCCAGGGCAGCCATTCCCCCTTCTGCAGCATCCTCAGCTCCTGACATGGGGCCAAGCCCTACTGACAGAGAGGGTCACTGCAGCCTTTAAAAACTGCTGGGCTATGATGGTGGGTGAGAGAAGTCAGCCCAAACAAGGAAAGGAAAATACTCCATATGCTATGGCAATAAACATCTATTTGTTCATAGGTTATATCCCATTAAGTGTGACTGTGGTCACCCAGTTCATGTTCCTGCCCTCACTGCAGCTGGTATTAATGCAGGGATAATTTCTTAGCTTTTAAGCTTATCAAACAGCATCTTCCAGCAGTACTGGAGAGACAGCTGATGCCTGGCCACAGTCACGAGGACTGGAAAGCAGCTGTATTTCAGGTGCACAGATATGCCTCAAAAGCCATCAAAAGTTGGGACCAGTTACCAAGGCATGACCACAGCTCCATCCCTGTGTGTCCAATTCCCGTGGTATTTAAAAGACAGACTTCATAGGAAAATCACCCTCCAAAATATGATGAGTGAGAGCACTATGACCTTAGAGCACCTCCTGCTTTGTACTCCCTGTGCTGGTGCTGAGGAGAGGGACAAAGGAGAGAGGAGGCTGCAGGGAGTGGTTTTAAAAACACTGCCAGCAATAAATGCCCCACTGACCTTCAGCAGGGACTGCAAAGTAGCTGCTCTGGTTTAAGCCAATTGGTACCTGAAACAAAAGGCAGTAGAAAATTGGTATCAGAAAACTGTACTTGCCTATGCTCTTAGCATGAGGTGTCTGCCTGCACACCCTTTCCATGGATGAAAAGGTGATCTTTTAACCTGCCTCAGCTGCAGCCCTTCTCAAAATACAAGCCAGGACAAGTGGCTCCAGCTCCCAGTGGCTCTCCTGACAGCTTCAGTGGCCACCTCAGCACAGCAGCTTGTGTCTTGCAGCAAATGCAGCTGTCTGCGAGTCACTGTAGGCACTTCTGTACATCACACACACACACACGGAGACATCCTGAGCACTGCCACTCGTGACATTCCACCAGAGGGACAAATACTTCTTCAGGGTCAGGCGGGGCAAAGGCACTGCCAGTTGTGGTCTCTGCTGAAGCAGGGTCCTTGGATGAATACTGATGCACACTGTGCTGAGTGTGTGGTGACAAGAATCAATACTAAGAAATAAGTCATCCCAGAAGTGACCACTGTCAGTTCAAGTGGACAGCAGCATAATATGTCATGGCATTTGGCATTAAGCCATCCCTGATAAGCCATGGCAAGGCATGAGCTAGACCTGCACTTAAATTCAAGTGTTCTTGCCATGCTTAGGAATATCTGCACACTCTTCTCTGCTGAAAATCCCAGAACAAAGGATCTTTTGAGGGCAATGTTTTTAAACTGAAATGTGATGCAGTATGAAAATTTCCTTATATAAAAGCTAAAGGAGGATATGAAACGCTCAAAGAGAGATAGACTGCTGCTGCCAGTCTTGTTAGTTCTAGGATATACTGTTTCTCTCCCATTCATGAATAATTTTCTGTGAAAGCCGTGTCTGAGTAATTCCTCTTGTGCATTGAATGTCAGCAGCCCTGGATCCAACACCTGCCCAAAGCTGTACCAGCTTGAAACAGTTCTGAGCTTGGTACCCTGCACCTACAGAGATGGTTTGGAAAGCAAAGCAGTGTGGACTGGCTTTTTAAGGCCATGGATATTCTTCCAGGAGCACCAGCATGGCGACACTTCCCCCAGAATGGATCTCACCAGCCCATGGAGGTTTTCTGCTCCAGGAGTGTTGGTCACATTCAGTTCCAGCTGACAGCAGGAACACTGTTTAGACTGACAGACTTGGACAAAACACACAAACACCTCGCTCCCAGGGAGTGTCCCATCCATGCAGGGGTGACCAGAGTTGAGGCCTCAAGCTGAGAATTGCCCTTCCCAGCAGCCTTGCTCAAGTTTGGTCCTTGTACAAACATCCAGGCCCACGTGGAGGAAAGGCTGTCTGAAACTCGGCTCACATTAAACTCAGCTTGTACACTCCTGGCCTACCAGCAATGCTGTGATCAGCTGGCTGAAACCAGGGCAAACCAGCCCTCCCTGTGTGGCTCTCCACTGACATTTGCATTGCCACTCATTTCTGCAAGATTTGCACAAGAACCAATATGGGAAGTGCTGATGAGCAGGGTCTGGAAGCACCTGACATTTCCTTGAAGAGATGTGAGCCTTGTCCACCCATCCCACCTGCACATCATCCCCCCACAGAGCAGCAATCAGCCCAGAAGGAGGTTCTTAAAGGTGCTTACCTTTAGCTGCTCTGAGGCAAGAGCAACTGGCAGTCAGTGACACCACCAAGCTGACAGAAATCCAGATGGAGGAAAGCTCACAGCAATTCACAAATGAAAAGCAAACTGTGGTTTTTTAAAATATATTTATTCCTGAAAGTGTACAACCAGAATATAAAAATATTCCTTGGTGAAACCAAAACAGAAAACAGTAGGAAACAAAGGTCAAGGGAAAAACATTTTCATGTGCCAAGGGAAGAAGCCTCCAGAGACAGAACTTGGAGACTCATCAAGCTTGGAAGCTAAGGTCATATTTCTATATCACTGAAATTTCCTATAGCAGATCCATAAGTTATGTATCTCACTGTGACTCATAACTTGATGGAATTGGTTTCTAGTTTGTTCTCTTTGAGAACCCAATTATTTCAAGTGCATCACACCAGTAAATAAAATCGGTGCACTGCTTTATTTATTATTAGGCATTTGCTTTTCTTTATTGTGACTGCATTATAGCTGCCACAAATACTCAAACCAGCTGAATTAAAACAGCATACTTTCTTGAATATTTCCAATCTCTCTAAGCCTTCGTACTTCACATGTTCTCCAATATTTGGATTTTTCTGACTAATGAACTCTTCCATTTGCTGGAAAATATTGAATGCAATTAGTACTTCAATGCACAGCCTCAATGTATGCTGTGCCTAGCAGCTGAGCACTGTAAAAGAGCCCAGTGCTTGGCCTAAGAACTAGAAATCCAGAAGATAAAAGGGAGATTTATGCACACTCCCACCAAGGCCTAATGCAGAATTTAATTGGCAAGGCTAGCAATAAAGGGGCTGCAGAGAGAGCCATCAAGGTTATGACCCCAGTGCAAGTCACAAAGCAGTAACAAGATATGATTCCCAGGCTAAAAAATTAGAAATTACATTTAGGTCCTCACCCCACACTCCCCCATGCCAGGCTGCACAATGTGTTCTGATCGAGTCAGTCTATTCCTTTGCTCTTCTCAGTCCAGCTTTATCTCCTCAAGGGGAGATACAAATCACTCCATCCAAGCCTTCTGCTATTTCATCGAGCCTGTGCCGGCACTCCTCCCGCAGCTGCTCCAGCTCTCTCTGCAGGCTGGCCTCTCTCATCTGCAGTTCTCTGATCACCTCTGGAGCACTGACAGCTGAAACACGCTCCTTGGATGTAGACTGGCCAAAACCCATTCTGCTGGCAGGGTGTTTGCTTCTCAACACCAGCCTGCACAACCCGTGCATTTTATTTTTCTTTGGAGCACAAAGGCGTGTAAGATCTAGCAGTTTTAGCTCAACACTTTCCTGTATCTTTCTAGCAGTGGCAGAGAACTCCTCCTTCTGTAGTTCTTCCTCTCTTGCCTTCACCTGCAGAGAGAAGAAAAAAAACAAGAGGGGAAGAGTATGGTACATTTCTATGAAAAAAATCCTCCTACCAGGAAACAACACAAAATGGCATGTTTGGACTAGGATGTACCAAAAAGAAGAGCCAACTGTGAGTATAAACTAAAGCGTGTGGCAGTGAAACTGAATTAAGCTAACATGTGCTTTCTATCAAGCAGCAGCCTCAGTAACCAAAAAGCTGCCTGCAGTCATTTGTTTGCAGATTCACAGTCCACCAGCCCCTCCAGTGATGACAAACACACAAGGGCTCTGCATACTTCCCTCTTACTGAGGAGTGGGTTTGGCTTCAGACCAAAACACACGGAACAAAAAGGGGAGACCCAGCAGTGTGACCTTCAGCATTGTAGAGCTTTAAGCCACCAGGTTGTCATAACAGATTAATTGCCTCGTGAATAACAGCATTATTTCAGTTTGCAAATGCTTCCTGCACTTGGCAAGGCTAAAAAGTAGGGATGACAACTGTATACTAGCAATTCCTTAATTCTCCATTCTCATTATGGGGTAACAATTAGGCAAAGGAAAATAATGGAGCAGAGACAAAGAAGTAGAAGCCAAGACCAAAATGAGTACCAGGCTGCACACTTTCACTGAAGACAGACCCCAAAAAAACAAAGGCTTTTCTTGTGACAATTGAATCACAGTCTAGATGATAAAAGCCACTGTATATACTGGGATTTCTCCAAAGCATTTGATTTAACATTATCTCTAACATTTGATTTGAAGAACTTGCAAGATGGTAACTACCTTGCCAATCTTACTAGTGGATTAAATATGAATTCAGTGACTCATCTCAAAATGCACTTGTCAGTGGGGAAACATCAGTAAGAGGTACCCTGCTAAGGCCTTCAGGAAAACAGTCCTTGGTCCAATGGGATTTTCTGTTTCTGCTATGGCCACAAGATGCCAAATCAGTTCAGTCAGAAAGCAGCAAAGTTTCAGAAAAGCGATGCTGCCTCTGCAACCTGCACAAATCCCAATGCTCTCCTGAGACTGGTGCGCAGTTCTGGAGTTCATGCTTCAAAAAAAACACAGGGAAACACAGAGTAGGATTCAAAGGCAGGTCACCCAATGACCCACAGCTGAGAAAACAAGCCTTAGAGTAGGAAACTTCAAGAGTTCAAAATATTCCGTTCATGGAGACATATATAATTTGTTTTACTTCCTAGAAGAAAGTGGAAAAGAAGGTGGTGAGAGACCAGACACTGCTGACAAAGCCATAAGAAGATCAAATGGATGAAAATTCAAGTTAGATATTCAGCTTCAGAGTAAGACATTGTTTCCTACTGTGAGGATAATGAACCATGAAATGCTTCATTGCAGCTCCAGGGATGAATCCTTTGGCCAAAGCTCAGCTCAGGTCAAGCTCAGTGCTAATGATACCCCTTCCAGCCTTGAAATCACTCTGCAACCCCTCCCCTTCCTGGCCGCGGGTGAAGCTGAACAAGTCCTTGGGGTTTTAAATCTGCAGATCTGCATTAAGATATCGGTACCTCACACATTAGGGCTCTGACAAGTTCCCTGTAAAGTCAGGGATATTTTGGCAGCTCTCTGAAGCACCAGAGATCAAGCAGGGCTCAAAGCAGCAACAGCTGCAAGGACAAGAGTCCTAAGGTAGAAAAGCCCCCTCGCCTTTGCTGCAGTCAAGATACAGCTGCTCAGGGTCAAACCAGCTGCCATATCTGGAGAAAAAGGGATTTATTTTTTATTTCCATAGATCAGTGGGGAAGGTTTTATTACTGGAACAAGTTCAGAAGCTTATGACATGCGGGGCATCAGTCTACATTTTCTTACAGTGTGAAACACTACAGGTGCAAGGGCTGCACTCACAGTTAAATTTCCCCACTGACACCAACTTCATCAGGGCCTCACTCACTCATCCCACATCTTCCTTCGGAATATTTTCATGAGTTTTGCAGCCAAGTAATTAATCCTCTCCATAGTCTCCTGATGAGTTATTCTCACCCTTCAGCCTCCGCTTAAAAAAGATTAAGAAAATCAATCAAATAGAAAAGGAGTAAATTTCTCTGAATTTTTGCTAACACATTAAAGGCTTTATCGATGCAAAACCATCTGTTAAAAGAGACCTCTGTTGATTAAGGCATTTAAATAGAGAACTGAAGCTAAGAGAAGTCTATCTTTGTCCTTGTCCAAGAACCAGGAGCCCTCTTTATCATAATCCCCAAGGAATCCCAGGACATCTCTTGCTGTTGGCTAAAACAATATCTGAGGTCCAACTCCCTAACACCACTTTAGAAGGAACAAAACTGAAAAAATAAATTCAGTGTTATCTGGTCTCCCCACAGCCAATGAGTAAATGGGAAATTATGTTTGCACAAAGTGGATTTAACACTGGAATCCAGGATGGGAAAAATTTCCTCTTACTTACAAATAAAAACATCACTCAGCAAACAGAACCAACAAAATGTTATTTATTTTTCCCATTAAACTCCAGCAGAAACCTAGTAGGGCTGTATAAAAGCATTCTTAATGAAACATAGGTTTTCATGCTCTCCACCGGTCAAAATTGGAGAATTTTATTATCCATTATGCAATGCCCATGATGGAGGAGCAGCATGCTCCTCTCAGCACTAAGTGCATTGAGTTCTAACTCACAGCAATAGCAGGGATAAGAATTACTATATGGAAGCAGGAGCAGCTGTAAGGACAAGACAAACAGCCTTGGAGACAGGCAGTCAGGGAAGTGTAATAAATTCCTACATCAGAGTATCAGAAGGGTGTTGCACATCCTGTTGAGGATCAGGATTTTCTGGGATAACATTAGAAAAATTTAAGAGGGGAAATTTTCAAAATAATGAATAGGAAATAAGAGAACAAGTTTAGCAAAGCACTATTTATTTCCTATCAGCACAATCTGCAGTTGGAAGGCTACCTCAGTTCTTTTCTGCACTGTTGTTCCTGGAAGGCTCTGCAACCATATGTATGGCCACAAATACTCCTGTTGCAGTTTATAGATTTCAATTTCTAAAAAATCTCTGAGGGTTACCTTCAGGCAATATCCTTTACTCTTCCCATCCTGAATGCTTGTGAAAATACTCAATAATCTCCTCCTGCATGGCTAATTGATGCTCTCTAACAGCCTGCTGTCTCCCATTAGTCAGCACACAATGATTATTCTCCTCTGCAAAACAATCTCAATAGACGACTTTGTATTAAACAAACATATTGTAAAAGATTAGGAGCCTCAGCATTTTGTGCCTGCCCATTTCTATCCCACAACTCTGCCTTTCAGCCTCAATCTACCAGCTGGAATTTGAATTCCCAATTAGGTGCGTACCCCTGTCTGACAACTGCTGCACATCCTCTCAAATAAATACAACAACACGATAATCATCGTTTCCACTTCTACAGAATCAACCTCATCCCAAAGGGAGCTGGTGCACTTTGAGAAAATCCACTCCAAACACAGAGGGAATCAGCTGATGAAGAATCAGCATCTTCAAAATGACACATATCCCGCTCTGCTGAGGGTACTGACCTGGTTAGCTGTTCACAGCCGAGTCCCTGAAGTGTGCTGTCCCTCTTTGAACTCCAGCATCAATGCATCCCACCAGGTTTCACTCTCCCAAGACCATGATAAGCAAGCAGGGGCACACAGGTAGGGTGTCCTCACCAGCTCTACAAAGGCTGCTGATGGACGGATGCCATGAGTGCACATTGAGGCAAATACTCCTGGCTGGGTTCCTTCCAGCTCCTCACCTCACCCTGTCACCAACCACTGTTTGGGACAGGATCGTGGCCACAATGCCCTGAGTGCTCCTAAATGTTTGCCTTTCAATAATTTCAGTCTTCAAAAGGTACCAGAAACTAAAAGCTAATGGGAAAACTATAATAACTTCCAAGTTCTAATAATAAGCCAAGCTAGTGGAGTTGCAGATAGCAGTACTGCATCTTGGAAAAGGGACCAGAATGACAGCCTGTGCTGCCCTTCCCAATCAAACCTGGCACAGTGCAAAGGGCTGCAGTGTGCACATGCACAGATACTGCTGGCAGATTCTCATACAGGAATATGCAAAGGAATAAGCACTTATTAAAACAGATCTCTTCAATATTGGCCAGAGGGTGGGCAGAGACAGCTGCCTTCTAGTTCCTGACATGGTGGGATCAAGCCAGGCAAGACGTCCATCAAGTGTGTAAAGAATTCACCATCTCCCCAGGACATCCTTATGACAGATGCTGCGTTTCCAAAAACATTCAGGCTGACATCTGATTGAAGAAAATGGCCAAGCCAAAACAGAAAAGGATGGGCCCAGTACAGAACTGGAAAGGGGAACATCCAAAGGTGAAGTGCATCTAAAAAACAGGCTGAGCAGCAGGCAGCTTGGCTCAATCCCCACCAGGGTGGACTAACTTTTGCACTAATGCACAGAAGGGACTTCACGCCTGCAAGTACCTACAAACATAATGAATTTCCCCAGCACTTCCTCATCCCTACCTTCTCTGAAATGTCTTCTAATAGAAGAGACTACTGGCTATCCTTTTTATCCAGGCAGCTATCCCAGCTATTTTTCAGTCCTGGGAGTCCTCTGGTTTTGAATAAATCTTGTGAGTTCAGTGGGAAATCGTGGAAAAGGTAATGTATCAGATATTTAAATTAAGCTGTCTTCCAGTTTTTTCGCATGCTCCACTGTTTTGAGGCCAGAACAGTAACATCCAGATTCACCTCCCCTGGACACCTGCTAATTTGTCATGTGGACAGCCCCAGTCTTTCCACTGCCCATCCTGTGAAGCTCTGCTTCCATCAACTGCTTAAGACGCCCTAGATATTTAGCTCATTTGATCTCTCCTCAAAGAGGAGAACTTCTAACCCCTCAGCTTCTCAGCTGAAGAGAGCTGAAGAAGTCATGAGCTTCTCAGAGCTTTGTGTTTCATTTCGTAGGGCTCAGAAACATCCCAGAAAGGCTGATCTCTCTCATAGTTTTAATAACTCGTGAATGAAAACTGTAGTAAAAGTTATGCACAAAATGGTTCTTTTTCTGCTAGGAAGCAAGTTGAACATGAACTTATTTGGAGGGAATTTTACCAACATCCCAAGGAGACGCTAAGAGATCCAGATAACCACATCATGTTACTTAAATCATTTCCAGTAACGACCCAGCAAGAGTGACAATCTTTCAAATGCTGGAAGTCAACATTTCAGCCTGTTAAAATTTCACATGGCAACCTGAAAGCCTCAGAAAGCAAATGAACCCTCTGCCTTGCAGTTACATCCTTGAAGGAAACCACTAGTTAGAGCTGGAGGTTTAAAAAGCAGCAGCAAAGGCAGGTTCAAACACCTGCTTTGAGGAAGAGCATTTCCATTTTATGATCATGTTGTTGTCAGCTTCAAAGAAGGCACAGCAAACCAAATGGCTGGAGTTCCTTTTGAAGTGGATGATAAAGCCCAGAATCATGTCATTATTTTTAAGTCACAATCTCTTCATATTATTCTAAGTGTTTTGCAGAAATGGCCACAACTGTATTGTTTAGAAAAACACACTGCAAAAGCCCAGAAATGGCCAGTCCTATCTGTCCACTTCTTCTCTTGTATTTCTCTCATGAACAGGGAGAAGACCCCACGTGCATGCAGGATGAAACACAAATTATCCTTGTCATGCTGTGCAGACACTACAGACTGCAATGCCTGTCTCTGCCAGAAAACACAGTGCAGCCTGCTCCTTTGTGCTTCTAGTCACAAGGAACAAACAGGAAAATCTCAGATCTTGTCTTTTTGGGTTAGAGAATGAAAGGAAATTAGGAAATATAAATGGATGCAATATCCAAGCCACCAAGGCATGCTCCTTTGCTATCAGGGCCTAATAACCCAACACGTTTCATAAACCCCTGTAGTTCCTCTGAAAACACCACAGAGCAATTGACTTGCAGGATTTTTTATTTCTAAAGGAAGCTCATTTTCCAAGCTTTATTTTAAAGCTATCACGTCTAAGACGGCCCCTGCACCTGGGGGGTTGAAAAGGATGAAGTGAAATATTACATGCTTGGGAATAGAAGATTAATGATGGGTCAGACTGCAGAAATAGAAGAGACCTGCAAGGCCAGCCAGTGCACTCACCTGCCTGTCCCCAAACAGCTCCACAGCACATTGTAATATCCCAAGCATGGGGTCCCCAACCTAGAGGAGCTGCCCAGAGCTCCCAGTCTCCATGTAAACTGAGTAGCCTCTCATTCAACACTCAAGCATCAATTTTAGATAAAGATCTATAAGTAAAAAATGAAAGTGGGATAAGCAGGGAGATACTGGCATTACTCAGAGACTGCTGATATGGTTGTTGTGCAGAAATCCTGATAGCTGACCACTGGAAACCAGGCATGGCAAATGGAGGCTAGTTTAGGAGTTTTCAGTGTCCAGAGTGGGATCCAGATTAGTCCAGGGGCTGAATCTTGCAAACACTTGTCTTTAATCAGTACGAACCTGACTAACACTTTATAAAGGATCATTATTTATACCTTGTGTTGTCTTAAAGTTTACATCTAGTGTTTTTTCCACTACCACCCCCTCCCACCCCGAGGAATGCCTTGGAGAGCTGCAATCCTGGCTGGCAGTCTATCTAGGATGCAGAAAACAGGATAGAGAAGGATTTGCAAACTACTTTTAAGAAAGTCCTTGTCATGACTGAAAAAACCAGCACCAAGTACAAGAGAAAAGAGCAAAAGGAAATGATAGGCAAAAGTATCAATAACATAGTGGGGGGAAGAGCAGAGTCCAATGTAAGCAAAGCAGAAATACCTGTAAGTATGAAATAAGAGTGGAATACAATCAAATCAGTCACAGGGATCCCACAATTCCCACTCACACCCACTTTATGCTCCTATACAGGAATTGCCTGCCTATACAACACACATTCTGTATCTTGCTGCACACAGAGCACCATGGTCTGTCTGAGAGACATGATGTCCAAGCAGAGTCTCAAACACCACTAAGAATAGCAAGAACTGAACATGCCAGCACTGATATTCTCTGTGTTTCTTACTGTACAGAACAGAAACCAACAACCCAAGAAGTCTGTGTGTCCTCAAAGACATAAAAAACCTTTTTTACACATAAGTAGGGTGAGGGCTTTACACTTCTTTAACAATAAACAATAATTTGGCTGGGGCACCAGTTTCTTTTAACAAAAATGTTTGGGGTTTTGGGTTTGGGATTTTTTTCAACAATGATGGTTAAGGGTGACAAATGCTTTCCTTCCTCAGCTGTAGACAGTGACCCATTCAGCCTCAGAGGAACAGAAAAAGGCACCATTTCAAGGGACACTGTAAATGCAAAATTGACAGAAAATCAAATCCTGCAGCTCCTACTGCTGGGAGCAGGGGGGACAGAACCCTGAAGACAGGAAAACCAGGTCCTCAACCTTCAGAAAATCATCTAAAGCCATTTGTAGCTTATACACAAAAGCACACAAGTTAAAGCAAAACCAGTATCTGCAATCAGCTGTTCTGGAAACACTACAACATTGAGTAAGCAGGTGTTTTACTATAAAAAAACACCTTACTCTAATTTCAAATTCATGTCTTACAGTAACTTGTCCAAATGCAATTTCAAACCTTTAAGAAAGTTGCAGAGTTGGTACTGCAGCTCTATAAACCTTGTCTCATTGAATCAAGCTCCTCTGCTATAAGCTTTCAAGGGTTTTAATTTTCTGCAGCAATTTCTACACACGAAAGAGTAACCGGTTTAAAAAGCTGGAAACCATCACTTTCTATTTGAAAAGCTGAAGACATCCCACACTGTCCTGCCTAATTGAGGTTTCTTTCTTCTTGTGAGATCCTTGATTGTACACAAAGAGACCTGAAATAGTCCATTTAATGCCAATGCCCGTGCATTTACAGATTAAAGTCATAATAACCTGTTTGAATAGCCTAACCTGCTAAAAGCACAAGCTACAGTATCTCACCTAGTAATTTCCACAATGTTCTGCTACTTTTTGGTAAACTACAGGGTCTCTTCTAGAAACATGTACTTTCAGGGTTTTAAACACAGCCTCCAGCAAATAAAAAAACTACCCTATTACTGCAGTACCTCAGCAGTGAAATACATTTACAGTTAAAAACCTGTTCCTTCTCAGCAAATTCTGCCTCAGCCACTGGGCCTTTTACCATCTTTCATCTAAAGTCTAATACCCTCAAAATTCCACTTCTGCCTAAGAACCTGCAGAACATGATCCCACTATGAACTCTGCCTTGGTTAAATCACACTATTCTCACTTCTCAAAAAGCCAGACCAAATTAATTCCTTTATTACCCTTCCTTTAATCCTTTACAACCTTTCAACCATTTCCCAGCTGTGATGGTGGTATAAGTGGGGCCAGCACATTTCATTAAGCTCAGAATTGTGATCTATATCTTATCTGTCCTGTAGCAGATAGCAATACTTAGTTGCCAATAACCTAACAACTTTTCCATGACCCATTACCCTCTATTTCCTAAGGCCATGAAATGGAAAGGTTTGTACATATCCAAAACCTGATGCTGTAAGGCAGATCAAACTCATTTGAAGTACATACACTGGTATTTCTTACTAATGCCAGACCTCAGCAACAGTAAGAAACTCAATTTCTTTCAGCTTAACAATAATTATAACAGCTAAAGTAAAATTTCACCTTAATATAATTAGTAATTTCTAACACTTATTAGTTCAGCATGAGGAAAAATCTCAGGCCTTTGGAACTGGTGGTGAAGAAATTAAAGGGGTGATCCCAAAGTAGTACTGATGGGGACATTATTTGTGCCATAAACTGAAGATATTTTAGAAAGGTTGTAAAGCTGAGCTACAGCAACTGACAGAAGATGTAATTATACAAGCAGCTGCATTCCAAATTTTGCTGAGATCTGTAATTTCCTGCAATTAGAAGGGACTGTATGCATCTCCAATCTTATGCATTTTAAAGCAAGACTTTCACTATGCGAACGCTAACTCCAGGCACACCTATTGTCATTCCAAAACTGACAGGGAAGCCAAGGAGAGGCAAGGCACCTATTTTATCTAGGAATAGATCTTTTAACTGGGGGAGGAGTCCTTTGAGAAGAAACTAAAAATACAGTTGTAATACCCAGAATGCACATAGCTGCCTCTGACAAGAGCAGCTGCCACAGTCTGGCAGGGCACTGCTGCTCTGTGCTTCACTTATACATCCAACACTGCAAAGCTCATCCTAAGTCTTCAGATCAACATCCACACTGTTCTCCAATGGAAAGCTTTCAGACAGTGAGAAAGCACAGTAATGGAAAGCTAAATGTTAATTAAAGCATCACAATTTCATAAAGAGAAGCGACCTGATCTTGTATAAATGGATAAAACAAACCAAAGAAACCCAACAAAAATATGTTGAGGGTTTTTTGCTTTGTTGTGTTTTTTGGGGGTTTTTAAGATATTCCAGTAGGTCTGTATTTAAGACTCATGTATCTAAAAACATTGATAAAAGTCAGAAAAGTCAATTTAGCTTAACATAAAGGAAAAGGATTAAGAAAACAGGAAAGAACAACGTTAAGATTTTTCAGGGTCTTTAACAGAAAAATACAAATATACCTTCAAATATCAATACAAAAGCACACGACTGATAAAAGCATTGCCTGTGTGCTAAGCTTACAAATAACTACTACACAGGCAAAGCCAAAGGGAAATTAATCCTCTTAGGTCTGAGAGTGACTGAACTCTGTGACAGCTGCACAGAGAGCCCATGTGAGCAGGCTCACTCACAGCAGGGGCTTCACCCAGCCCTGCCCTTGCAATGGAGCTGCACTGGATCCTACCCTCACAGTGATGCAGAGAGGCAGCTCCTTCAAGGATAGCCTAAGGGTTGAATTGCTGCAGGACACAGGTGAGGCAAACAGCACAGAACTCAGGCAGGTATGCTGAGAGCCTCACAAGACACATCCCTCCTCCACAAAGCTATGAAAATGTATTCTGGCTCAGGGGAGACCTTATTGCTCTCTACACCTTCCCAAAAGGAGGTTGTAGCCAGGTGGGCATTGGTCTCTTGTCCCAGGCAACAAGCGACAGGACAAGAGGAAACAGCCTCAAGCTGTGCCAGGGGAGGTTTAGGTTAGATATTAGGAAAAATTTCTTCATGGAAAGGGTTGTCAAACACTGGAACAGACTGCCCAGAGAAGTGGTTGAGTCACCATCCCTGGAGGGATTTAAAAGATGTGTAGGTGTGGCATAAAGGGACATAGTTCACTGGTGAACTTGGCAGTGCTGGGCTGGACACTGTGATCTTAGCAGGTTTTTTCCAATCTAAGCAATTCCATGGTTCCATTACTCTATTCTATGGCATTTTCTGTACTCTCTGTGCCTGAGTTTTTGGCGCATGTAATTTGCTTTTCCAGTGGCTAACTTTTGGGGAGAACAAATGAACTTAAAGGAAAGAAAATAGATGGGAGTCAAAAATGTGATGTAATTATGCTATTGCAACAACTCTGCAGAACCAGAGAGGGACAAATCTTAAAATAATAAATGGTCTTCAGAGAAACTTCTGCATCACCTCTGTTCACCTGAAGAGGATGCCAGCACAAAAAGAGCAGGCATGAAGCTTCAGCAAGAGCATACAAGATGACCAGAATCAATGCGGTTTGGAGCCAGGAGCTCATCTAAGCCTCTTCAGCTTCTTTCCAGGGAGATATGCAAGGCTGCCACTTGCTACAGTCTGGTCTCACTGATCTGAGGAAACAGGACAGCTCCATGCAGGAATATCACAATTCAGACTTGTGAAAGTTCCATATGCCACACAGTTCTGAATGCAGGCCACAGTGAATAAGAGAAAACACCTTTTTCCTTCTCCAAAGTAGAAATCTTCAGCCCTTTACAGTAATTTAAAAAGTTCCATTCTAGCATTCCAGCCTTTTATAATTTCTTTTTAACTGTAGTTTTATCACTAGACTTTTCCAAATCCTTTAATTCAATTAGAAGATCACACAAATCAAAGTAGTAATAGGCACATACTGAAGATACATGACATGAAAACCAGAATATGTCAGTATAAGTAATTTAGACACGTGCAAAACAGCTGCAGTCCTACTTTGAAAAAGACCCTGACAACTACAAATTACAAAGGAAGGCAACAGACAAGTATTGCTTTGTATAATAAATTGCTCACTTACTTTTCAATTTGTTCTACCAAACTTTTATCTTGGGCAGCAGAGACAAACACTGATGATAGATCATCTCAGATCTAAGTGGCTTGCAGAGGTTTGGAGGGTCCCACTTTGTTTTAAGAAGACCTTTATCACTCTGCAACATGAAAGCAGCCACTTCAGAAAGAGTGCTGCTTGTGCCTTTCACTCTCTGTATCACTTTGCTTTGGGAGAACAGGATGTGAAACAAATTCAAGTAATGTAGTCCCTGTATAGATGGCCAAAAAAAGGAATGTTGATGCAAACCACTCCTAAAATACAGAGATGAGATGAGATGAAGCCTGCACCAGCATCCAGTCCTGCAGCTCTTCTCCCTGCTTTTGGGGGAGGCAGGAGCACTATATTCAGAGCAGCAAAAGTCATTCCAGCACCCCAACCTATCCACAACTATAGCACGAGGCAAATGAACTGGATTCCAAAGTGGAGATTTATCTACAGAAAACATTTTCAGAGTTCCAGTGAAAAAGCAGACATTTCCTAAAGCCATGACTCTTGAAATGCATTCAGCAATTTCTGTTATTATCTCCCCATCTGAGGGTGAGAAGCAGCTCTAGGTGGATGTGAAGCTGCTTGAACGGCCACTGTGACTCTTGGAGTTGTCAAAGGCCAGGTCTGACAGCTTCCCTGCACAGGGAGAAACCAAACAGCTTCTGGGGTTTGAGAGAGCCAGCCAGAGGAAGAGCTAAAAGTGGTGAGTTCTGAGCTCAGAATTGTAGTAAAGCTTTATTTAGATGCATCTCTGGCTGGAAAGAACGTATGTGACAACACCAAATTACAGACTTACTTTTATGTCAGCTCTTCTAAAAGCACATGGGACAAAGACACAGAAACCAGTTGGATACTTTTTTCTCTTATGAACAAGTACCCTTTACTTCAGGCAGACAACTGAGAGAACAAGGCCAAGGTTTTAAGATAAAAGAAAACAAAGTGAAGCTTTGAATGCATGAATGCAAACAGTCCTTCCAAAAGCATTTCTGTCAACTCTCCCCCAAAATCAAGCAGTGCTGCAAAGTATGCAATGACAAACTCCTGCTGGCAGAGAGGGAACCCATCCTGACAGCCTGCCTGGAGCTGCAAGGCAAGTCAGGTACCTCCTGGAAGTTACTGTCCCCAAAACCCACTCTGAAAAGTTCAGTAAAACACACTAATAGTGTTTCAGGTAGAGCTATCAAACACAGCCACGGGCTATGGTGTTTAACATGGCCTCTGTCAGCCAGAATTAGCTGTGTTCCCCAGGTACTGCCCTTGTGGAGGACAACCTTTGCTGTAGTGGCTCACCGCTTGCAAGACATTCTTCCAAATCCATCAACCTTGTGGCTGCTGGTACCTCAAATCCCACCAATGCACCTCCAAGCTTTTCACATTCAAAAGATAAAGGCAGCACTGAGACCTTACAAATCTTCTGAATCTGAGCCCTACAGGCATTCCTAGCCTTTAGGAAGACTAGACTCTTCATCCTTGTTTTATTGTGTGCTTTAAGTCTGAGAACCTAAGTGCTGCACTTATTTCTTAAAAATGCACTAAAACATTTACAATGGCTACAAAACACATTCTCTCAAAGCAATGGGGTTTTTTTACAGTTTATCGTTAAATAAAGCTCATCTATAATTTATTGGAGTATAATTCTCCAGCTGCATTTACTCCATGTTTCATTGCCTTGGTCAGTATCCAACATCTGCGTAAATAATGTGAGTCAAATATTAACACTGGTAATTTATTATACTTTAACTGTTCCTGTCACCTGAGCAAACATTCTGCATTTCAGCAAAGGAAGGGGAAACAGCATCTTCTGGAAAACGAGAAAAACTTTCACCCACGCTTACTTCAAACCCCAGAGTTCTGCACACAAAACAGGAGACAGCTCTCAAGTTTTTAATGTTCCTCTCCTCCCTAAGGATCTGGAGCCTTTTAGCATATATAAGCCCCATGAAAAATGTCAGGCTAGGTAATTTATTTTCAGTTACAGTTTTTGTGTGTGGGTTTGAAATCAGTTTGCTGATCCAGCCACTGGTCCATAGAGTGTCTCTGTCTCTTACACAATTCAGCACTTATTCAGCAACCTGTGCAGCAAGTTGCATCTGCAAACCAAGAATAAATACTTTTCTTTTTCAACCCTTTGCATGCTGCAACCTTAACACAGACTGTTCAAGTCTGGCCAGCCTACACAGAGTTCTCAGAAGCGAGCAAGAGTCTTTCAAAACTCTCCCAGCTCTGCTTATCTGCAGTAACTTTCCACAAGTACACCCGCCTTAAACCCAGCTAACTAGGGGCTTCAGGGCTAAAGCAGATGGGAGGTCCTGCTGTCAGAAGGAGAACTGATGCACAGAGATGGCTCCTTTTCTCCTTCCATCACACGAGAGCACACTGCCCTTCATGAACAATCACTTGGATCTCTACAGGCACTTACCAGAAGCAGCAGCCTCCGATCTCCTGCTAGGAATATTGATGAATGACAAATAAAACAATGCAAGAAAATGCATGAGCAAAGAGTGACTATAAAGATCAGGATTTACTTCCTACTGTTTACAGCAGATTCATGACTTCTAATGACCTAAATCTGCTAATACCATGGCAATTCCATCAGCAGCAAATTTAATCCTGCACTGAACTAAATAAGAACTACACATAAGAGCCATTAGCCTTGTCCCTTCTTGCCATCCTCCTGTCCATGTCCTCCACTGCTCCCTCTGATGGATGTTTCAGATGATCTCTCTGGGTTTCCTCTCCCTATCCAGGCATCTGGGCCCAGCCAACCATGCACTTCCAAAAGCTGCTCCTGTGGTCTTGCTAGTTCTTCAATTTCTTTTCGCATGAGAAGCGGCACTGACAGCTGCTCCAGATGGAGGTTTGCAAATACAAAGTGGAACACAGAAATGCTCTGGGACCGGAGAAGGGAATATGCTGACTGAGGAAATACACCAGCGCTGAACCATTCCCTAGCACTCCTCCACTTCCTCCACTCCAGACACCCTGGATAATTAACCACTTGCTACACTAACATCTTCATATTAGCAAAAGCCCAGAGAACTAGAATAAGCAGCAGCAATAGCAAGGATGAAATGGGAACACTTTGCTTTAAAAAAAAAAAATGGAGTTTTTGACAAGCCTCAGAGAGCTCTTCAGTGAGAGCTCAGCTGTCTCTTTGACACAAATCCCTCATTTAAGGCAGCAGAAACAATCCAGCCCCACACCAGTGCTGGAGGGAAAGCAGCACACCAGGAGCCAGTCCAGCCCCACCAGCGCTCCTCAACATTTGCATGGTGGAGAAAGCAATGAGAAATTTTATTTCTTTCACCCACATACACACTGCACATGCCTTTATTTTCATGCAGGTTAGCCACAGCACAGCCAGCACACACTAGCAGTGGCTACCAGGGACCCACAGCTCCTTACCCTCCTCTCCACTTCATTACGAGGCATACAGAAAAACTTGGGAAGTGCACTTGTCTGAGTAGATAAAATTCAAAACAAACTTTGCAAGAAAAAATAAAAAAAAAACACAACCAAAACCAGAAGGATGTAGGACTATGTTTCAGCATCAGCCTCTGGAGCTGCTTCTCTACTTCAAATGCTGAAGACTTAAATCAAAATGCATCAAAAACCATTTTGTCTTTTGGACTTGTAAGATCCTTAGAAAAAAGATCTCTTACTCTTAGTGCCTACAATGTCTCCAGCAGGGTTCTGTGATGAGCTGGCAATAGCAAAAGTTTGAGTGAATCACAGAACTCTTGGGATGGAGAGAAAATGTCTCTGTGTTTCAGACCCCATCATTTCCACTAGATGGGGTGTCCCAGGCTAATTCCTGACACCCCTGCACCCTCCCTCTCCCCAGAAGAAGACAAAACAACCCAGTTCCATACAGCCCCTCTGCAACACACTTTGAATTCAAAGGGCATCTCCTCTGAAATGAGGCAGCCCTGTATCCTCCCCTACCTATCCAGGCTGTGGATGCAACAGTTTGGCAAGGTCAGGGGTTACTGACTGGAAGGGGAGGTGATCCATCAGGAATAAAATACAGAAACAAAGACAAAATGCAGGTTTCAGTGCTCTCTCACTGTCATTTAGGAGGTCTGGTACAGGCCAGGGACTACAGTTTCAACTCTGGGTACTCAGACACACCATCAGCCAAGCACACAAGCACAGTCACCAGTATTTCTGGGGAGAATTCTAGTGTGAAAAGAGCATGTTCAAGCTAAGATTAATGGATCTAAGCCTCTCTGGTCTGTGCTTCAGAGGTGTATGCATGAGCGAGCTCCACGCCATCATAATGCCATCTCAAAGGAGTCTGGCTTGCTTTTAAATGCTAGGGAACACAGAGGATCCCAGGATACAATATCCCAAGTTTCAACAAAAGCTCAGAATGGTATAAGCATTTATGTGATGAAAACTGAAACAATTACCATTTGGAGTCAAATATTCTGTATTCCATCTTGTGGATGCCAAATGTTTAACACAGACTGAAATCAAATCCTCCCCTCTAATAGAGGAGCAGATAACATGAAATATTCAAAAAGGAAAACAAACAAACAAACAACTGCTCTTCTGGAAACAGGAGATTTCATCTTTTACAGTTAAGTTTGTTTCTGAGAGGAGAAACATTCTTAAAGCTTAAACCATTTTCCTGCACTTCTTGATCGTTTACAGATCCCCAAAATGTCACCAAAGAAATGATGATTATTTGCCCAGCACTGCACAGAAAAGAACAAAGCTAACAGTGAGAAAGCCCCATATTCAGATCACACCTCTGTCATATACCTTTCCTCCTCCTTCAGGATACTGAACACATTGCTGCCTAGAGATGGATATCAGTTAAAATGTCATATTAATCAGGGTTTCACAAATCCCCAAATCCCACGGCAACATTCAAATGTCTTCTACTAAATGTCCCTGAAAGGGGAAATGGTTGCAGGATCATTCCAAGCACATAACCAAAGAAACAGCTGGAGGCAGGTAGAAACACACGAAAGAAAACAAGGAAACAAGCAAAGAAACAAAACAAAATTGCCAAAAAGTTCCTTAAGATATGTAAGATTGATAGTTTTAACTACCAGAATCCCAGAGGGCAAATGATCAAACTTGCAACAAACAGGCACATTGCCCCTGAAATCACATCTTGAACCATAAGCAGTTGTTTAGTGGTGCAAACCAGGCATCATGGCATAGCATCATGTATCTCACCTTAGTCTTTCCATTTTTAACACAAAGATCTTCAAAGACCTTACATTCCAGACTTTCATTTTTCTCTTCTGGACTCTTCTTAATTTCTCTCCTGAATGGTGATGCTCAACAATGGGTATAAGGAAAGAGGAACTGCACCTTGTTAAATCAAAGCTCCATCTAACCCAGGACTGTCTTCAGTAGTCATAGCAAATAGCTGAGGAATAGATTTAGGACTAGACAAATATGGAACAATACCTCTCTGAAAGACACAGCTTCCTAAACTTCAGTAGTTTATGGCTGAAGAACTTCCCTGAACAGAGAATACTTTCTATATTTCTAACACTGACTGTTTTTCTTTACTAATTTGTCCAGTAATTGCCTCTAGGTTCACCCATCGTGAACACCACGGAGCACCAGAAAAACAGTACAAAAATGTCTCCTTCTGCTCCATTGTGATATCCCTCTTCATTCTCTCCTCTTCTCATGCAAGAAGCCCAGCCTAGGTAAGTTTCCTTGTAGAGAAAACCTTTCACAACTTGGGTCATCACTGCATCCCCTCCCTGTGCCTCTTCGGCTCAACCACCTTTGTATTTATTTATGAATGGGACTAGTACTGCAAAAATGGCATTCCAGAAACAGATGAGAATCTTTTTAAGTTTTGCTTTCTTCTGCTTTCCTAACACTTTCTAGGATTCAGCTTACTATTTCTGACCACTGACATTTCCACAGAGCTCATTGATGTGCCATGACAATCAGAAGAAACACATGTAAAATTATGATCCTCCCTTCACATGCATTTTCTTAATCTCCAAGCAATTTCATCTGACATTCTACCACTTCACTGCTCACTACAAGGCCTCTCAATAATCTTTTGCTGTTGTCCTTCACCAGCTCTCAGGGATTTAGTCTCCCCTCTCCTCCTGGGCACCTCCCCACGCAGCCCCTTTCCCAGAGCAGTGGCACAAGCCCATGAGGCTTCACCAGTGGCCACCTCCACAAACCCATCACAGCCATCTCCTCCCTGCTTCCTGCTCTGCTGTTTGCCCAAGGGAGAGCAGAAAAAGTCACATTTCCAAATATCTCAGTATGGGAAGACACAAAGTTAGCGATGATGACTTTAGCTACTGCTGTATCGTCTCTTTCTTTGATTAAAAAAATAATATAGAAAAAAAAGATTTGATAAGCTTATTTCTGCAGGGAAAAAACTGAAGGAGTCAGAAACATCCAATTGATAGAGGAGCCGGTATTCAGCAAACATCCTGGCTGCAGTGAAAAAAAGACAGACCAAAGGCAGAAAGCATCACATAATCAGCAACACTATGCAAAGAAAGGCTTGATATAAAGAGGATTGATGGAGAGTCATCTGATCCCCAGCATTCCAAAAAAATGCTGTCATGCAGCATTACGAAACATTTCTGTTTCAGTGCATGTAGAAGAGAAGGCATTTGCAACAAACCATCCTTTTAACAGCATGCTTAAGATGCACTCCATATATTACCCATTCACAAACTCATGACATCCACAGAATCTTGGAAACACTGGAATATGACCAACCATTATTCAAATCCCATCACTGCATCTATTTCAAAGAAGAAATTACCAGTTAAATCTTTTTGGACTTAATCTCTGAATTCAAGTATAAAAAAATTTCAGTGTGATGTTATATAATATCTAACATCATATTTAACAGCATATATAGTGTTATATATAAGAGAAGTCAGAGCATGTCTGGCTTTAGAAATCACATACTGGAAATTTTATTTTTAGAATCCTGAGTTGTCCCACAACAGTCATGTCCATTTTGCCAGAGAAGCAGCCAAATCTGATGATGCTCGAGATCTGCCTAGTCCAGTCCCCCACCACTGACAGTGATCGACAGTAAGTGCCTAGAGAATACTATAAAACAAGCCAAATATATGGAGACACTTCCTCCGAATATTCCCCCAGCCTGCAATGATTTGTTCTCCCGCTAACTCGTAAGGTTGTAATTTGTATCTGCATATTTTATAGTCTTTGATGGATTTCGACTTTCAAGAATGTGTACAACATTTCCGACTCCGTGTACGCTGCTTATATCCACAGTGCCCTGTGGGAAGAGGTTTTGTACTCTGTGTGAAGCAGCAGTTTCTTGTGCCTGTCCCTATCCAACTGATTCGAATTAGTTCCTTATCCATACAGTGGAAGAGAGTGATTAGTCCTCCACATGCTTTTTCCATGCCAGACCTGTTTTGAACTCTTGGGCAAACCCTTCTTGATCTGACAACCTGCCATCTTCATTTTGTCAGCTGATCCACTATCCTGAACTACCAACACTTCAATCTAAAAGCACGTACTCCCCTCCCTCCCGAAATCAAACACCTCAAGCAAAAATAAAACTCTCCTGAGTTAATACAGACACAAGAGAGTGATGATACAGTGGTGATTTTGTTACTGCTCTACCTGCCCAAACTGTTCCTTTCACTTTTTCTCCATCCACAGGTATCATAAATTCTCTGGTATCCTCCTCTCCTCTTGATGCCTGAAAAGAATAGCTAGGGTTCTTTAATGCCTGCATTCTCACTGTATTTTCTCCTTGTGCCAGCATATTAATATTCAGATTCACCTTCTCCACCTACATTAACAGCTCCTTTATTTATGCCCCACCACCCCCTCCGGGTGCTTCCCAGTGTCTCCCCATCCTCATGACAGTGAATGCCACGTACACTTCCTTCATAGCACCTGCTTTTCTCCACAGCCAGCCTCCCACAGCCAGTCTGTTCTTCCATCAAATCCTGTACTTAGTCACTTCTCTCACTTCACAGGTTTCAAATCCCTCTTATTCCTTCCCCCATCAGACATTTCAAAGACTCCTAATTCAGTGAAAGATGACAAGCTCTGGCCTCTGCCACCCTTCTTTCCCTGTGAATACCTTTCTTTATTTTCTCACTGTAACCATTACTTCTTTCAGCCTCCTCCATCCATCCCCTCTGGGGACTGCCATGATTTCCTTCTCTCCTCTGCAACCCCTGTCCTTTGAAGCCTTCCCCTCCAAAAGAACACTTGTTTTGTTTCAGCATGCTGCCTCACTGGGACAGATGCCTACTTTGTGTTTGAAAGAGCACTTGGCATGCTGGGGGCATAAACAGACAAGTAACTGCAGATCTGACACCGTGACTGCAGCAAGGTTGACACAGAGCAGCAACAGGGAGGCTGCCCCCGGATGGGCCAAAGCCAGAGATGAAAAATACAGGATCTTAAAAACCACTAATGATCACAAACACCATCCAAAGGCTCACCTTCTCACACCACGCAGCCTTTCGGTGAGTTACAAGCTTATGTAGTTGGTCTTGGAGAGTCATCAGATCTCTGGATAACCTGTCGATTTGCCCAGTCAGATTGTCAGCCCAGGGGCAGCAGGAGGTCACCTTTGGCAGCCTTCTTTTCTCTACATGAGTGCCTTGGGACTTGCACATACTTTCCTCTTCAACTGTATTATCCAACACAGTTTCCTAAGGGCAAAACAATAAAAGTTACTTTTCAGCAGGAGCTTAAATGGTTCCCCCCCCATCTTCCTGGTAATTCGTAAGTAGGAATTCACTGCTGCCATCTCAATATAGAGTTGCTCCACAATTTCAGAATTATTTTAAGAGAACCCCCTCAGTTCACTGCAACATATTTCCAAGTTAACAGAAAACTTATGTTGCTAACCTAGCTTATTTTAAAAAGCACTGCACAGTCAGCTACTCTCCACCTCACCAAAGCATAAAGTAACACTTATGAGATGGAGGGGATCAGTACTGCAGCAGCTCCCCTCAGTCTCCGAGGCTGGATGCACTCCTATGGCTTTTTGTGACAAGTGATGATCAGGAAGGAGCTAAGTGCTTGCAGTGTCCAGCAGAGTCTCACCTGCTACGTGACACAGCAAGCTGTAACACCCCCAGGATCACTTGTGCCCATGGAAAACCCCACAAGTTGAGGAACCCCAAGAGATCCTTGCTCCAGGCTCATCAGGAGCTGTCAGCTCTAGCTGATCACGACCATCTAGCTGGCTCCATAATTAATTCTGCCTTCCAAGATATCAACTGATATTTCAAATACTCAAAAAAAAATCCCAAATAAACAAAACCTTCAGAGTCCTTGAAATGCACATATACACTCTGGTGCACAGACTGTGGGGAAACAACAGTTTTCAAGCCAGGGTAGCACAGCATAACTAGAGGAGTCAGGCCTCGCTCAGAGTATTAAATATTTATTTCTATACCGTTATCAAGAAGACATTAAATAGGAGAAGTCATTATCACTTTTAAGGACATAATTTGCATTCAAAATTATCTTTGGTAATTGAAGAAGTAATTTAAGAACACTGAGAGGAAATTTAGCATTTGAGCAGCATGGTCTACTTGGGGGCAAGGGAAAACCAAGTGCATAATTACTGGATCAGCAGCAACACTGCTGGATGAGATCAGAAAGCCAGAAGTCACCAATATCACACTGTTAAAGTCAAGTACCATGTTAGCAACTATAAACACAAGTCTCTGTGATAAAAGAGTGCTGACTGCAACACTGACATCCAGGTGAGGCACCTGAAGTTAAACACAGACAAATCTGAGGCAAAGTCCCATATGAGAACAGCAACAACCATCACAAGTTCTAGAGAATGACCTCAAAGGAGACATAAAGACATCAAAACTTCTGCTTAGCCTAGAAACTGGCACTGGGAAGGCAGTGACATGCTAAGAAGATAACAAACTGCATGGGAGTAAAACAAAGCTTTTTTGGTTTTGTTGGGTTTTGAAGGGAGCTTTTGTTTGTATTTGAATTTGAAATTCATTAAATGACAAAATTTTAAAGTAACATATATATTTGGATAATGCTCTCAGGAACACAGTGTGCTTTTGGGGTTGTCCCAGGGACAGGAGTTGGACTTGATCCTTGAGGGTCACTTCCAACTTAGGATATTCTATGCTTGCTGCAGTCATTCCACTCACTGCAGTGATGTCATGCTCCTGCCCATAACCATTAGGAAGACTTGGCAGTAACTCTGCAAGAACCATCCCATCCATCAGATCAGTGATGCAAAACACAGGTTAAGTGGAAAGAAAAAAACTACTGTATTTTCAAACCACATTTCATTCCCCTACATGCTATTCCATCTGGGAACAACCACCAGTGAAACAAAAGAAAAAGGCAAAATCACCATCCACTGAACAGTTTAAAAAGATGTACTAATCAGTTTTTTGGGGTTTTTTTTCAAGGATTTTTTTTAGGATTTAACTTCAGGAAGGACCCTAGCAGTCTCCACATTGCTCAACATGCCAAAGACAAATGTTTTGGCCATAACACTTGCAGTTAGATTTTGCCTATTGGGAGCCAGGCCTATGCTAATGTTGATGCTTTCCAAAACAACTGTAAGATTATAGATATCTAAAGCAAAAACCATTAGAAAACTAACCACAATTGGGAGTACCCTTCAAGTGAGGTAATTTTACACCACCCTGTGCCTTGATTTTAGTGTAAAAGGAGGCATATGGGCAATCACCAGCTTTCTCACTGATTATCAAAATTTTGTGAACTCTTACAGCCAATGTGTTGCTCTAAAGAATTCTTTCAGCAAAACTGAATGGGCAAAAGTCAGAGAGGGAAGTGAGATGGATGGCATCGTTTGCACTCACTTGAGAAATCATAAGATGCACAGAGAAATGCTTATCGATTTTCTTATGATCATTCAACACAGTTCAAGGGGAAATCAGCAATGTCAACACACTATTTGGCTGGAAAAAATGAAGTTGTTTTCAATATCAGCTACTTGCAAATTTAGTTGTTCTCAAGACTGCAATAAAGCTTCGAGTCCCTCTTCTGAAAAACCATTTAATTTTAAGAAAATGTGCAACTGCTATGGTAGAAAACCATTAAAAAGATGAAGATCAGACCTTTTCATTTGGGTTAACTATATGAAATTCCACCATTCAGTCCTGCAATTCCTCACCTTAGCTGGGTGAGTCCTACTGAAGGAAACAGGAATGAAAGAAAACTAAGAAAACATTCTTTCCTTTACCAAAGGCTTTTTGACTTTTTCTGAAGTGCTGTTGAACAGTTGGTTTACAATACTTATTTTGTGGAAAGGGGCTTTTGGAAGTAGTTAACTATGTTAGAGTCAAGAAAGTTGCACCCTTCAAAATCAGTTTGATTCATTACCATCCACTGCCAATAAACTGGTTCCAGTTGCTTCCACTCCAGAAAGGCTTCCAGTTGCATGGTTTCAGACTCCAGGAGCTGTAACAGCTACAGCAAAAGAGACAAAGGAAAGGAAATCAGGTAACAGTGGTCACTTGAGAACTAAATGAAATGTGTGCTTAGTCTGAAGTACAAAAAGTGAGTGGCACATGGGACAGCACTGGGTTGTTTTAAAAGGGCTTTGTAAAACCAGCTGTGGTAACATGACATGAAACACTTTTTTCACCATCACTAATCTATCCCTTACTCTAAATGTACAAACTTCATCAGCTTTTCAACACATAAATGTCAATTTCAATTTCTTTTGAGGGATCAAAGAGACATAGTTTGATATATGATTAGATGCATGACCATCTTCAAATCTTGTGTTTCTTGACTACCGAAATAAGCTGTCTTTATCCAAAAGTATTTTTCCCCCATCTATCCCTTCACTCTGAAATAGCCTGGAAGAACTCACTCTAAATATGTGATAAATTGTCTGATCTGCTGCATGAGGAATCCCTCCCTTCACCTGAGAGCACTTGAAAGATGTTACAGTCTAGCTACACAAATTATTATTTTGTCACAAATATATACATAACACACATGTATGCACACACATATATGGAGAAGGAGACACTCCAAGACTAAATATTTATATATCAGTAAACAAAAAAATTCTTGGAAAGAATTATATTAACAAATTAGATATAAATCAGAGCTTACCAGATTTAACAATTTTGGTACTGGATATATATTTGAAATGGACAATTCTAACACCAAAGACAACTTTTTAAGATGACACACACGAGATCATGGTCTCGAAGAGAATGATAAGGACCAGATCAGCACCAGTTAAATCCACCTGATACAGACAACTATCTTCTGCTAGCTTTGTTTAGGTACTTACTACATCACCTACTTTAAGTAACTACAAAGCATGAGTTGACTTTGCAATTTTGATAAAGGAATGCACTTTGCAAGAGTAACTGCTGGAAATTATAAGCAGCTTGTTCTAAAACACTGTTGCATCCAAAATGCGCTTATTATACATTTGTTTGCACAACTGACACCTGGCATTACATTTAATGACTGCTAGTTTCAATCTCAGCTGGGATATAAAAGGTGGAAGAATGGGTTTCTGTCTCATTTTTAACTTTCTCCTTTTTTTTCCTATAGGTATATCCACAGCACAAATGCCTTACATTATGGGATCTGATGCTGGCAGTAAAACCCAGCCAAAAAAGTTGATTAAATATTCAGGCAACAGCGAAGTTACTTGATTTTAAAGTAGCTTTGTAATGTGGTCACGAGCTGTGTGTGACTGCAGTGTGAACATGTCTTATTACAGCTAAAGAGAGCTGAAGGTTGGAATGGGGAGTCTTTCATTTTGAGCCTTAAAAAAAAAAAATCTTAGTAAAAACAGTGATCATCTTTATTCTCACTAGAGGAGCTCATGAATGCTCTAAGTGCCATATGCCACCACCACTGGCTTTCACCCCACAACTGGAAGGATGTAGTTCTGAAACATCACCAAACCTGTAAAGGATCTGCTGGAGTTAGCTGACCTTAACAAAGCTTAATCAAAGCTTTCTGAGTAGTCTCCTTCCTAATCTCAAACCCTTCAGGATCTTTTGTATTTGGGGTGTTTTTGTTGCCCTTTTTTTGTAATTGCTCCACTAGTTATACAAAACTTGAACAGCTCATTTGAAAGCATTCATCTGACTCACCTGCTTTACAGCATCCTAAGGTATTACCACCCTCAGAAACACCAGGCCAGCAACTGTGCCCTAGACTGTTTCAGCCATAAATCAGTAATGGGATGACTACACTGCTCATCCCAGGACAGCCTCCAACTTAGCTGGAATACACCATGGCAGCCTTAGGCAAGCCTGCAATAGGCAGCATTTGAGTTTCTACCCTGAGGGACTTCAGGCACCACTCCTGAATGCCAATGTTCTCTAACATCCTTTACACGGGCCTTGCAAGGCTTTGATGTTATTGTAACGTGGAGAATAAAGCAGAACACAATAAAAACCAATGTACTACAAATATCCTTGAGATACCTTAGCGAAAGTCATAAAAACAAATTAACTTTCAAGGCTGGGAAGGGACAATGGATTGTATGTCTGCATGTCTTGAATTTGGTCACAAGGACAGTCTGCACATGACTCAAGGGTGACCAACTTTCACTCAGACTTGCCTGCACTTAGAAATGAATATCTCTACCAGGCTGCTTCCTTCCCCCATCCTCACCCTTTACTCAAGCTCCTTACGACCATTTCTTGTTCTTTTACTAAGCTATGCTTTTTGTGACTTTGAGGTCAATGACATATCTTTTCTTAGGTCACTCACTGAAGTCACACCAGAGCTGGTATTTCAGCTGTATTTGCAATTGCGGAAACCAAGGCCCAAACTGTACTTCTGCATTTCCCCCCAGTACAGTACCTTTTCTTGTTCATTTAGTGCCAACAAGAGTTCACACAAATGCAATAAGCAGTTCCACTTCTGCTGCTACATAAATATCTCAAAACATTAAAAGAAAATTCACAACCTATAACTAAAGCTGCCTGCTCATTTGCAGTGACCTAAGGACCCAGATGTTGCCATGACTCCTAATTAAATTTAAAGACTGAAGTCTGTAGAACAGCATTAATTCTGTCTCATGAACAAAGTGAGGCAGCAAGTCAAAAATGTGCGTCACGTGGATATCTAAGGGATGCTTAAGAATAACATTTGAAAACTGCCTTTCCCTCTACACAAAATTAAGGCAGTAAAATCCATTTTTACCTTCATTCTTCTGCAGAAAGTTATGGATCTAAAATATTTACACTGAGACAAAAAGTAATGACAAATTCAAATTGCTAATCTCTGTGGAGAAGTAATTTCATAATGAATGCTGAGAGCAAACACTTTGCAGTAACGACTTCTTTAAACCATTGTAAAGAAACCATCCCTGATGCAAGCAACAGCTTTGCTATAGAGAGTAAACTGTGCTTAACTGAGCTGCTTCAGAGCAGGCTGCCAGGAAACCCCGGAGGGATGCAGAAGAATGCCAGCTTTGTGCAGAACAAGCCTCGCCTCCTCCGGCATGAGGCTGTGACCTCCAAAGCCAAACATCCAGCATCCGATGCAGATCACAGACCTCAGAGAGCTTTGTGAACCTCAGCTGCTAAAGTCCGAGGTAACCAGACCTTCTGGGTGGTTTTGGATACTTCCCTGAAATACAATCCTGAGTAAAATGCTCCAGGGGACCCTCCACAAGCAGGAGGTTGGACTGGGTGGCCTCCAGTGGTCCCTTCCATTCTGTGATACTCAACAAGAGGTCAAAGTTAAAACTCCTTTGGTATCCACAAATCTAACTTGTATGCCATTTAAACATATTTGCAATTACTTTTTCTGTTGAGATATCAATCTCTTTCATATTATTTACTAGCACATTGCAAAATTCATTGATGCCTGTAGACTGTTACAGGAATCAATATTTAATAATTTGCAGCATAATGCACCCTTTCTACAGGCTCCGTTCCAGACAGCTCCCCACAACAAGTATTTCATCTCCGACGCCCAGAGATCATAATTCAACTCCATATCACTGGCAAAAGTACTTTTAATCAAAAATTGCTCTGTCTAAATGTTCAGAAAATCATTTCATTGTTAGACAGACAAAAAATGGTCTTTCAGCAATAAATTATGTTTCTTGGCTCAGAGACAAAATACTGCTGATTCATCACCCATTCACACATGTCTGTAGATAGAAAATTTGCACTAGACTCCTGAGACTGCAAACCTCACTCCAAAGCCCAACATCTCTGGAGGATTACTCAAGGCTTGAGACAGGCTTGGTTTAGTGTGAAGGCTTATATGGGGAAACCATCAAGTCTATTTAGTAACTTCATTTGTTTAATAGGAAATGGCTGCATTCAATGCGAATTTTAGCAATCTGAATTATAGTTCTGAATATCTAACAACCACAGGAGAGAAATGGAGAAGTTCATTCCAAAAAATACAAAGAAAAGGGTGAACATTCATGAGAGTTACACAACTTACATTACCTGAAGTACACCATAACTGGGATTAAGGATTTAGAGACCTAACCAAGCATCAGATGAAACAAACTTTTCACCAAAGAAAAAAGAGGAAATCTTGGTATCAGAAACATCTCAGGCTGGGATGAAAACACAACACCGTGGGTGGACACACTCAGTGCTCCAAGATTCAGTTCCGCATTATGAGTTTTCCAGAAGCAAAACTGGTTTAAGGCGTTTCCACATATCCCTTGAAGGCTAAAGCAAAAATAAATAGGCTTGAAAACCAGAAAGTCACACTGGAGTAGTGTGAAATGCTAGCAGCTGAAGAGCAAAAACCAAGAGAACAATAAGCAGCCTCTAGCCACAAGGCAAATAAAAATCTACTCAAGTCATTTCTCTGCCTGTGAAATATTGCTGAGGGCTGAGACAGAGCAGGAGAAGCACGGCAGCCCAACCACCCAGGGGCAGGGGGATCTCAAAGGCTCCCAGAGGACAGAAGGGGATGGGAACTTCTCCCAGCACCCAGAGGGACCTTGACTGATACCCTGGCAGAGAGTGGGAAAAGCTCTCCATGGCTCCAGAAGCAGGTGTTTCTATGTCTGCTGAGCATCACCTCTTTTGGAACTGCAATGTTTTTTGCTTGTTTTCTTTGTGGTGCAGACTGTAAGGGAAAGCAGGACTTGAATTTTTTGCAGGAGACACAATACACAAAAAGCAAAATGCAGCAACTTTGTGAGGAGGAGTGTAACTCCAGGTGCTTGGATATGTGCAAAATTTCCAACACCTAACCCAAAATATGTGACTTTTCCACTCGCCAGCACCGGTTTTGTACCACCACAGCTCATACTTCAATTGAGCCATCTCAGCTTCTCATTGCTGAGAGCAGGAAATCAAACCACTAGTTAAAAACTTAAGTGACAAAGATCATCATTATAAAACATAATTGCTATTTGTGGAGGGATTCAGAAAACAGCTGTTTAAAATGCAACTGAAAGAAAATGGAATTTAAAACAAACAAAATGAGGCATTTGGCAGACAAAAGTTGTACCACAGCTTTTTTCCACATTGATAGGCAATGAACTGGGATGTACTAATGACATTCATTTGCAAAGGAACAGGTCAATGAAAGGACCACTTGGCATTTTCCCTATGGAAATGGAACACATTAAAACAGGGAAAAATACCAGGAAAAAGAAGAGTGAAGTGTAAGTTTTATACTTCAACAGCCAAAATAAAGATATAGGAGAAAGGAAAAGGTACACATTTTCTGCCCCTAAGGTAGCACCGATTTTGGGTGCCTAACCTGGCATTCCTGAAAAGCTAAATTTTCAGACAGTGTGAAGTGCCTTTAATTCAGTTAAAGCACATCCAGTAGATACCAAAAATCACAATTTACTTTGGAGAAATCTCAGCCAGAGGATTTCAAAGAAAAGCATCAAATTATATTACAGTACTGCCTGACAGCTGTTATTATTGTACTGTCAACCAGAGCCCCTATGTAGCAAATGTCAGAAAAAGACCATTATTATTCTGCTTTTATTCAGACTGTTTCTCTACAAAGAGCAAAGCGTTATCCATACCTATTTTTACTTCCCCCCCCATATATTTCTCCATTTCCCTATATTTTTAACAGACCACAGAAACACATATAGAAATCAACATGAACAAGCAATTTCTAATTTGCTTCTTAAACTGTTCTGAATTCAGAATTGATGCTACATTCCCAAACAGTTATCCAGTATCCTGGATTCTGTGTGTTTCCCCATGGGATGTTATTACACCATGAAAAAGTGTTAGTTATAGGAGGAGCATTTCCATGTGTGCATGTTCTGTATGTTTTCCATGCATGCATTCTGTGTGTGACCTGATACCAGGTACCTGACAGCTCTCTCAAATATAAGTGTTAAATAAAATTAAGCTCTCACCTAAACACAGAAAAAGAAACAAAGAAGAATGGCTTCCACCATGGGACTCAACAGCACACAGAATTATCACAATGCTCTGTTAGTTACACAATTAATTTAAAAATTGATTTGATATGTGGATTAGTCTAAGCTTGCCAACTGGGTAAGAACACAGCTTAGCTCTCCTTTGGCAAGCCATCATACACTGTAGTGCATGCAGGTATTTTCACACATTTTAAAATATGCACTATTGACTCGAGAAACTACTAATTTAAAATCTGCTACAGTCTCTCATGTCAATTCATTTCTCTTGCTAGTCTCTTTCACAGTCCCTTAAATTAAACAACAAACATTTAAAAAGAACCACAAATCCAAAACCTCTTGCAAAGCATGAGTAACAGCTGATTTTATAACTCTATTTCCTTGGCTATTTAAAAAACCAAAAATACCTGCCAGTAGAGCCGAGTTAACATTATGGGCCAATTGCACATGAAGTTTAATTTTACAAGGCTATAAAAAAAGCTCTACCACCCTCCTCCCAATCTGAGCTGCATTCTTGCCTCCAGGAGAAGAGTTCAGTTCAATTTAGCTTTCCAGCAACAGTTCAGTTGTGGCCAAAGCCATTGCAATATAGGAATTTAACTGCAGTCTCCTTCTTTAACTAGCATAAGGCTGGAGAATGCAGTGGTCTTGTCTTTCTTGACTTTCTGGATGGGTTAAGTATCTTTTTGATGTAGGGGTGGATGCAGGACAGCACAAGGTCCCAGTGAGGGATCATGAAGATCATAGCCCTGGGGCACTTCAGGATCAGCCTTCATCGAAAGCCATGTTTTGGCACAAGAGAAGTGACAACCCTGGGGTCCCTTTTCTGTTAGAAGCTGACAACCAATCTCTCTTTTGGATGAAAACAACAACAGTAAAGACTTCACAAGCAAAGATGTTCTGCACTCTCTGGTGGTTACTGTTAACTTAAAGACACAATTCAAGAGATGACTTATGAGTTTTAAAGCTCCTTTATGTTTTTTCCTGATATTTAATTTGTTCCTTCAGGGTCCAATACTCCAGTTAAAATCCACTTGGCTGGACCTTTCAGGCTCCATCACTAAAGACTGTCAGCAAGTGAGGGGCTCTCACTCTGAAGTCTCCTACCATGGACAGTTAAGAGGCAGCATGATCGGGATATTTTGATATGAATGTGAATAGAAGACACACTTCTTACACCACACCAGCCTCAGCTGATAAGCAGGAATTTCATCATTCAGCTTACAGACACCAGATATGATGCTGGTACAACCTTCTCTGTAGCACTGAATGAGATCTCAGAGTCTGTCTGGCCTAAAGCATCATCTGAGCTGGGGCATCTTGCTCCCACCACTGGGTTTGCTAGCACTTCCACAAAAAAAACTTAAAAATCTAAAGCCAACTGATGACAAAGCACCTCAGCCTTGTCTCTCCAGCTTATTAATTCCAGCTGCATTATCTCGGGTGGAATTATATTATAGTATGTCACTGTCATTGTCACTGTCACAGCATTCAAATTATGTTAAGTACAGCATAAAACAAGCAAAAGCACAAAAGCAGCAGTGAAGCTCGGTATGATTCTATCTGTTCTGCCACTGGCAATCACAACCAAGGGTTCACGTCAGTGCAATATGTATCTACCATGCTTCAGAGATACCTTTCTTTCTTATGGTGTAGGAGACTAAGATATTGCTGCTGCATAGTCCAAGAATTTATGGAGTCCATGATAAACCACTGCATCATTTTTCAAGGTCCAAGAACTCTCTAAGCTTGGTCAGTAAAATGTACTAAGTAATAACTCATCGCCAAAAAAATGGTGATGGCAACTACAGAACTGCAGCTCTATTAACTCCTTTTTTTGTGTGGATAAGTTTAGCTGAAAGCAATATTAGTGACAAATTGCAGCCTGGGGAAATTTTCAGATCAAGGTAATAATGCTATGAGGTAGAATGATTTGCTTTAACGTTGCTATATAATGCTGCCAGTTCTTCCAACCCTACTCTAATTGCAGCCAGAGGCCACCTTGCTTAAAAAATATCTAAAGAAATATTTTAGCACTAAACCTGTCTGGAGTAATAAAAAAAACAGAGCATCCTTCCTTCAGAAGGGGCACTGGGAAAGTGAAATTGGGCAGCAAGTTCAACAACTAAATGATTCATGGCTGGTGACAAGCTAGTGCCTATCAGGGAAGAAGCTGCTCTCATGCTAAGAGTCTCACCGCTAGCTGCTGAGCAGAACCACAGAGGTGGGAAGGGTCCTCTTGAGGTCTCTCATCCAATCTCCTGCTGAAAGCAGGGTGCTCAGGGCTCTGTCCAGCAAGTCCTGAACATCAGCAACGCAGATGTCAGCCCTTCTCCAGGATCTGGTTCCAGAGTCTGAACACCTCCATGGCTTCTTGTTTTATCTGGCCAGAATTGCTCGTGTTCCATCTTATGCCTGTTGCCCATCCTCCTGTCCCAGTGCACATCTGAGAAGGGTCTGGTCCAAGCTCCAGCTCTAACCACCTCAGTAGCCTTACTGGACTTGCTCCTATATGCCACTCTCCTTGTGCTGGGGAGCCCATACCAGGCACTTAGCACTCAGTCTCACAAGCACTGGGAAGAGGGACAGGATCCCAGCTCTTTCCCTGTGTGGGGTATTTTTCAAAGCTGCTTATTAAGCAGACAGCTCCCAGCAAAGGGTTATTCCACCCCAGATAGAATAGCTTTGCCCTTGTCTCAGATCCCCTGAGAGGCAGGGCTACCCTCCAGTGTATTCACTGCCATGACCAATTTGGTATTGCCTGCATCCTTGCTGATCTTGGGCTCCATCCCCATCATACATAAGATGTTAAACAGTACTGGACAGAGAGCTGATCCCAGAGGGACACCACTAACAACTGGACACCAATCTGAGCTCAGTGTCCCAAACAATTTTCCACTTATGCTAATGCTCACTAATCCAGCCCATCTCTAACCAACTTGGCTAGAATGATATAAGGATTTCCCTTTAGTGACATAAATACAGGCACATTCTCTGTCCCTACCTGCTTTTCAAAGCTCTTTAATAACACGTCTGCCTCCTCCTGGCATGGGATACTCCACAGTGCTTTGAAAGAGAACCAGCAGCAGGATCCACGGGGACTGCAGAGGTGGGAAGTGCCTGTCCCAGAGTAGGCGAAACTGAACCAGCTGGGAACAGCAGGCATCAGAGGAGCAGAAACTATCTGATGCCACAGACAGTTATGGGGAAGAAGAATTGTTTTGATCATATTCATCTTTTGAGATTTAAAGCAGTTTAGCTCCTACAGAGGCTTCTTTCTTTCTACAGCATGAAGGAGAGTCACTCTATACCTTTCTGACCTCTTCAACCTCCCTGAATTAACTCTCCCACAGGTATCCTTTCTCCTGTCATCAAGCCCAAACTTCCACCCTGACCAGCATCTGTTTCTTAGCTCTGGATAATGCTTGTCCATCTTTCAGACAGGATCTGGAAGCCAAGCCCCACTGCTTCCAGAAGGGTATTAAAACCCCCAGCACCAGCACAACAGGAACGACATGGGAAGTTAGGAAAGGGATTCCTCACCCAAGATAACTGGTCCATTGCCTGCCCCAAGAGGAGACCACACCAAGCATTCAAAGGCAAGTCATTTATATTTTAACTTTTTTTCAAAGTCTTTCCTTCTAAAATTGACTTGAATCTGCCTTAGAAACTCCAATATACATTATCTTGCACAATTTGACTGCTCTCTTTTCTACAGTGCACAGCTGGTCAGAGCCTTACACTTTCTTAAGAAGGATCAGAAATTCAGCTAGACACAGACACTGTCTAAAAGCAGCTTTGAAGCCATTTGACCTCTGTAATTCTTCCTGATTTGACACGGATGACAAGGGTTGAATCTGTTCTGCCTCATTTTTGCAAATGAGTACCTGGATCCACTCTTTCCAACAGGTTTTAATAACCACTATAGCAAACCATGTTTTATGTGATAAATGTCAGCAAATGAACTGAAAACCGACTGCCTACAGTATTTCAGAAGGAAAATGACATGGCAGCCTACCCTCTCCTTCAGGAGAGTGAATCATTAAAAAAGGCAGGAATAACATTCTTTGTTCCTGCCACGCAGCATGGGGTGGGCAGCACACGCTGTCACTGACAGCTTCTTCGCTTTCTTAGAACTTATTCTTGCTTTGCAATGACATGTGGGAATGAAAAATGGTATCTGAGTCACCCAGAGTTTCTTTGATTTCCATTTTAAATTGTTTTCTCAGTAGCCCCTCTCCTACTCTACAGGAAATGCATAACAACCATCAAATCACCTCATTTTTAAGACGGCATCCAGGGTTGCTCCAAGAAGCATAAGGAGGAGTTCCCATCTACACAGCCAAAAGAAACAAAATAGAACAGCTTTACCCTATTCCAATAACCTTCAATGTACAAAGCTTCAGACCAACAGAGCCCTCTCCCAGAAAAGCAACAATAAATTATGAGTATTTTGGATTTTAAAGGTGACCTAGGCAGGGCCACTAACAGAACCAAAATATTTCTACTGTGTTGAACATCCACACATACAGAAAATTGTGGGTTTCCCAGCAGAGCTCATCCTCCCTGGAGGCTCTGAAACTCCACCCATCCCAGCACAGCAATTTCACTGGGCACAGCACCACAGCACCCACCCCCTCCTGACATTACACCACCAAAACACCAAACCAGAGGTACCTAGAGAGAAAGAATAAACCTTTCAACCAACATAACCCATGGAGGTTTAAAGCCAGTTCTTGCTCCATCATTCAGATTGCAGATACCAGGGGACCAAGGGGAAACCAGGACAGAGCAGGAGTCTCTGACACAGTTAGAAAGTTAGCTCAGACCAGTCAAGGATCACCAACACACGCCTGGTCCTGCTCATCATACAGCAGGACACAGGCCTCATATCATTTTACCCTGCAGGGGACCTTCATATTAAACCCATCCTTACAACCTCCACTCCTTATCTGAACCACCACCATCAAAACCAAATATTCTGGATCATTCAGCTCCCTTGAGCTTTCTTGTGTGAGCCTCCAGGCCTCCTGCATTTAGGTGCTGGACCCCCATATATAATGCAATACATTATTAGATCTGCTTTCCCCTGCAATATTAATGTCAGTGCCTATGCTATTTCTCACCAACCTGACTGCCATGCATGTAAAATGTCTAAAGTAACTGCGGCTGGAAGAACAACACAAAACATTAAGTCACTTAACAAGGGGGAAAAAAGCATTGCCTTTGACGGGCAGTGTTGTTCAGAGCACATGGCAGTGAGCATATTTTACACCTCTAATGCACAACCCAGCAGGAAAAATCTAAAGTTGGAAACTGAAGCACTCAAACTTAAAAAGTGCCAAAATTCAACCTGCCTAAACAACACTAATTCAATCATCCCATGAGTATAAGGTCTAGAATTATGTAACCAAAATATTTCCCTTCATAATCTGTCTCACCAAGGGCACAGACTGGCTGAATACTCACTCCCCATGCTATTCCTTTTCCTTTTAAATGGCATATTATTCTGTTTGCTCTTCAGAGGGAAGCCATAGACTTATTTGTCACACATCATTCAAATCCCATTCTGGAGGCAGAATTTTTATCTTGCAGATAAACAAGTTATCTTTCCTAATGACCCATGTGAGATGAGATGATAGCATTATTGTCATTTTGAAAACAGAAAATGAAAACAAGGAGATGTAAGTAAAACACTTCCATTCCTTTTGGATGCCTCAGTTGAGACTTCCAAGACATAATTTTCAGGAAATTCAAAAATTACTATAAAGCACTTCATGGATACGCCTTCTCAACACAACTCCACAACTTTCAGAGATGCTTTACGTAGTTTTCATTGAGTTCCTGATCCAACAGAGCCATGGAATACTGCCTTGGCTGAGCAGCTGAGTGGAAGGAGCTAAGCAGCTGGCCAGGATGCATTAGCACACACCACCCTACTGACTCGAGGCTCCAGCATAACCCTTCAGCAGAGCACTGCAGGAACCTACTGCACTCTTTGGGTTAAATCTGGCATTACCAGGTGATGCTGCCTGCACTGCTGAAACTCCTGAGGGGCTCCACACAGAGGTCTCACCAGGGCCAGCAGCAGCAGCTAGGAACACTCAGCATTTCCAGAAATCTGATCTCTGAGCATCAAATTGGGCACACAGAAAAAGTGAACGTCCCATGGCCAGCCCACCATGGAAAGTCTAGTTTAAGCTACTTACTGTAGGGATTTGAGAACCCAAAGACACAGAAGCATGGTAGCTCTCCAGGACAAAGCCCTGCTGCCTCAGCTATTAAGGCTTCCTTTCTCTTCCAATGATCTCCCACTTTTACTACTATTTCTTCACCTTCATCAGCCACTTTCTTCACCGCAGCTCTGACTCACAAACAAGGCACTCTGCTCTCTGAATGATGCAATGGTTCCTAATAAGGATACCTTACACTGCAACACTGTGCTCCCGTTTAGACTATTGATACCTTTGATGTTTTCAGCAAGATACGTTTGAAAATTCCTCCTGCAGGAGCCAGTCCACTTGGATCATCACTGGAGGGGGGTGACATTTTCCTAATTTCTCAGAATCCCACAAGGTGCAAGACAAGTGATTCAAGTCTTTAGAAAGACTCATCCTTCCCATTCACAGTTCCCTGTTCTAATTTTCCTCTCCAGTCTTGATCAGCCCCTCGTGCCTCAGTCAGTTTGTTTCCACACAATCTGAATTCTTTCACACCAGAGCTACCCTGACTCCCCAATGCCCTCATGAAGGCCTCTTGTCCAGGGGTCTCTCCCAGCTCCTGACTACACTTAAACAAGAGCCAGAGCAAAAAGGTTCCTTCCTGTCCATCCTATCCCCTTCCTTTGCCTGTTCAGAGTCCTTCTTCAGCTCCCAGTCTGCAGCTCCTAACACAGTCCATGTTTCCTGTGCTCTGGAATGGTTTAGTAAAAGCAAGTTAAAGACAGGAAGAGAGAAAAACTTGAATACTTTAAAAGGGCAAAGCATTTCCTATTTTTATTGAAAGTGCTGTGGTGGTGAGCATAATTATGCAAATGCAAAAAACTTGTCATAATTGACCTTTTCAAAACACGTGTGTCCATGAGCCTAACATACAGTTCATTGGCGATCCCTGAAATTTATTAAAGGTCAGCAGATCCAGAACTTCATTTCATCATTAAAAAACTTATTTAACAAGCAGCCACCAGCAGTATCATCAATGAAAAACAATTTCCTTAACAACAGGTAAAAATTTTGATGCATTGGGTTACAAAAACCTTTAAAAAGTTCTGTAAAAGGAAAAGAAAACAAATTGTTCTTTCTACATAATCTATCAGCTTACTTGGTGTTCTGAAAATCCAAGAAGGCCAAAATCCAAAGATTTTGGTCATCTGAAGCCCTGAAAGCATATCTGGTGAATGATCAGGAGTCACTACTGAGTCAAACTAAGTTCATTCTGGTAGTGTGTAGAGTAAGTCTAAAACCTCATTTGGTTTAGACTCTTCAAAGCTGGCTGTCTCTTCTGAGCTCCTGCTCCAAGAACTGTGTCACAGATCTCTGTGCTCCTTTGGGGAAGATTGTTCTCCACCTTTACAATCTCATTTGCAGCAACACAGTCTCTCCCCACCCTGAGAACTGGTTCCTCCTGCAGTCTTTCTGTGAAGAGACCCTGGCAAGTAAAATGAACCTCCATGAAGATTTCGGTGGCATCGGGACTGGCCGAGGAGGGATTTTTTTGTACAGAACACGTACAAAAACAAACCCAAAACAGTTAAAGCCCACGTTTTCACAAACACAACTCTCAGTGCAGTTATTCTTATGCTGTATTATTTTTTATGCAGGATCCACTTGAGAAATTTCAAGTATTTTTTTTTCTTTCAAGAAACTGAAACACAACAACAAATAGGAAAAGATGCCCTTAATTAGAAGAGTAGTTGCAATATGAAATACTGATCCTGTTCTGTGAAGAAAATGACAGAACTATGGCTTTTACTAAGAGAATGAAGCAATACACATATAAAAAGCTGAGGGCCAGATCAAACAGAATGAGTTTGCCAGAGCATCATAGAAGATTTTGAATCTATCACAATTTATACCAAGAAAGGCAGTTTGTCCTTGAAACTCAAGGTCATTTTTTCACTAAAGGACAAATCTTTTTCCTGGAATTTACATGTAGCACAAACCTTCACTTCCTGAATTAATCTTCTACACAGCAGCATCACTGACTATAGGATGAATGCAATTTTTTTCCATTGATATCTACTCTCTGAGAAATATGTTCTTCAACTCCTTGTACAACAGATGGAAGGACATCATAAAACATCAGATGGCTCCCTAACAGGCTCTTTGAAATTCAAATAAGGTTACATATCCTTCACCCCACCATATAAGACCACAACAGGGTTGATTACAGAAATACTGCCACTGGTCTGTGTCAAATCCATAATGTGACACAGTGTCAAGCTTATCAGAGGGCTTTAACTGTTTATTTTCATTTAGCGCCTGCCTGCAGCGTCTGTCACCACCAGGAACATTCCATGGAGTCCCAAACCATCAGCACAAGGACACCAAATATAGCCTGGGACACAGCAACTGGAACTATCCTGCCATAGTTATCCCATTTTCATCCAAGAGGGTCAGCAACTTAGGATGCATTTCTGGAGATAATGGAATACCACAGTAATTATTCAGTAGCCAACTGAATACCTTGTGTTAGCTAAGAGGCCTTCCTTTTGCAGCTCTGCCCTCACACCCATTCCAGAAGGTGGTGCTGTCCCTTGGGTGCTGTGAATACACTGATTGCTCTTCCCCTGTGACATGTTTATGCAGACAAAAGCAAGAGCACAAGCCCACGTGTGCACACACACAACACCAGCTGAAGACTCAAATGTCATGCAAAGTAACTAGGAAATGCACATTCAACACTTTTGAAAATGTAACTAGTAAATGCACATTCAACACTTTTGAAAATTCCAAGTTTATCAGTCCCTAATGATCCTAATCTGAATGCACTCATTCTGAAAGGCACAGCAGCTCTTTTAGTGCTTTGCATGAATTCAAACCACGGGCTGTAACTCACAGAGAATAAACCTGTTGTGTCACCCATCTGTACCAGCCATCTGGGACAGATGTTTTAAATGGAAACTGCCACGAGATTTAGGGTTCACAATCAACTTATCATACATCTTGATCATTTACCCCTTGAATGACCCAGTAAGAAATTATGCATCCCACCTGACTGAAGGCAGCAATACAGATACTTTACCTTGGCTTTCTTCCCCAATATATGAACAGTCCAGAAAGCAGATCAGTGTGGTGCCTGTACCATCCTATCCCATCCTACCCAATCCCTGCTGCTTGGAGAGCTCAAGCCCACCTGAATTTTTTACAGTCATGGAAATAATGATTCATTATGTATGCAAAGTCAGACAGACAATTTCTTTGCTCCTAGTTACTTGCTACCAAGGACCGTGGTTTCTTAATCCAAGTAAATCACCCTTAAAATGTGTTAATGATGAACAAACATAAATACTTCTCATAAATTTCTGAAACAAAATTATTAGCTATTCACATCCAAGTTCTATGAATTTCATTGCATGTCCATCTGGCAGACAGCTGCATTATTTATTTGCTGTCACACTCAGTAAATTGATTTACTGGCATTTAAAGGTGTCATCTTTACTCATTACAATTTCAATGATCACTTCAGCATTGCCAACATTGGACCAATGACCTGAGTTTCAACATTTAATCTCTACTAAGATTGAATGACACATATAAAGCAGTATACAAAGAGACAGAAGACACTGAAGGACTGGGCTGGTTTCATTCAAAGTTCATTGATCTCAATATGGTAACAATTTGATGAGAAAGTTAATTTAGTGACTCAAATGCAACATATATTTTTTTTGAGCTCAAGGTAAACTTCAGATCTAGTGACACTGCAATAAAGAATTAAGGTAAATAGGCTTTATACACAAGAATGTGATTATATTATGCTCACAAAAATGAAAAGCTACCCAGCTGGTCACACATCACAGCCACTGTCCTTACAGTCACAAGAGGAATGAGACCACAGGCCCAGAGACAGTCCCTACTGCCCTCCAAAGTTTGGGGCAGATGCTGCTTACCCTCAGCCACACCTTCTTCATGCTCTCCCAGCTATGCTTCCAAATTATTTTAGCTACACTCCCAGAGACCAGAATGCCATTTCTGCCCCGAGATATTTTAGGCTGGCAAATACCAGTAGCCCTCCAGCCGTAGCCCAGTTGATATGGGGAATCATTTGAAAAACAAGCAGTACTGATCAGCTTAGAAAATGCATCAAAACACAAGACATTCAAGAAGCTCTGGGTGATGTTCTAGGACACTCTAAGTGATACGTGCAAGAGATTTTCAGCAAAATACACAATGACCACCCAAACTCCCTGTTCCTGTCCCCAGTTTGCACAACTCTAGCATGTCCTGGGCAAGCAAGCAGCTCCAGAACCATCACCACTGACTGAGGGGATTCTGCAGAGACAATGACCACCAGCATATTTCTGCAGCACTCTGCAAGCCAGGGAGGGCTCAAAAACACATGACAGCATCTTAGGAAGGAGAGGACATATGTGCAGAGGTCAAGAGCTAACATGACTATACTCATGTACTTCAACTGGAAACTGAACTCCAGCTGAAATAACACCACCTCCCCTTCACTGACATCTCTGGCCAACACAGGAACTAAACACAGTAGCGACCTACAACTCACAGCCACACACACATATATATAAGCACAGCAAAGCCAAGCCACAAGAAAAGTTGGGATTTTGGTCATGCCTCGCTAGAGAAAAACATAATTAAAACCATTAGGTTTGGAAAACTTCCAGCTCTATGAATCTGACAAAGACATTTATGATGATAGAAGAATAATAATGTCCACTAAAATCCCTACACATAAAAGCACTAAAAGAGTTTTATAGTCAGAAATCCAAGGGAAGAACATTTTATACAAGTTAATGTGCAACTCCCGTAGAAAAAGAGCAGCATGATTTTTCCCTTTCATAAACTGAAGCTTAACTTCACAGCTCTCCGTATCCTATCACACTTTTCCTGTCAGACTAAACATCTCTTGTTTTGCTACAAGTGAGAGCAACTTATCCCACAGGGTATTTTTAATGAAAATGAACTCGAGGCTTCAATAAAAAGAGTGCAAAGTCCTCCCTGTGATAGCTGATTTTTGGCTCTTCGATCCACTTTGCATTGCTATGCTTTGGAGGATGCCTAAGATGAGAAGGAATTCAAAACACCATCCACCAGAGGTGTGCATTACAGTAAGGCATATTGACATGCTTGCTCTTTTTATTGATCCATGCAGCAGGTTCTTACTTGAAATAACGTTAAGAGAAATGTCACATTACTTGAAAAGAAAAAAACTATTTCACAGTTTTTGGAAAAAACATTTGGCAGAGTGCTGCCATCTGCACCAATATTTGAGAACCAAGCTATTCAAATATGCATAATTTACTTATTCTTAACAAGATATTTGAAAATTAGAGGCTTTTTATTACATTTTCCAAAGCAGTATCACTTTGCATATCGAGTATTAGATCCATCTGGAAAAGTGACACTCAAAACAACGATGCCTTTTCAAGCCCATACCACCTTGTTATATCAGGCTCTTCATACATACTGAACATATGACTTCTGGAAGCTGCTTTTGGGAAATAAGGGTAAGGGGAGACAAAAACTACAAAAATTGCTCATATGGTGACCATAAAAATTATAAGGTTCTCAAAACATGTATACTGAAGTGTTGTGATGACTTCCTGCAATTTCGCCTGTTTATTTTAGAATCAGGCACAAGAGAGCAGTTTAGAGGACCTCCTTTCTTGAAGAGGTTTGAGAGCTTCAAGAGTTTAGGAATTTCACAGCTGATTAGACTGTCAAACAATTCCAATTTTGGATCAGTCCAAGCAGTAAGCGACATAAGAAAAGAATTTCCAACACACATGCACTGGAGCTGAAGCCTGTTTGGGATTGCACCTGTCAAAGCCCAGAAACTGGAGATAGAGACTGTGGCCACTCACAGTTTATTTAAAGAAAACTACTGCAATGCTGCCTTTGTGCCTCAGTCATCACCCTGCTTTTGTTTCATTGTATTTGTTGTTTAAGCCTGGAAAAGGTGGATTGAAGACTCCACTCATTTTCACTAAGCAACAAAGTTGCCCACTAGACCTACAGCACTTTACCTAACCACAATGCTTACAATACAGAAGGATTCTTTCCATTTTATCCTGAGTCCCCCCCTGAACAGCACACCCACAGCAGACCTCCAGGAAAGGGGGCAGAGTGCAAGAAAAAACTCCTGGGATGATTCATTAGCTGTGTAATCAAAACCAATTAGGCTTTGTAGGAGCATTGCTATGCTTTACTGCAACAGGTCAGTGCCACACTCAAGGTACGGCTTTGGGAAAAAGGCAGTTGCAAAGTCCTTCTACACAGCCTTTAAGTTTCTAAAACCAGCCTATCAGACCCTTATGGCCATTTTTCTAAGATCTGGAAGACTATAAACTATAGACTTCAGAGTAATGAACTGTTGTGTGTTCTGGGCTGCTGAGCAAACCATAGGAGAGGGACTGCAAAGCAGAAGTGAAAAAGAAATCTCAAGCTGACTTAGAGCCATTTGCTCCAGAAAAATAATAATTTTCCAGGGAAAAGCTCTAAACAGTTGAATTTTATCAAGAGGCTGGATGTAAACTGTTCATCCAAGAAAAGCTCAGTACTGAAAGTTTACACGCACTTTACTTTAGGGGGTTTGAACATAAAACTATCCTCCCACCTTCAAATCGACTTTTCTGAATTTTCTTTGTGTGCAATATTTACAATTCTCACTTGAGTTCTTAAGCTAGCAGCAGAAAGACTACCTTCTTTGAGCAAACAGATCTGGACAGACTGCAGAAACTCGTCAAATATTGATTTTGTTAGGCAAGAGCTTAAAATTTCCATCTTGCTTCAGTTTCAGACAGAATGAACTTTTACAAACTGATTTTTAAAATAAATGTATTATACGGTATTAAAAGAAGTGAATTAGACTACTTCAAATAATAAACTGAAACATCTATTATAATTGAGTAATTGAGAGCAGTAGAAATCTACACTTAAGGATAAAACAGTACACTAGGAAAAATGATGTTGTCCTAAGAGGTTCTGTCTGAAGACACTGAGGAAACACCTTGCTGTGAGGATGACTGAGCATGGAGCAGGTCACTCAGAGAAGCTGTGGAGTCTCCAGCCTTGGAGATGCTCAAAAGCCACTTGGATATGGTCATGGGCTGCCTGCTGTGGGTGACTCTGCCTGAGCTGGGGCTTGAGTCAGGTGACTCTCCCTCTTCTTCTAAAATAAAGCCCCTTCCTATCATCCAGAAAGGTAGTCAACTTGTATAATTTCTGGAACTAATGAATGCCAACACCAGATGTACTTCAGCTGTCCTGAAGAGACAGATCAGATCTCTCCATGTTCTCACTGACAACCTGCTCAGGCAAGGTCACTGGCTGACACTGGGCCTGCCTGGTCCAGATGTGGTCCCTGGTAGGATACCAGAGCAAGTTAGGCAACTGATGCTTTATTCTTCAAGCCTTTTCTCCAGTGGCACTTTCAGTCAGGTCTCATTGCACTCCCTGTTCACCAGTTTTTATAAAACTTAGCCTAATACCTTTGAGTTTTTGTTCCATCAAACCAGATTGTAAGTGAGGAAACTGACAATTCAATACATAAGCCCTTACTTCTGTTGGAAACCAAGTTAAAAAAAACACATTATAAGGAGTGCAGTCTTCTGCTGAACAACACCTGTGTAAAGCATACCAAACATTCAAGAATTACAGGAGAAGTATTACCTGCTTGTAGTTCTCAGGTTGTCTAATGAGATCTGTTTCTGTGACAGAAAAATGTCCAAGAATCCGGTCCACATGGGAGCCACTGGTGAATAAATGGATCTGAAATAGATTAATTTAAAAGATATCTGTCAGTGCAAGGACCAGATCATTAGCTACCATCTAACAGCTAGCATGGATTGGAATGGTGATGTGAACCAGTGGTTACAAGCTCATTCCCAATGGACGTGCACAAATGTCACTACTCCCACCAATACAACAGACCTCTTTAAAACAGCCAGAATGGAAAGGATGAACATGCACCACAATTATCTCACAAAACAGTCCATCTGGTAGTGTTACCACATGCAGGAACTACAACCACTGCTGCCACAGTAGAAGGGAAAGATTTCTCTTCTCATCCTGTCTTAAGATCTTTTGCCTTACAGTACACACTGCTGTGCATAGCATGAAAGGAGAAACCATTTATACAGATAGCAGAAGTTTTTACACAGCTAAAGGATACTCTCAGAATATTTTATTTCTTCCTTAAAAGTAGAAAATGCTACCTAGCTACAATAAGTTTCTCTTTTGCTGCTACATACTGTTGGCTTTTGCTTACCAAGACCTTGTCCCAGCTGCACTGCTGATGGTATCATCAATTACTTGATGAAGAAGCTTCCCAAGTTAGTCAAGGGAACAATAAAAAGCAATTCCTCCTATTCAGAGCTGATCCCTTTGTTACTGTAATAACTGCAGCTGCCAAACAAGATAGCAGTGCACATTTGTCAGACAATCACTCATATTTCATTAATATTTCTGCCAGAAGACAGAGAATGTTTCCTGCTTTTCTTTCTTTATTCTAATATGAACTTTATCATCCACTTGGGTATTGACAACTATTTTAAAGTTGACAGGCACTGGGTAATTATCAACCCTTTCCTGAAACTTCAGAATATTTTAGCGTTCCTTTCCCAAAACTCACTTCTGGTGACAACCATCTGTCACATGTGCAGAGCTATGCGAGTTTAAAAATAAAAGAGCATCTCCCCACACAATGTTCTTCCTTTCTTCTTGCCACTCCTCTCCCTGCTGCATTCTTGTGTAACTGGCTGCCAAACCTTCAGGCCCCCAGCACCAGCAATGAACTTCAGCCCCTTTCCAAATGTACCTGGCAGAAGCATCACTGGCTAAAGCCAAAACAAAAGACACTAAAGCTGTAACAACAGAGAAATAAGGTGTCCCCCTGAGACCAGACTAGATGAATACTGGAATAATCCAGTGTTTGTACTTTTACTATCTGTTACCCATAACCATGACACACTGAAGAAAACACAAGATTTGAAGAGGGTAACAGCACCAAGGTAAAAGCAGCAGGTGAAAGGGTGAGAGACAGAGCACATACAGCTGCTGCCTCATGGCTCTGGAATACACCGAGGTGGAGGCATGCCTGATTTAACCTCACACTGACCTTGGCATGAGCGCACAGGCACAGCCCCCCACTTAGCACCACTCCTGCAGAGTTTCCAGTACCAATTCCTAAACGCCCTTGAGCTCAGACAAGCTGCTCTCCCCGCAGGGTGTACAATTCACCTAAGAGAAGATGAAAAGGGGGCTTGTTCATAGTTCACACACATTTGCATGAGAGGAAAAAATTCTACTGCATCAAAGATGTGCTTTTGAGATCTAATGGCAAATTCACTTTAGGAAAAAAAGCAAAGATTTTCAAACTAAATAGACAAGAAATATATAAATAACTACTGTAGTAATTTACAGAGCAACATGGTAGATTCTTCACGTCAAGATACAGATGCACGTAACAATTGCAGTGTAGCTCACTCATGAATTACTGACAATGAGGTAATTACCCAGCACCAGTCTCTGCCCTCTATTATTCAGAGATCAAGACTTTATCCTTGCTCCTTTACTCATACCACATCATCAGATACATAGATATGACCAATCCAATCCATTGCACTACATCTTATTTTATATTGTTTATCTTAGAGGAGGCACAAGAATCACTCCATTCAGTGCTGGTGGTTCTCAGTGCTGCTCTGCATTCTTACTGACAGAATAGAACAGTTTCTAAGCATATTACAGTCATTATTGTTGCTTCACCATGATCTGGTAATTCCAATTATGTTAAACTCTTCTTCCATTATCAAGAATTCCATTTAATATCATTTCACTCTTACTAACCTATATGCATAGACCACAATCAGATATTCACCTGCTTAAAAAAAAATGAAATCTCTGAACCTGATCTAACCCTCCACTATTTCAGAATGGAAGACAGCTAAAAATGCCCCCAGGAAATCCATCAGTTTTGCACAAACTCACCTGTTATGTTCCTTCTTCTCATATCCTGAACATGGCACAGTGCATTGAACAGATCCCCCAAAAATGCCAGTTTTAAACTATACAGTTCCTACCTGCTTCTCTGAAACTATGCAAGCATTATCATTCACATTTTTTAAGGCAAAGTGGTAACTCAAAGACTAAATAAAAACAGCTGCTCTCTCCTATGAAATCAAGAGGGATTAAAAACTAGGCAGGCAGATACTCCTCTGGCACCTGGCAGAAAGAGGAAGAAGCAGAACAGAAGGAACCAAGAGGCATGCCTTAACATGGTAACTGATCCTTCATGTTTCCACATATTTGAAGGCATATCAGGTAAATATGTACCACTGAGAATTTCGAGGGAATTATAATGGTATTACTACATTATCCTTTCAAAGCGAGCCAACCTGTCCATGTCAAGAAGCCATTATAATGTTACTCAACAGCTCATACCCTCAGGCTGCAAAATTCCTCTGCAGCAGAGAGGTTAAGATTTCCCCAAGGAAGTCTTTCTAGTACAGCAGGACATGTGTGTGTCTGTAGGCTTCAACATGCCTTCTGGGAGCTGAAGACACTGAAAAGCAGCTCATCAGAAGAACTAGCAAAGAAGGACAGCCAGTTAGAGCACCTAACAAGGAATTTGCTGTAGCTCCAGGGAGGGTTCCCTCTTCAGCAACCTCCTCTGGGTACTGCAGAACTTCATATCATCAGCCTTAAGTGGCAGGGGCAGGACAGAGTAAATGGAGGCCCCAGCAATACCCATACTGAAAAACAGAGTGGAAGAGCAGTCATTTTCCAAAAAGGAACGTACTTTCCAACTATGATGTGTTTTTCCTCAGAAAGCCCCAAATAGACAATATGGTATTTTAGAGTCCGTGTGAGTCACAGAATGAAAGCTGTGGAAGTGTCGCCTCTAGTTGGCAAGAATTATAGCTCATGATCAGCAGTAAATAAGACTGTTCCACAGCTGAGATACATAACCTGGTAAGTTATTAAACAGAGCAAGTAAAAGCCATAATTACCATTTGGTAGAGAAAGCCCTCTGTAAATCTGTCAGCATAATTAAAAAACATAACACTCATTAGCCTTTTGCATACTGTGTTTGTGGCTTATTAGAGAAAAGCAGCAGCTCATATAGAGGTCATACTGGGTCAACTCAGTCTCCCAACACACAGAATAGTCTAAAAGTTTTTAAATTAATGCAGTAGTAGAAGCAGTTTCTCCAGAAACAGTCAGGAAGTATCAATTCCTGTTTGTGAAACTGTTAAATTGTATATGTTATATTTGTGTTCCTGTAAATGCTAACATCGATGTGGCACTGTAATGAAGTCCTTTCCAAAGTCACTTTTACCTTCCGATTCTCCTGCTTTTAATTCAGACTAAAACATAAATCAGAGCACCGCACTTTATTACAGCTCTGAACAGAACTCCCACAGTTGCATACATGTATTTGAACACAGTATCAGTGTGGGATCACATATGAAAGAGCTGGGCTCTGCTCTACCCTCCTTCATATATACCCACCCATGGGCAGCTCCTCTACACACTGCAAAACACAGCCTGACCATGAGAATCATCACCAGAACCACTACTGCTTTCAGTTAAGGCCAGTGATGACTGCTGCAGAAGGCACTAATGGCAGCTTTGGGAAACCAGATGAACAAACACTCTCCCCTCTGCTCATTTAACTTCCAGATTCTGGAAATCATGGTCCAGGGGCCGGCACCATAACCAACCCACCTCTTCAATTTCCCTGACTGTAACTGTCCTAACTTTGGAAAACATTCTCCTTCAGAGATAAAAAAGAAGTCCAAGCTTATTTCAAGGTACAAGCCTCCTCAGGAGAGTCATCCTGTCCTCATCTCCACTGTTAACAAGTTTAGCATCTTACCAATCAGCACATCTCTTCATTATTTCAGTGTCTGATCTGGACCATGGAGAGTATCTCTGCTTGTACTCTAGGTCCCAGGTTTGACCTGCTCTTAATTCTTCCTTGGGCTCATTAACTGCAAGCTGAGCTATTGGTGTTGCCTAATGATTTGTTACTGTCAAGTACTACATAAATCAGAGCGCTGATGATGAGCTAAGGAGGTATTTGCCTCACCTACAATAAAAACCAACACACCTTACCACAGATGTAGCTTATCAGGGGAAGAAGATGCCAATCATTTCACTTGGGTTTCCCCTCTCCCAATGGCATCATGGTCTGTAATCACAGTGCAAAAGCCAAGGACTGCACCTGCACTTAGAGTGAATTGCTATCTTTGTTACCAGATCAGGGAAGCACATCTGCAGTGGTCAATGGGAAGCCAAAGGTTATTTTAGATGCTGCACACACAGCAGCTGATCTTTCCCCCTAGGGCTGTCAGTCAGACATCTTCCCTAGCAATCAGTTCAAGGAAAGAACAAAACATAACCTCGTTATCGTTTTCAGCACTGCTCCGTCAGACACAGGATTAAAACCAAGAAGGCATCTTCATTCAGAGGTGAAGATGATTCTGACAACTTCCCGATAACTGTTCTCGGAGAAGAAATTTCCCAAAACTGTTTTCAGTCTCAAGAAAAGGTTTTCTGTGAAGAGTCTGGGTTTTTAAGGTATCCAAAGAGATGTGAATGGAAAAAAGTGGTCTAGGGAAAACAATACTTAATAACTTCTAGGACTGCCTTTAGAACCAGATTTTTTAATTTGTCTCTGGAGTCAGCACCAGTGTCAACTCAGCAACTGAAGGCTGTTTCCATCCTAAACAGACAATGCTCCCAGATGTCTGTGATTTTCAGACAGCCATCTAAACATTCACAAATGGGAACAGAACTCGAATCTTACCACTGTAGAGACCATTATCGATCTCCAATTTAAAACCAGGTTGATTTGGGGTTCTGTTCAGATGTAGCCTAGTACTCTGGAATAGGAAACTGCATTTTATTTTGCTATTACTTTCCATATTTGTGCTTAACTTTTTCAATCCATGTTTCCAGTGAACTTAAGAGTTCTGAATCAGTACTTCTTGTCCGTGGGGACCAGAACAGTCTGTCTTGTTTCTACCAGGCATTTTCTGAGAAAAATGAAAACAGCCCATGGTTGCTGAAGTGACTAATGTGCAAACCTGCAAGAGACTTTTATACAATTATAACCTCAAAAACAATGTACATACCACATTTGCTCATTGTACTGCTGCACTGGGGAAAGGTAAAGGCATTTATACTTAGACTAATTCACTCTTATCTACAGAAAAGGCAGAACTAGCAAACTAGAATAATTTGTACATTTAGCTCTAGCTGACAAGGCTTTTAAATAATAAACAATGTCATAGTGAGTTAGAAGAACCATTTACCTTGTGCAGAAGTTTGCAGTGCTCTTGGTGCTGAGCATGCAAACTCCGCCACTGGAACCTCAGTCTCCCATTTAACCACTGAAGGTGTCGAACATCCACCCTGCCTTCCAGCCCACATTCAGGTGCTGTTTCAGCCGTGCTCTTCTGCCTCTCACACAGATCATCCTCACACTAAAAGCAGAAAAGAACACCAAAATGGTTTTAATTGGTTTCAACACTTTCAAGTCATTCAGTAGTGAACAACACACAAGATACACAGGCCAAAGAGGGAAAAAAATCCCTCCACAATGAAGACAGTTTCAGCAGCACAGAGAAATTGTCTTAGAACACAGGATTGGGAACAGCCTAAACAAGTAGAGAAGTGTGGAATAAATATCAGCTTCTCATCTGTGACGTGGTGAGCTGCCTCCTCTCCCATCTTGCATTTTCCATACTCAGGAAGACACAATGTTCCTGAGACAGCAAGCACGTTCTTTACCCAGATGGGAAAAATCACATTTTGACTAGATTCTAATATGTCAAAGAACAGATTTAGCTCCGCCAGTGTCTTCCGGAGACCCTATTTTGTAAATCAATTACTTATACAGGGACAAAAACGTGGGCCTGTGCTTACCCAGTTATTTCCTGTCTGGCAAGATAGAAGAAAAGAAAAAATCATGCAGCTGGCAATGGCCAGGACTCCACAGAGGCACTCCCAACTACACTTTTATCACCTGCCTTGCTTGTTTTGCCTTTCTCTAGAGTAATTTGGAAGGAAGAAAGGAGAAGCAAAGAGTTTCCATTTGTTCATTTTGTCCCACTTTCCTTTTGCTGCAGATAAAAAACCCAACAACAACCAACACCTTCATCTTCTGGGTGACATTTTTTCTTGACCAACAGCACAAAGCAACACATTTCTGGCGTATCTCTTTCCCAAGGAACACGGCAGGAATTCCACCTCCCCCAGCCTCTTGCACAAAGAGATCATTCACGTGTACAAACAGATCTCTCCATTTTCAGCTAATACTCCTCCAGATTGCAAATTAAAAGGGGAAGAAGGCATGGATAGTTTTACTTCTGATGCCAGTTACACCATTTAAAGCAAGACTGTCATCTTCATATAGTTTATAGAAATTACATACAACAGTTACAACTCATAATTCCATTTTTTTTTACTACAACATATCCTAAGAAGTAAAAATAACACAGAACTGCAAAGACCTGGATATTCAGAATGGGTGTTTGACAATTTGACAATTAAGGAAGTCCATCCCAGTTCTTGGACTCTCAAAGACACTTCTTTAAAGTGGAAATTTAAAAAGCCTACTTGAAACATGATTGTTTTCAAGAAAACACTTAGGCACATTTTTGGACCCATAGACCCTGATGGTATTTAAACATATGTGCTTCCCTGCTCACAGATTTCCACGTTCAATAACATCTTAAAAAGATCCAGTTGGCAGGCAAAGCTTGAATGTAGTTTAGGATCCAAATTGGAACTAACAATGGAAGCTGTAAAATGAAGAGTTTAATCTTGCCTTAAACGCAGATTTCAACAGGAGTGTGTCTTTGAACAGAAGCATGTCTATAACCATGTTCAAATAACCCCTTAACATTTGTTTTAACCTAAATATCACCAGTTGACATGGCCTCTAATACAATGAATGTTACTATTATTTATAAGCACAAAAGTGCTGCTCTGGTCACATAACAAAACACATCAGTATTACAGGTTTTTTCCCTTTGCTCTGTGGCTCAGATAAACACATGCTATAAATCACAAAGGTGCAGGGGTGGTAAAGGGCTTTTCCTTTTAAAGGCACAGATTAATTTTTAACAACAACAACAAAAAAGGCAGGATGTCCTTTGTGCCACCTGCAGTGTCCTCCTTTCTCCTCCGTTCCTCAGCCCCCTGCTCCTGGACCCAGGCACTGTGTCCTTGGGCACTGCAGCCCTGGCCAAGCACCTCCATGGTTCAGACTGCCTTGCCCCAGCTATGAAACCATTCAGATATGATTACCAAGTTCTCCACAAACGTGATAAGGTAAGCAATTGGATATTACCCACTACAGCAGAAAAAAATACATGTGTAAAGAACATTAAAATCCTCATATAAGCAGCCAGAAAGCCGCAAGGCCAAAGACAGGCTGGGGAATCCCAGATTAAAATCTGCATCTTCCATAATTTACAGTTCTGCTCCAACTTCCCTGGTTAGAGGTCTCAGAACAGCACAAATACTGCTCTCCTGGGGATTTATCTCAGGAAGGAATGGCATTAGACTTGATTGCTTTGGCAGTACAGTGACAAACACCATGCAGAGCTAATTTTATTGTACCAACCTGCCTTATTAATATTAAAATAAGGAAGCCAGCCAATGCATTTTTAACAGGATCTCTCCATTATTTATTCCACAAACTGCACAAAAAATTTACTTTTGCTATGAAATACTTAGCCTGGCATAAAGTAAACAATGCAAAAAAAAAAAAGGTCTTGCATATTATACTGTGACCTCAATTTCTAGTCCCATCTTTACAATCTAAGACTGTTTACTGCTCTCCCAGTGGGAGAAAAATCACTAGAATACCAGCCCAGGCTAGTGCCTTTGCTTCAAATATCACTGTGAATTTATCTAATCTATGCAGCAATACATACAGGTACACACCTACATTCACTTCTGAGATATAGAAGTACATATTTTTTAGTCCACTTCATAAAGGGAGCAGCCAAGGCAACCACCCAGAGACCTCAATGGCCTTCCCAGACTTGGAATGTTCCCTCCACACCAGCTCTGGAAGAGATCATTTCATAGCCCCTTACCAGAGAAGCGTTCTGCTTGCAAATTGTTTGTTGTAATTAATGTTTCTCTTTGATTCCATTTTAGAGAAAGGATCCAGCTACAGAACAGTGCCACAGGCCTGCAGTACAAAAGCCATACCAACACATATCCATGCCCTCATCACCATGTCGAGTCTTTTTCCATATCATACCAGTGATACCTGAGCTAGTCTTGTCAAACTGGATGATGCAGACCTTCCAAAGCACCTGTGATTAGTGTAACTTCAGCAGAAGGTAGAACGAAACCCCTCAATTCCACTCGCATTGTAGCTCACCCCAAACGAGCCTGCTGTCCTAAAAGCTCAAAGTGCTGCTGTTAGAAAACCCCAATACCCATTTATTGGCAAGACTCAGAAAAGCAAGCACAAGCCTGGTAAAAGTGAAAGCATATATTTATGTGCGCTCTCTTCAAGCCAATTTTTGAACTATCACCCGGCCCACAGTTCAGCAGAACCTGCTCTCCTGTGGTAAAAGATCCAGGCACATAAACAGCTAAGCCCCATAACAAATACACATTCCAAGACACCACCCATCACCATCCCAGCTAAGGTAGCTCATAAACTATAAAACCTACCCCAAGCTCATAAATACATCTCTGGCTTAGTCAGAGCTAAACACGGTTTATGTCCTAAAAGCATACACTGAAAATTTTTTGCAAAGCAGACTAGAAATCAGTCTCCAACACCACATGAGTTTTGCCCTAAGCATTCCTCCCCAGGCTATTCCAAGTCGAATTGTTATGAAAAAAGGTGTCAGATATACTCAGAACTTGTGAATGGACTTATGCTTACACAATGCAGCAAGTGCAAAAAAAGGCCACCACTGCCAAACTCCTCACAGCAGAATTGTTCTGAGCAGACAAGTCAGATTCACAAAACACACTGAACTGAAAAAAGCCATCAAATATAAAAATATTTAGAGGAAAAGAATAAGGGGTGGGAGAAAGGAGGGTGTGAAAATGGACATGGTGATATATCAAATTGCATTTACATTCTATACATCTGAGCAAACAACTTCCATGCAACATGCTTAGAGTGAAATTAAAGATTAAGAAGTTTCAACTTTTCTAGTAGAAATGAAGCTTTTCTTTTTAGTTTGAAATACAAAGCAATTCCATGTTATCAGAAATCAGAGAGCAAGTCTACCAACAATGGATGGAGATAAATGAAAAAAGAACTCCATCATATACATAGTTTATCAAAGAACAATGCAACCATCATTGTGTCTGCCGACAGTGAGAAGGGAGCATTTTTTGCACCACTTGCTCCATCTGAGGATTTTAGTGACCTGGTATGGAGCTGACCTTGCTCTGTTCACACACTTCGAACTAAACAAGCTCCAAAAATTGTTTTAATGCAAAATTCCCCGCAGAGTCAGTGGCGATCTTGCAACATGTCATAACCAGTAGTGCAGAGAAAACCTTTGTCATGCAGTTTCATCACACTTTTACACTTTCTGTGCTACTCCTACTGACATAGGAATCTTTAACACATAAATTCTTACCTTAATAAATTTACTATGCCCTATGTGCACAATGGAAAAGAAAAAGCCTATGCTTCCCGCACTGCTGTAAAACAAGGCTATGGCAGGGCTGGTTCCCCCAGAGATGCTCTTTTCTGACGACAAGCTGCCACCTGTCGGTCTAGGACAGGTTCCAGCCACCTCCAGATCATCACTGGAGAGACGTGGCTTTTCCATGGGCTTTTTCCAAATTCCTCCAAGGATCAGCTCTCTGCTTCCACATCTAAACAGCCAGCAAACAACTTGCTGCTTACTCTACCCATGGACAAACAAGCCTAAAGGAACACGGATAAGACTTTTAACCCATGGATATATGCACTAGGTCAACTCCCTGACACTAATCCTCAAGCACAGCTGAAACCTCCAGGGCACATTCCCAGCCCACCCACCTGCACCGGAGTTACTCAGGGTCTAGACAGAAAATACTCACCCAGTTACCACTCAAATCTTACCTACACTAAGCACACAGCCTGGTATCACAAAGGTGGGAAGGAACATATTTAGATCCTCACTGCAGGGCTCGGGAAAGGCAAAGCAATCACATAAATCAAGGCAATAAAGTGCCTCTGCAGCCTTTACTGAGCACTCGTTCTGAACCGCTCATAATTCAGACAATGGTTTGGATGTGACATAACATATGTTAAGTTCTGTAATTACACATCTTTAAACAGAGCGCAATTTTTTTTAAAAATTAAACACCATAGCCAGAAATAACAGCATCAGATGTGCTTTCTTAATTAATACACTATTTATCTATCTGCAGGAGGGGAAAATGTGAAAAGCAGCAATCTGAACAGATGAGTGCAAAAGGGACAGCACTATTTTCATTAATAGCACCATAAACAACACTAATTGGATTTCCTCCTAGACAAGGTAGGGTCCAGATTAGATTTATGCATGGAAAGATGGATGGTGTAAAAATCCACTCCCACATGATGCACATACCAATTAAATCTCCGGATACTTGCACAGAAGAGTAAGTTTTCCACAAACGTAAGTGCTCTAGAAGTTATGCTTATAGAGTATTCAGCAATTTAAAAAAAAAAGTGAAATCCAGTGTTTCCACAAGGCCTTTAAAGCTTTCAAATTTCCCTGCCTTTTGTAAAAATTAACACTCACAACAGCACTCCCAGGAGCTTACTCTTGGCACAGAGTGAAAAGGAGAAGGTGCTGAGGGAAGACAGAAAATGTGAACACAGCTCTTACCCATGCCTGCCTTGTTCAAACAAGACTGTCTGGCAGTAGCCACAGGCCTGAGGCACTAGAGCAAGTCAGTCCTTTATGCCATCCCTCCTCACTCATTTGGGAGGTTATTTAAAAACTCTGCAATACAGCAAAAGCACTGTGCCTTAAAAAGAGCACGGCAGCACTACCTATTTTTGGGAGCTGCAAGGTTTTAAAAGAACATGAGAATCCCAATGCTCACTGCATTAAGTATTCAGACAAAACACAGAAAGTAAATATACTAAGACAAACATATGACAGGGTAAACCTTAACTCAGAGAGGACTAAAGGGCTCAAGAAAGGCAATACAGATAATGCCTTGCACTGCATTTCCTCCACCTGGAGCTGCAGCCCTGACTGCCCAGGGCCATTTGCTCCACTGTGGGCAGGGGTAGCCCATGGAGAGAGGAAGATGCAGCACACTACACCAGCAGCACACCTGGAGCCAGAGGTCAATAGGAGAAATGGCACCTGCCCTCCAGGAGAGGAGAGGCAGAGCTCTGCCATGGGTAAGAGCCCAATGATGCCCCTCTTTGCATGTTCCTTCTGTTCTCCTGAGGAAAACGTGCTTTATTTCAAAGGATCCTCCAATGCGAGTTAAACATGCATCGCTTATAGTGCAACACCAAAAGCAGAGGATATTAGCATTTAAATCAAAAGGCTGCAAAGATAATCAGGAGGTACCAAAGGTACTGGCTGCTCCCCGTCACTGGAGGGCAGGAGAGGCACTGAAACATCTCATAATCCCCGTTTCCCCAACAGCCAAGGAAGGAGCTCCTTACACTGGATTTCAGCAGAGTACCAGTAGGACCACGCTAAATTCTACTATTAGTCCTCATCTTCTTCTCCTCCCACAGCTCAAGTGACTCCAGTGCCTGTCAGCGAACCCTATCCAGAACATATCAGCTGTAATGTCAGGTTTAAGACATTTTGCATTTATTTGAAGTTCAGACATTCTCAGAGACACAGCAGAGTCAATAAATTATAAGCTTTTCTGATCATTTCAGACTTGTCTGCTAGAGCGTTTTACTTTGACATTCAGTCTGGGAAAAAAAAAATCTACCTCTTAATTGTGTATTCACTATGTCAAGCAAAGATAAATGTTGGTAACTACACCTTTTCCAGCACAGCACGGGAAATTGTTTTCCATTGGGAAGAAGGTTCCATGACAAGTTCAAAGCAAGAAAAGCCCCACACAGAAAAGATCAGAAGGAACAGCATGTTCATATGCACACAGAGAATGACAGGGAGACAACTTCAGCTATCACTTGTAACCTGTGCTTTAACACAAAAAAAGAGTGTATTTCAACAATCCAAACTGAAACGTGCTTCAGTTCTTGTATGGCAAAAAAATGTATCCCTAATTTAATCACCTCTTCCACAAAATATGTTTAAGCGTACAGGCAATATCAGTAACTAAAGACAAAAATTAACACTTCAAGGGTTTGCTACCTATAGAGGAAGTGACTTTAGAAAGTGAAAAATGCAGAAAATCAAAATTCAAGCATTTTCCTCCCTAAGTTTCTGGTAGAAGCCTCTGCAGGATGGGTAGCAGTGCAACCAGAGTGCCACAACAGACCTGTGAGCCACACTGAGGTGAGGGAAATTCTGCAGGAAAACCTCCTGCACCCTCTATTCAGGTTTCAGGGAGGGCTTCTAAAAAGAGTGTTCCTTAGAAGCTACTGTATCCAGCAATGGCAATACCTAAAAAAGTGCAAAAACATAAATGATGAGCGTTACTAGGAAGACAGGAGGACAAAGAGAACAGAAGCACAAGGGAATAAGGGAGGGAAATCAAAAAATGAAAGCTGACAGACTAATATAGCCCATAAAGATCTGGAAAGTAATTACGTTTCTGAGTCAGAATCAATAAGGTTAATAAAATTCCCTCCTCCATCCTCACTGGAATAGGTGAAGAGGTGGAAAAAACACCCAGAAAATTTATTTTTTCTGAAACTAGTGCCAAAGGTTTCCTGGTTTTCTGCTGGGGGGAACATCAAGCTTGGCTGCTACGTTAACACTTTCCTCTAATAACATGGTTTATGGAACAGCAGTGACTGTCAAGATTTCTGCAAAAGAAATGCATTTCAACAACAAGATTAGACCAAGCATAAGCCTTACACCATACTGGAAATAGCCAGTGAGCCAAACCAGACTGTGACAAACAAAAGATGAATCAAATTGCAAACCTAAGACTCAGAAGGCTTCAGTTTTGCCCTCCAGAAGTACTTAAACAGAGTTCACTTTGGCATGCTAGAGAGGCATGCAGGAATTCCAACTTCAAGAACCATGATAGCTCTATTTGCTGATTACCATAAATTCACAAAAGGGGAGGGGCATCCAGTATCACTCAGAGGGCAAGAAGCAAGCAGAGGGAATTAGTGATTAAAAAAAAAGTGCTTGCACAACATATCCTGGTGCTAATCGGATATAAAATCACTACACCCATCTAAAAAACTCAACAGCCTCCACGCATAATGAAATTACAAGGCACAGATACATTAATTTCAGCTGTAGAAACAATACCAGCACAGGCAGCATTCCTCCCTGGAAACAAAAAGAGTACATGCTCATGGAATACTGCTATTACCTGCACAAACCATCACAGATTTGGAGAAAGCTGGGATGGTGTTACTAAAATTTAAAAAGTAAAGTAAAATAAATTTGGTCAAATACTGAATGTGCTAAACAGGCAAGTTTATATGAATCATCTGCTTCTCAGAATCAGAGAATGAGAACTCCCCAGGTATGCCTTACAAGTTCAGTGAGAGAGAGTGCTTCACCTACAGGTTTTCCTATGTGTCTTGTACACTAGGATTTTGTATGTGTAAACAAGAAGCAATGAATGGCACTTGACAATAGTCTGCCTGTACATGATCACTAAAGCAAAGAGAGAAGTTAAAACTGACATCACAACAGTGTCTATCTGAGATGGAAATCCACAAAGGTTGTAAAGAGCCTGTGAAAAACATGCCCACTAATTAATTCCCAGTGCTTTAAGGCAATAACAGGTGAGAATTCCCAAGCAGACACTTCAGTAAATCGATGTGAACCTACAATTCAGATTGTACTTAAGTCTTTATAGACCAAATAAAGTTAGTGATTACTTCTTTTGAAGAGTTGGCCAATGCAAGGTTTGAACTTTCACTTACTGCCTCTGGAGCCACCAACCTGCTGACAGAACAGCACAGTAAATTCAGGGAACAGACTTGCACTACAGCAGTCAGGAACTAGTGTCTGGCATCCCTCTCCCATTCCTCCTCCACAGCAACACAGGTTCCAGTTTGTTCTTTCAATTCTCTCCCCCACAGTTTATAAACTGGAGCATCCTGCTGCAGGCACCAGTATCCTGGCTCAGGAGAGACTGTAGCATTGCCCTTCCAAAAAAAAAAATGAGCTGGAGGCCACCAGACAAGGTGCCCTGAAGGACTTCCTTAATTTCAACTGCAGCCAACCCTTATAATCATCCCAGGCTACTAACTTTACCTGTCCTTACCAACAACTACCTCAAGATGATTTTTTATTACCTTTGTCACACAAAGCTCTACACCTCTTACCACCTGTCATCATCCTTTCACCAATGCTGAGTTCATAATTTCAAGAATCACTTAGTTTTTGATTCTGAAGAGGTAAGTGCATGTAAAAATAAGGTTGCAGAAACCTTCCCCAGCTCAGGATCTGAAGATTATGAGCTCCATGTCCACCATGTGTCATGAATACCCCTGTCCCACTATAAATAACTGGCCTGAAATCCTTTAGAGCCGATGGAAGTGTTCAATTTGCAGGGGAAGAAAAGTGTTGCTAAGGAACTGCAAAGGAGAAAAAAAGGGCATAGAGTGGTAATCTGAAATGAAATTAATTAATTTAATTGGCCCTTGATACATTAGGTATTTGGCATATTATCAGCAATTTAGCAGGCTGTAGGCTTTGTTTCAAACTTAGGCTGAAAGAATAGTCAGAACATGATTGCACCCTTAATTTAGGGATTAGCTGCATTCTCTCAGCTCATACAACAGGCCCTGTTCACTTTTGTGGATTTCAGACAAAATTTTAAAAGCACACCACATGAATTTCAGTTTGAACTACTACCTATGCCTAAGTTAGTGAGACTCCATTTTTTTCAGATGAAGACAAAGGGTAGGGATTTTGTTCAAATTTATTCCCGCTAGTAGACCAACAGATGTACTCTGCCAGCAAGTTCTGGCTTTCATGCTTTGCTCAGTTTGGCAGAGATCTTAGCAATGCACAGAACCAAAGTCTATTTCACGGATTTTTGTTTCGCAATGTTTTCGTTTCAGGAAAATATTTTCAATTTTTTTTTAATAATTAAAGAGATCCCATGCAGTGGAAGATTTTTCAGAGTATTGCTCAGCTGAGACTTTAATTTCAGTTGTTTTAAAGAGCATTCCCTTTTCTTTTTCTTTTTTTTAGACTGATCTTTCTCTAGTGAAGCTTTTTTTCCTCTTCTTTTACCTTCTTCCTTCAATTTACTTAAATAGAACAGATTAAGACTGCAGAGCCTACATGTCTGGCATGTTTATCAGTGCCCCAACAATTTGTTATACATCTTCCAACACTTCAGCTGAGGTATCATAAATGCCTGGTATTTAACATTGCCAGAGCCACAACTCCAGTACCTCAATTGTTCAAGTTGTTAACTTACAAGATGTCAGGTATCAAAGTGAGAACCTCCCTTTCCTGCTAAGATTTTGGGGCTATATTGCTGAACACTGTCTGACTGACAAAGGCTTTGCCACATGGTTATCTCCCAAAACAGCAATCAAAAACCAAAATCCCAAAACCATCAAATAACAGTATCTAACAATAACAAAACTATAGCATTTTTATGCAACATACAACAAGTTTCCATGAGTGGTTTACAAGGAGCTTACTCACTAACCAAAAGGAGGTGTGTGACCCACCATTACCTCCTTACATCCTCAACAATGCATTTCTACATCTTCACTTGGTTGGCTCTTACAGATTGAAAGCTTAGAGAGGGGAAAAGGAAACAGGTTCCAGATGCTGGCCATTGTCATTTTTTTTTAAAGCTGGATTAAGCAATTTATTTGCCAAGGTATCAAGATACCACTTGTTACACACCAGTGATAGCACAGCTGCTGTCACAGAACGTCACTTATGGACAGGATAAGGTGGAAGGACACAAATATGCTCACCGTGCACACAGAGGTTTCATCCCCAGTCCTTACTCTGTTCCGAGCCAAGAGCTGCTCCAAGAGGCCGAGTCTATGCAGCAGCCAGGAAAATGCCAGCAGCAGCTCCCGACTGCCTGCTGAGCCATCAGCTGGGAGCTCATACACCTCTGGCCTGTCATAGCCATGGTACCACAATGCTGATTTTACAAACCTAATTTGGTTATCTGAAAAAAAGAAAACAACGGAGAATAACACTCTGCACTACTCGTTGCATTTGTCCATTCAATTCCAGGAACCACTGCCTCCCCTGAGAGGAAGATTTTTAATCAAGCCTCAGATTACTGGAAGTCAGTGGGGACTTACAGTCTTTATCAAGAACTCCTAAAGGACAGGAGGTAAAGGCTAAAAGCCCTCTTTATGCTGCCCCATTCTGATCTATAGTAACCACTGCTAAGGGAAATGAAAAACTCAAAGTTGAGATCAAGGCCAGTAATGGCCTCTTGGAGATTAACAAAGGCAAAAAAGATAACTAGCCATCCCCACTACAACAGGACTCCAATTCACCTATTCATTTTTTATGAGCCACCAAGCATGCTATGAATTAGTAAACACTCTGAAACACTCTGAAACACTTTACTCCTGAACGAAACTGGAATTTAGAGATAGGAGTTTCACAGCCTGCTGCAAATCTCTGAGCACCAGTGAGCAGACAGAGATAAAGCAGCACACCACACGGGCTATTAAATTCTCAGGAATGCTCTGATTCATATTCCTCCACACCAGCAAATGTTACCTGACAGCCACAAGACAGGCACTACAGAACTGTAAAATACTGAGCAAACACAGACAGAAAGCCACTATTAAAAAACACCCAATTACTATCAAAAAGTCCCAGCTCTGTGCTAATGCAAAACTAGAATAAAGAACATAACTAGGGGGCACAAACAACATAAACTGGCTAAGAACTAACAGCTGTAAAAGGAAATCCTGCTCAAAAAGTTTCTGGAGTTCTCCAAAGGCACCTAGAGGCAAGAGAGTAAGGAAGATTCAAACAATGCAGGACATTTAGACTTCCTAGTGGGATTCAACTCACACAAAGGAACTAAGGCACTGTGGTGGAGGGAAAGGCCCTTAAATCAATGACAAGTGCCCAGCAGACAAGAACCAGAGGGCAGGAACAAAGAGTGGTTTCACATGAGGGCTCTGTGCTAAACAGCTGCTGTTCAAACAACTCAAAATGACACTCAGACAATGTGACAGTGACAGAAAACTTGGTGCTGATGTGATATTAGTAGTCAAGAATGCAGGCAGATCATGAAGGACTGCAGAACCTAATGAGGCCAAGCTTTAAAATGACAGATAAAATTATTTTTAGAAAAAATTAAAAACGATGTGCACAAGGAAAGAAATGTTCCTAACTTCACTGACATAAGAATAGGCTTGGAGCTAATCCCTGGACTCAGGAACGCAATCTTAGATGATAAGATTTTTAATGACAATATCACAATTGGTTCTTATATGCATCCCAAAGCAATAAAAGAAACCTAGAAAGGACACTAAATAGAACACAAAGAACATACCATCATTGTCTGTACCCACTGGGACCTTCATTTCTTCAGTCCCATAAAGGCTACAGAAGATTTGGAAAGAGACAAGAGAAAGGACAAGTACAATCACAAGTACAGTTGCATTGTAAGAACTGATGAATCAGGCCAAGATAATAATCAAGCATGGATCTGACAAAACTCTTCAAAACCATGAGTGCTGTAGAACAGATGAAGAGGGGATAATTTGTTTGCACAAGAACTCCAAGCCACCAAAGTTAGCAAGCCTATGAGTCAAAAAAAGTTAAAGAGAAGCTCTTCACACATACAGAAAAGCTCTGAAATTTCTGGCCATGAAACACTGTGGACTTTTAGAGTCACACAAGCTCAAGGAAGAACTGGATTTACAGAACAGCAGTCCATGGAAGCTAATGAAACACAAACATATCCTCTCTGGAGTGGGAAGTCTGAGATGCAAATCACTAGAAGCTGAAAGAATACTCCCCACCCCAAAAAGCATCCTTCTATATTTGCTCTTTCCTTTCCCCAGGGCATTCACTTTTGACAGCTGTCACATTTGGGTGGTGCTAGAGGAATCTACAGTTTGATGCAGTTCAGCCATTCTTACAAAGCAAGGAAGAAAACTGCTTCCCTTTTCCAGTGTAATGCTTCAGTATCTCCGCAGCATTTCATATAAAACACACACACACAAAACTAACAGGAAGTACAAACCTTGCACAATCATGGATTGTCACCGCTGTCCTTAATTAACACACCAATTCATCACATTACATACTCATTTGCCTGCTCCTGGCCACTTGTGGTAAAAATATCTATCCCATAGCATTGACACATTGTTTGTGCCTGGCATTGACAGCTGAAGCTCAAAAACCACATAATGACCAACTTCCAAACACAAAACAAGAAAAAAGCCATGCTGCTCTCAAAAGTAATTTCTTAATTAAAAGAGGCTCCCACAGCGAAGAGAGGTTGATTTAACTTGATTTGCAAAATGCCAAAGGAGTCTTACCCACCAGGAGTAACACACAGCCAAGACACAGGGAGGATCTACAAGCACACCTATGCCAGTAACTCTAAAGGAGCAGCACATTGTCACAGCTCTGCTGAGACTCAAAGGAGCTGGATGCTTAATGAGCCACCAAGCCCTTTGTGCCTCAGCAAACCAGAGGAAGGCATATTGTTTGACCAACTTTAGGATTTAGGCAAACAAAAGTGCAAATCCCTAAGTAGATGCCTCCTTCCAGAGTTCTGAAACTGTCACCAGATCACTTCACATACTCAGCAGCAGGAGCACAAATATGTCATTGACCACATGAAAGCTACAAATGAATTCCTGACAGAGACCTTAACCATGACTGAAGACCAAAAGAAAGATCAGGAGCATGATTAAGCAGGTGACATGATGCTGCAGAACTATGGATTTTTTGCAGGGCTGATGTTTTGCATAGCAGAGCTTCTGCAGAGATATGTGGCAGTTTTAAACCCAGCTTGTTTCTGCATTACAGACACAAAAACGAAACCCAAACACCTAAATCACTGTCTGCTCTTCCTGCAGAACCTGTGAATGAAAAAAGCAGCTTCACTTCACAATGTTAGGGTGGCAGAAATGTCTATACTTGCTAAATATCTTGCTGTAGTTATGCACTCCAATCACTCATGCACAAGAGGAGGACTCTGATATAAGAGATTTTATTTTGATCACTCTAGTACAGTCTCACATTAGCAGGGTTTTCATGCTGTCCTTTCCTTTTCTTTGTGCATCTAACAAGAAAGGAACTGCCACAACAAGTAAAAGTAGAAATACTCCAAAAGGAAGGAAGATCAGTACATGCTTTCCTCCTTTTTCAAAGCAAACAAGCATCACATGCTGCCATCTGCAGTTCAGGGAGCTCCTCAAAAAATCACATATCAAAGTGCAGGAAAGGAGAGCAAGCCAGGTGTTTTTTCCTTTATCTTATCTCCCTGCTCTGACATACCACTCAGGAGAGACCCACCAGGGCAATTCACCACCTGAATTTCTGTGTTGCTCTGGTCCTTTATCTACCCCTGTGTCATCTCTCCCCCACAACACGCTGTCCTCACAAGAGAGAGTAGAGATCAGTGTATCAGGCAGGAATTGTGGGTGAGTGGTCAAAGCATGGATGTGAAACTGAGGCTCAAACAGCCTTTCCACGACCTTAGAGAAGCCACCTAGTTTCCCTCATCTCTACAGTGCTCTAGTTAAAAAGCAACAGTGCTCAGATAAATGGCAGTAAAGGTTATATAAGTACCCAGGACCAAGATGGATTCCTCCATAACATGCAGCTGAGATGAAAAACTATCACTCAGACAGCAGATAACACCACTCAAACACCTCCTCTTTGACAACATCTGATGGCATTTCATTAGGATTAGGCAATTTATAGAGAAAGACCCACACAGGCCTTCCAACTAATCTCCTTCTCCACACAATTTATAAAAGTATGCTCAGCAAGTAAGATCAAGCTGGGGATGAACCTCAGGGTTCAGCTCTCTTAAAACTATACTCAAGCTGTGCTCTTCCACTTTATGAATCCTGACAAATACTCTCAGTGAATTACAAAATGATATTCAAATAAGGAAGATGCCTGGAAGGCTAAAATGGAAAAGAACTATAAATCAAGAACAGACACAAATACATTACTACATTCACTCAGGCAAGAAACACCTGCAAAGGTAGTGGTATTATGGGAAAATACTGCTTCAGAACAACATTTTCTGCCTTATTTGTCAAACAAACAAAAATATATTGCAGCTCCAAACCTCTTTCCCATACTATGAAAACTGAATAGCAATTCCATAAAAGCAATGTTTCCTCCAACTATCTAAATGCATATTGCTCTGCTACCTGGCATGGCTGTCAGGTTGTTAACCAAGTTCATCAGCCATCAGTCTCTGTGAAGAATGAGCAACATGAAACCATGAGTCCTGACTTCATCAGGAAGGTTATGCCCAGAGTATTTTCACAGCTTACTCTGAGTCGTACTCCACTGACAAGAGACCCACTATTCCAACACGTTCAAGGGGCTGGAGTGTATTAATGGCTTCCCACCAAAGGTCACAGGAAGTGCTTTTCACTGTGTGAAGAAAAAATTATTCCAAAAGGAGAAAACAAGAGCCACGTGCAGAATTTTATAACCACTAGCTGGCAAGCTTCAGTGGGGTTTCTGGTTTCTTTTTGCAAGAACACAACAGTCCCTACATTTTAAAACATCAGCCTGTGTGGGCTTTCTTAGATATGATTTTACAAGTATTTTCTGCTAGCCAGGCAATAAAATACATCAGCCCATTAAAAGCATAGTGCAGAAAGTTTTTGCTAAACAGTATCATATCATAACCATAACAAGAGAATTATTAGGAGCTGTTCTGTTCAAAGCAAACTTTAATCTCCTCTAAAATTCACCTACATGACAAGATCAGACCAAAAACTGACTAACAAAAACTACTAACTCAAAACAAAAACACACGCCTTGAAATGCAGGACTTGCTCCGCACAGTGAGAAGAACCACTGTGACCCCACACAACTGTTGCAAACTACAGACCAAAGTTCAGTGTTCCTTTGGAAAAATAAAGGATATAAGACCATTGGAGAATGGCTTCTCTTTTCCAGAAGGCTGTTCTCAAGCACATATACCCTTATACCAAAAGACTCCTTGCAGCCTTTCCCTGGGATCTGGCAACTGCTGCTCTCCTCGTTTTAACTAAGGTAATTAAGAGGTTGTACAAAAACAGCAGAGAAAAGGAAAGCCTGATTCATGGACTAATGCACCAGACTTGGATTAGAGAATCCATTTCAATTTTCTGTTTTACAACAGGATCCTGTACAAACCTGAGAAAGTTATTTAGTCACTATGCCCAAGGCTTACTTCATTTGCATTAAATACACAAGAGACCAGAGCAGGGACAGAGAAGAAAAGCAGTAAATTACTAAACATGCTCACAGCAGACAACTCAATCACTTGCCAAGCAAAGGTAGTGAGTGTCTTTTGAAAAACAGTATGGCTCTCCAGCCTCAATTTCAGCTTTAATCAGCAAGTTGTGACTAAAGAAGTTGTAATAACAGTTCTGAGCAGAACCACAGGTTCCTACCTCACAATGTACCAGCACAGGCTGCATTTCCTCTCTAGAGCCAGCAACCTGCTACATGCACTTGGAAATCCTGTCTCCAAAGCTATAGGCAGTATGGGAGCAGCCAGGATTCAAAGAGGCTGCACTTGTGCAGTACCACATCCACAAAGCCGTAGGAGACAGTCAATAAACAGGCTTACCATATACAGCAGATTGCGGATGAGTGGAAAAATAAAGACAGCCAAATGAAGAATAGCAGTCCTGTGAGTAACAGACCATGCTGATTTCCTGCTGAGCTACTAGCAAAACTATGCCAGTTTTGCTCCACACTCCATAATGATTAACCTTTTTGAACTCCACTTACAAAGCCACCAGACTCACACCTATTCAGGGCCTTAAACAGTGCTGTTTAGGGTTTTGTGCTTTCAGGGGAAAAGTGGATTGCAAGTGGTTTTGATCTGAGGAGACCTTGATTCATCACAATCCTGTTCTCAAAACTTCTTCTGACAATGAAAAGGCTCTAGATAGACATGTCTCAAGAGAGAAGTTTGGAGAGTAGTGTCATACTTGGAACAACGTGCACGGAAGAAGTAAACAGTGCCCTGTCATTGAGAGAAGCCAATCCACAATCACTTCATCTCTGGAGTACAGCTCCTGTCCATAAAGATATTCAGGGCCTCCCTGAAATAACCACACACACACACACTCCACTTCTTGTTTTGTCTAGAACTTAAATACGAAACACTGCCATTCTGATTCACATTACAATTCACGGCTCTGACAGAGAACTTGACAGAAAAGTAGCCACTGAATTATGTAACATATTTGGAATGGGGAAAGAAGTAATCAAAGGAAAAACACATCTATTTCTGTAAATATCTCTGTAGATGCTGAGAACGCATAAGATTGTTGCAGAAATTTACCTGCAATCAAATGTCAGATGTAAGCAAGAGCCTCTGGAAGATACAAGAACATTCCAGTTTCCTGGACAAAGCAAGTCAAAGAGGAGTAAACCTGCCTGCACAGCTGTGATGCACACTATGTTGGTGGCACAGGTAATCAAAATGGAGCAGTCTGAACAGGGAGCAAGGACCCAAAGAAAAGGTGCAACTATACCAGTCCCAATACATCTTAGGACAGATGGAAATTGCAGTCAGCCAGGCTGACCAAGTTACCTATGGCATCAGACTCTGTCCACTTGCCTCCATGGATTTGTTTCAGAAGCATATAGAGCAGCCTCCAGAAATCCAGACTCTGCAAAAGAGGGACAGGGGTGGAGATCAGCAGGCAAAATACCCATCATATAATTAGTCTTAAATAGATAATTAAATATATCTAAGCATGATAGACATGAAAGAGCACACCTGCATCCTGCCAACACCCCCCAATCAGGCAGGTTAATGCATTACCTGTCTTATGAACTACCTACAGGGAGGTGCACTCAGAAAGAGACGGGCTAATGCTGGCTGTACAGCAACACCCAGCACTTCTCCTGTGGGGCACATGCACACAGGAGCACAGCCTCCAAAATCTGCTCTGATATACCACATATGGCACAACTCATCTGCAGGCAAACAAGCACATGAAGAAACTGAAAAGATCTGACCACAATAGTGTCAAAAACTCACAAACACGAGGCAGCACAGAATGAGTTGCAACTGGGAATCATTTCTTGGCCACTCAAGGACAGCACGCTGACAAACTGAAACAGTGATTCTTACAGCTGGAATTTCACTCCACAGTCATAAAATCCTTAAAATAGCTAACTGAGGAAGGGGGGCACCCTGTGTGTGAGCTGGAGGCCTTGGAGGCAAAGCAGGAAGACCCAAGCTGGGGTGCAGTAAAGGGCAGCAAACCTCAGGTGACACTGGAAAGGCATCGCAGACCACGGTGAAACACCCAGCTTTGAATTATAACCAGAGCACCACAAAACCCTTACAAGAGCAGCGAGTTTGCCGGAGACCCTTAACACGTGTCAGCTGGGGACCACACCGGCGCCCCCCACCCAGCCTGGCCATGGGGTCCGTCCCTCCAACCCAGACCCTGTCCCCTGGNGCGGAGGGTGTCGGGGGCAGGCCGGGCGCGGGGCGGCAGGGCCCGGCACAGCGCCCCGACGGCGGCGGGCAGCGCCCGGCCCTGCTCCCGGTATTCCCGGTGTTCCCGGTATTCCCGGTGCTGCTCCCGCCGCCTCCCCCTCATCCCTCCGCCGCCGCTTCCCGCGCTCGGCGCGCGCCCTCCCGCGCTTCCGCCCGCTGCGGCGCCCCCTGGCGGCCGGGAGGGAGCACTGCGGCCTTCCCGCACGGCTCCCTGGATATGTATCCCTGGATATCTCCCTGGATATATCCCTGGATATCTGTCTCCCTGGATATATNTGCCACTCGGGTGTCCCTATCCCCAGGTCCCAGTACCACTCGCGTGTCCCTGTCCCTGGGTCACTAGGTCCCCAGGCTCAGTGCCACTCGAGTGTCCCTGTCCCCTGGTCCCAGTGCCACTCGGGTGTCCCTATTCCCAGGTCCCAGTGCCACTAGGGTGTCCCTGTCCCACTAGGTCCCAGGGCTCAGTGCCACTCGGGTGTCCCTGTCCCCGTGCCCCCGCAGCACACGGCGGAGTGGCGGGCTGGGGTGTCTCCGGCGCTCACCGCCTGCGGCCGGTCGAACCTGGCGCGGCGGAGGGTGTCGGGGGCAGGCCGGGCGCGGGGCGGCAGGGCCCGGCACAGCGCCCCGACGGCGGCGGGCAGCGCCCGGCCCTGCTCCCGGTATTCCCGGTGTTCCCGGTATTCCCGGTGCTGCTCCCGCCGCCTCCCCCTCATCCCTCCGCCGCCGCTTCCCGCGCTCGGCGCGCGCCCTCCCGCGCTTCCGCCCGCTNCCAGTGCCACTCGGGTGTCCCTATTCCCAGGTCCCAGTGCCACTAGGGTGTCCCTGTCCCACTAGGTCCCAGGGCTCAGTGCCACTCGGGTGTCCCTGTCCCCGTGCCCCCGCAGCACACGGCGGAGTGGCGGGCTGGGGTGTCTCCGGCGCTCACCGCCTGCGGCCGGTCGAACCTGGCGCGGCGGAGGGTGTCGGGGGCAGGCCGGGCGCGGGGCGGCAGGGCCCGGCACAGCGCCCCGACGGCGGCGGGCAGCGCCCGGCCCTGCTCCCGGTATTCCCGGTGTTCCCGGTATTCCCGGTGCTGCTCCCGCCGCCTCCCCCTCATCCCTCCGCCGCCGCTTCCCGCGCTCGGCGCGCGCCCTCCCGCGCTTCCGCCCGCTGCGGCGCCCCCTGGCGGCCGGGAGGGAGCACTGCGGCCTTCCCGCACGGCTCCCTGGATATGTATCCCTGGATATCTCCCTGGATATATCCCTGGATATCTGTCTCCCTGGATATATCCCGGGCCTCCCGGTGTTTGTTTGTGCCCTGGGACGGGACACGCTCCCGCCCGTCCCTCGGCAGCGACACGCAGCCGAGCGGGCCATGCCACGTGTGTCGCCTCCCGCTGCCCACGCGTGTCCCGCCTGGCGGGAAGAGCTATGGCAAACCCATGCATCGGCTCTCCCAAAAACACAGCCCCGCTGCGGGCACGCCGGGGGTGATGGGAGGGCACAGGGCTTGGCAGCAACAGGGCTGTGGATGTTCCCTCTGGCTCAGCCAAGGCACCCCTGCACATAACCCCGTAACTGCAGCGATCCCAGGGGTTCATCCTGGGGTGGCAGGGGGGCATCTGCTGCTTGGGAAACAGTGTGAGCTCCTCACAGGGGAAGTCCGCCCTTGCCCAGGGTTTACACGGCCAAAACCTGGCCCGGAGATGGATTCCTGCTGTGGATTTATGGAGGGAGCACAGCCAGGGACCTGCTCTGCTCCACCAGCACTGCAGGAATCCTGCCTGTGCCTGGGCATGAGACCTGCTGGAAGCTCCCACTGATGGTCTCTTGGCCAGCTACCCACTTCATAGCCCATTTAACACACTCACTATGGATCCAGCGTGATGCCTTCTGCTTTTTTTTTCCCCCCCAATATCTGAACAACATGAAACAACACGTGAAATTCCTTCCCGCTACAGAACAGCCTCTTGCAGCCAAATGGCTGCTCGCAATGAAGAGCGAAATCGCAGTGGTCTAACGGGACCTCCAACCAACGTGAACTGTGTTTGCACTCCTTCCCTCTGGTTGCTCCTCTCCTGCCTCCCACCCCTGCACCGGGGAGCTCAGCCCTTCCCAACACTGAGTGCTGTGTTAGAGCTCTTGCAATCCTGTGGATCCTGGCTGCTGCTCCAGCCAGCCCTCAAAGGACCCCTGGGTGTGAGTTATTCAGACTTAAGGATTTCTAAAATATCTTCTCTAGCAGCTGTTGTCTCACATCCTCCTTTCCTAATGGCCTGGAAAGCATTTTCCTTATCCCTCATCCAGTTCTAGCTCAGCAATCTCTATCTGCTTCTTTGCTCTCCTTCCTAACAGGTTTGGCACCTCCACACAGTTCTTTGCCTTTGGTTCCCAACAACCCATAAAGTGCTTTTTTATTGTCCAGAGCCTTATCAAACCTGGACAACCCTCTGCTATCTTTGGCGTTCTCCTTGGCTTTCCACACCTTGCTGCTATCGGGCGCTGTCTGGTCCTTCTATGACACATCACTTGTCTATTTTCTCATCCCTGCTGTAGCCTCCAGGCAGGAGGACCTTCAGCTGGAGCCAATTTCCTGTGTTTTCTTGACCACTCCATAAACCCTGCTCAAAGCTATCCCTGTCCCCACACACATTCCTCTGTCTAGGCCTTTCCTCCCCAGGGCAGCTGCTGAGACAGGGGCTCTCCTGCATCACCCAGTGCACACACAGATGAGTGGTTCTGCCCATCACCCCTCCTCTGGGCTCCTGTCCCCCAGCCAGCACACCAGCTCCCAGGCCAGCAAGCATCACCACCTAGCATGGGAGTGGCAGCTGGGATCCACACCATCCCAGCACTCCCAGAGCCTCCGTGCCACCTCTCCATCCCACTGGCCAGGCCAACCCCGCAGTGCCCCAGAGGCTGACTGTCCCCCTGGCCAGTGTCCCCTGGTCCCTGGCCCCATGTCTCCCCCGGCACACAGCCCTGTGGACACAGCTGACACAAGACGCCTGGCGCTGGGGAGAGCTGGCGCTTGGCCATGGGCAAGTTGGACGCCAGGCAGCAAATCCCAGCCTCTCTGGCGCGGCACAGCGTGGTGGGAGCTCAGTCCTGGCTTGTGAGGCCCCACTTATCTGCTCTGCCGGCTGGCTGGGTGGTTTTCCCAGGGTGGGAGAGGCCGATGGGAAGGCGATGGTTTCCTGCTGCAGAGATGGACCTTGTGCTGTGGACAGATGAAGGAGGTGATGGCGTGACAGCCTCCAGCGTGCTGTCCCAGCAATGGAAATGGCAATGGCAATGGCACCCCACTGAAGCAGAGCCCCTGCCCTGCTGTATCCAGGCCTCCCCCACCTCCCCTATGCCAAGCGCCAGTCCCGTGGGGAATAGCAGATGGAAAGGAGCAATGGCTGGCTGACATCAGCACACCACCCTGATGTCACCTGCAAGGTCGCAGGAGACCACTGGAAGCCTCCAGGACCCTTTGTATAGCAGTGGGACACAGGACAGAGCTGGCTCATCGGTTCAACCTGCCCAGCCGCTCCCTGTGCCCTCCTGGCACTGAGGCAGATTTGGGATGAACCCAGCTGTGGTTTGCCCCAGTGGTGAGCGTGGCAGTGAGGACCACAATGGGAAGGGCAGGTCTGGGAAGGGAGAGAGGCCACTGGACTTGGCGCTCTCTGGGTTCTGGGGCTCTCGTGATGCTGCACAGACACACAACTGCACATTTTCGGTGTGGTGTGTCAGCTGGGGTCATTTCCACCCGGGGTGACTCAGCGGGGCCAAGGGCGCCTGTTTGCACCCGTGCCATGGCAACCCGCCACCACAGACTGTGTGTTGCCAGAGATGACGACCAGTCCCATTGCCTCATGCCGATTGTATGCGATAACAGCCATCCCTGCCCGCTCCAGCTCCGGCACAGCTTCCTGATGTCACCTCAGCCCAGCCCTGCCAAGGGGAAGGTGTGAGCTCTCCTCCTGGGAAAACAACTCCTTCGCTCTTTTGTTGGTTTTTTGGTTTGTTGTTTTTTTTAATGCTTTTATCCCCGTGAAGGTGCGGGCAGGAGCCAGCCTGTCTCCCAGCCAGGCCACCAGGACAGGCATCAGTGCTTCTCACGCTCCACCACCAGTTTGGGCATCTGCAGCTCCTCCTCTGCTCTCCCCTCTCCTCTTCTGCAGCCACTACAGCAGAGCACAGCTTCTCTCCTTGCTTGCTCAAGGGAGGCCTTGGGTGGCCAAAGCATTTCACACCCTGAGCAGGTCAGGCAGGGTGCACCACTTTCTGTTGCAAACATTTCCAGCTCCTTCCACGCCCTCCTGGCTCTTTTACACCCACTCTCTCTTCCCTCAATCGGACACCAGGTTAACCAGAGTGGGAAAAGGCATGGGCTGGCAGCAGAGCCAACATGATGCTGGCAGGAAGGAGCTGAGCAGCGTAGGGGCTGTGAACACAGACTGCCTGCATAGTGGGGCCACAGTGATGCATCAGAGATCACAGCTCCCACTGAGCACGGAGCAGACTCAGCATCTGCTGATGATGCTCCATTGTGGGCTGGTGCCTCCAATCAGCTGAGCAGCCCTCCCTGACTGGGATGCTGCTTTCCAGACCAGCCACCCTGAGGTCTCTGTTGTTGTAGTTGGGCTGCCAGCACCCTCCGAGCAGCCACATCTGGTCACATAGGTATCTCCCTGCCAGAAAGTTGCTTCCTGGCACTATCCTCACCAGTGGATGCAAGGGGTGCTGATACTGCCGGCACGGCCAGCACATGCTGAGTTGCATCTGGTCACAATAAGGTCCCTGAGAGGGACTGTAACAGCTCCACAAATGTTCTAGTGCAGGTTTCCCTGGACACAGTCAGTCAGTCTGCAATAGGCCTATGTGTGGGCTGTAGCACCAAAATTCAATGTCAGCTCCCAGCAGCTGGGTGTTTAAGATGGGTGTTGGTATTTGAGGCACTCTGATGCTGGGTCTGAACTTTCAGTACAATAAGTTAATTGGGAAGGATTAGAAAAGTCATCTTAGATCTCAACAGCTTTGTTCTTGAGTTTCGCCCTTTTTACTCTCATGGAGAAGTTGAAGTTCCTCTGTACAGAGGGAAACTCCCTCTGACCTCTTCCCCCAGGGCCTTTAATGAAAGACTCACCAAAGAAAGACAGAGGCTTTGGCAGGAAGCTCTTGCACCCTTCCCCCTTGGAAACTCTCACTGTCTTCTTGAAAATAACACAAGAGGCATGAAAGTAAAACTCAGCTCTAAGTGTCTGATGTCAACTTTTATGCTTGGGCTCCTTTCTTGCAAAAGCCACCCAGGACCTGACAAACATTCCCAGGGTTTTCCCCACACAGCTCCTCTCCAACACTGGACCTCCAGCAATGGGAATGGGGTGAGGGTAGAACAGCCTGTCCTCTCCTCTCCTTGCTCCCTGACTTGACCTCAGTATCTAGTAGCACAGTTCTTGGGCTCATTCACCTCTCATTTTGCTCCTGATCATACCACTTACCCAAGGTCCCTCTGCCTTCCGTATCTTCAGCTGCTTCAATATTTGCTGGGGATGTTGCTCCCCATCAGAAACAAGGTTTGAGCCCCTCTTTGCCACCTCTGCAAAGCTGCTTCCGATGGTCAGATGGGGCTTCCCCAACCCACTGCTTTGCAGAGCTGTGACAGGAAGTCCCAGCTCACCACAAGAGGTTGCAGAACTCCTGCTGCCTGACATCAGCTGCACAGTCCCTCTTACCACACTGTCTGGATAAGAAGGCAGATTTCTTAGGTGTTAGGAGATAGGCAGACACCTTCATGACCTAAAAGGTATCAGAGGTCTTTGAGCTTAACACAAATCCACTTTAGAAATATTCAAAGCAGTGGTGAGCTGGATACCACAATTACAGACTGGCTTCATCCCCATGAGCCTCACACAGCAAAGAGCAGGAACCTTCTGCAGCCACAGCCCCTGTGCCAATTTCTCCCAGTTGTTCCTGGCCCCAAAGGGTCATGGCTTTCTTTGGAGAAACACACTGCAGGGAAACAAATCACTGCCACCCCACAGCAGATACCTGGCCCCATCCATGCTACCCTGGCTCTTGTGTCCTTCATACTCTCAGGCACATGGTGTGACTCTTGGGGATGGTCCTGTGCAGGGCTAAAGGTTGGAATCGATGACCTTTGTGGGTCCCTTCCTGCTCAGCATATTCTGTGATTTTGTGATGAGACACAAAATCACCACAAGGGAAGTGACAGAGGTGTCACATCAGTGGCCCTGCAGTGTCTCAGTGAGGTAGCACTGAACCAGATGCCCAACGTGTTAATCCAGATGTGAGCTGTAGCACACAGCCATGCTGGCAGGACACAGCCCTGTCCAGGGGCCAAGCCTGCTGCCTTCCCTAAGGATGGCCCTAAGGAACACCCTGTTGTAAGGCTTTCAGCCTAAGACATTCCCCATGCCAGCTGCAGGCACAGGGACACATCTGTCCCCTTCTTTGGATTATGGTCTGTCAATCTGTGCTGAGAGGAGGACACAGGGCCAGGTGACTCAAACCGGCCCCTCCTGCCTGCACTCTGCCCTCACTGGGGCTGGAATAACAACCATTCCTCTTACAGATCAGCTGAAGGACCCCTAAACGCTCTTTTTGCCCACCTCTCCTTTTTACTTCTGTAGAGAAAGCCACAAAGCCAGGGCGGGGAGCAACAGCAGTTTAGTTTCTGAACCCCTTCAGTTTCCTGTCCTTTGCCAAAGCCTCTTCTGTTTCCCTACCCAGGGCGTTGGGGCTCGCCCACGCCCAGCTGCCAGAGGAACCGCTGGTGTTGTTTGTTTTCTTTGTCACAGTGATGAAGTGTTTATAGCAACTATCACTCCACAATCCACAGACGTCACCGATCTCGGCCCAAGCTTCCGAAATAATGGCAGAGAAAGCACAGCCCCTTTCTCCAGGGGTCAGTAACAGCACTGTTTCAGGTCACCAAAGCAGGGGACCCTTGTGCTGGGCATCACCACACTGCAAACCACCAGACACCTTTTGCTGCCCCAGACGGGCACCTCGGGGCTGGGACCATGCCCTGACTCTACCTGCGATGGCAGCGACATCCCTGTGATGGCAGCCTGCTGATCAGGCAGGATGTGGGCGCTGCCAGCCACCTCCCCAGGGTCTGCTCTCTGCCTCAAGCACTGGGAGCAGCTGGCACCAAGCTGTCACCCCTTGGCTGCTCCCCCAGAAAGCTGGGATTTGCCCTGAGCATCCTGCTCTCCTTGTTGCAGGAGCAGCACAGCCAGGGCATCACTGCCCTGCAGGGGAAGGGACCATCTTTGCCTGTCCCAAGCTCCTGCCCAGTCTCAGATTGGAGAGCATCACAGCCTAATTGCTCTGGGAGCTACAGTGATACATGTCTGTGCAACTCATGCTCCAGGCCACAGAGATTTACTGTTCAATGCAGAAAAGATTGTGTCTGGCCACAGCCCACCTCCCTGGTGTGCCGGCCGCTGATGATCCAGTCTGTGCATCGAGGGGAGGCCTGGCTCAGGCGTGGATTTCCTATCCAAATGCGATACAGCTGTTTCTGTTTCCTCTCCGAAGACCAAAGCAAGTGTTAAAAAGATCAATTTGTCATATATTTTCTTTGACGAAGGCTCCTTGCGGGTGTGACCTGTAGCTGAACTGCCCAACCTCACAGCATCAAGGCTGGAGCAGACAGAAACTGAGGCTTGTACAAGCACAGCTCTTGGAGGGGAGTATCCTGACAGCAAGTCCTGGGGCTACAAGCCATCTCAGTGGGAGCTTCTACTGCAGGACAGGCAGAAAAACAGAACACTAAGAAGGAGATTTTGGGAAATACTACCCAAGGGCTTGTCCCCAGACCTTGTTTGAGGGACTCCTATTTTTTAACACACTCTTACATCCCTCTGTGCAGCACAGAGTGAGGCAGTTGCAGGATCAGGTTTAGCTGTGGCTGCACAGACCTGGCACAGCTCAGTTCCTACATCCCTCCATACACCCAGGGCAGGGAGAGATGTCCCCAGCCACCACAAGTACACTGCAAATCCATGGCAGGGACCAAAGCAGCCCCAAGGAGAACACTGCAATCAGCAACACACTGCAATCAGCAACACACTGCGAACAGCAACACGCTGCCTGCTGCCCCAGCTGCAGCCACGGCTCACAGAAACAGATGGCAGAAAAGGACTGGATGGCACTAGCTTCTCCCTGTCCAGGTTATCCTTGCTCTTCCATACCTCTCACTGGTCTCCTCCTCATCCCTGATGGCCTGGCCCCTTGCACTTAGAATTAGCTGCTCCTGAAGTTGAAGTGCAAGGCCCTGCTGGGAAAGACCAGGAGCCCAATTCACAGGTCCCTTTCCCAGCTGGACACACTTACACAAATCTAGAGGATGACAAGGCTTTTGTTTGCCGTTATTTTTAATGCCTGAGGAAAAGCACTATCTCACTGGCATGCTCCAGGCTGCTGAGCTTATATCATTAGTTTCCTTTGAAGCTCATTTAGCAGAGGAAAGCCACAGCCCAGTGCCCCAGAGTGGCTGGGTGCCAGCAGCAGTGGCCAGAAGCCATGGGTCCAGGGGTGCTGGCACACCCGGGAAGCTGCTGGCAAGGGCAGGGGTGGGAGCAGGAGGGCAAGAGGGATCCCTGTGAGCCCTGGCTGGCTGGGAAGTCTGGTGTCAGCCGAACAGCGATAGCCGGGGTTTGCCTTTGACACAGACGCCTGTGTTTGTTGTGCTAACTGGGTGGGAGGCGAGGCAGCGCCTGCTGTTCAAGTTCATCCCACTGAAGCATTCCTAGTGGGTGCTGAGCCTTGCAGCGTCACGCAAGTTTAATTGGAAGTTTTAAGATGCTTATCAGATCAGGCTGCTTTTGACACCGAAGATTTTGACGTTGGACATGTATCTCTGACCCTTGAGGGTTTTGGCCAAGTCCCAGGAGGGCTGGTGTGACAGTAAAATGCATAGCAGTCTCTAAGGAAATGCATGCATAAACTGTAGACAAAAATATCCCAGTGGGTGATGAGATATCTCTGAATATGTAAATAGGTGGCTCATGTTCGGGAAAGACATGGTTAAGAAGCCATTTTAGAAACATCCCTCAAGCTGACATCTTTGACATCTGTCAGTGCTGTTCTTCCAGTGGGGAAAAGACACTGAGACATGAAAGAATAAAGCTCTTGAGCCAGCATTTGCTTTGTAACACCACACCTCTGCTTCCCGTATGAAGGAAGGCTGGCCCTGCCTCGACAGTAATCTTCTGGTCGGTCTTTCTGCATGCCTGGTCAGAGCAAAAGCAGCAAATACCAGGTTATCCTGATGTGACAGGTAACCCCCTTCCAGCAAGACACCTCTCTGCCCCAACCAAGGGCTGCACATACTCTGCTCCCCCCAGGAGCAGAGCTGGGGGCTGCCCATGGGCACAGCTTTCCAGCAGGCACTGCCTGAGGCTGGGACACAGCCAGGGGGCTGCAGAGTGACACAGAGACCTCAGGTCAGCAGCCTCAGCCCCTCACCCAGCAGTACTGCATGCCTCCAATTTAACCACATGACAGCCACAGGCAACAAGAGGTGGCTTATGGCGGGAGCAACTATGCTCTAGATTTCTGCAAATGTCTCCACATAGACTCAGTGAGGCTGTGGGTGGGGTAGGACCTTCCTCCCAAAACCAGGGACATTCCAATCCCGAACAAGCATCATTACAACACCCATCACCCCTTCCCTTGGGGTGTGCTCACCCACAGCACCTGGGGCTGCTTTCACCCCACCAGGGCTCAGGCAGCCCCTGGGATGGGCAGCGAGGGCAGGACCCTGCACACATCAGGAGCAGAAGCACATGGAGCCATCACAAAATGTGGGGCTCAACCCAAAGGCCACACAGCTCCTCAAGCAAGTGGCAAGCACTTCACAAGCAAGTCCTGCAGGACCCCCGTTACAGAGAGCACAGCTGCTACATGGGGGAAGCATCTTTTGGTTTATTAAAGACTGAGAATACAACTGTGGGCCCAGCTACAAGAGCTGGGTGCCAGAAGCAGAGCTGGGTTTTGGCTGGAAGGGTGTGGTCTCCTCTCCAGGCAGCCTTCAGCAATACCAGCCAAATTTCCTATCCGGCAGGACAACCCAACATCCCCACCCCAGCATTACTCCATCTGGAGCAGAGGCCCCTGTCCACACCAGCCCCAGCCTTGGTTACTTATTGCTTTGAACGTGCTAGTCTAGTACAGAGTGAATTAAAAACAAAAATGCATGTCTGTTGCGGTGTGTTTGTGCTGTCTTCAGGCTGTGCTGGGAACCCTGGCCGTCAGACCTGGAGAGGGATGGAAGAGAGGAGCGGATGAAGTCAGGCTGGGCTGGGAGCAGAGATATCCCAGGGACAACAGTGCTCCAGGACAGACCCTGTCTTTGCCAACAAGCCACAAAGCAAAAGCCTTTGGCATCCACTGCTGGAGCTAAGCGGGTGCTGACAGTAAATTGGGACTGGCGGAGAGGAGCAGCTAGCACCCAGCAGGTTGCTCTCAAGCACCAATGCAAGGGCTGGGAGTCACAGCCAGCCCAGAGAGATGCCATGGCATGGCCTGCCTTGCCCACTTGCTTGAGGGAGGACAACCCCAGCCAGCCCACAGAGCCAGAGGTAGGAGGGAGGGACCAACCTGAGGTTTACTTGAACGTGTGGCTCTCAGCTCCTCCCCGGCCGAACCCTGGAGGAGAGACAGAGCGGGGTCAGTATTGCTGCAGGATGGTGAGTGCACCAAGGGCTTCAACTTACCAAGAGATGGGATACCCGAGCCCTCTTCCCTCCCTCCCACAACCCCAGCCACAGCCACCCTACCTTTGGGCCCGAACAAAGCAGCATAGCAGGGGTGGTTGCAGTATGGCTTGCCATCGTGCTGCAGGGAGAGATAAAGAGCATCAGTCCCGACCATCCTTCAGCTCCACCTCTGTCCATCCCTGCCCTTGGCTGCAGAGGACTGGGACCTCCTGTGCAGCAAACCTCACCTCTGCATGGCCTCCAGAGGTCAGGGTCTTGTTACACTTCTCACATCTCAAGCAGGGCCGGTGCCAGTCCTTCCCCAGAGAAGTCACCTTCTCGGCTGCCACAGAAAGGAGATGGGTTAGTTGAGGCACTGAACAGGGACAAGTCAGTTTTAGCAGATTGATCTCCTTGTCGTCAACCCCAGGGAGTACATTTTTGAGCATTTTCTGAAGTCTATCTGTCCAGGAGAGAGCACTGTGTTTCAAATACAAGTGCTCACTGTGCACAGAAAACGCCATACACATCCAAGAGGACAGATCCAAAACAGCAGTGCCACGCCCAGGCTGAACATTGCTGCATCCACGAGGATGGGCTGACTTCTATCTGTCTTCCAAAGATCTGAGGAACACCCTCCTTCCAACATCAGCCTGCAAGAGGATTCATTTCTCCCCAGCAAGCTGGAGCCCAAGCGAACGCTAGAGTTGGCAGGGGTGAAGGGGAATGCTGGCAAGGACTGGGGAGGCAAAGCCATTGCCAAGCCCTGCCAACATGAACCAGTCCCTTCCAGCCACAGCTCTGATTCTGCAGGCACCATGGCAAACCAGAGCAAGGCTGGGGCTTGGCTGGGGTTCAGGCGGCCGTGGGAGGGACAACATCCTGGAGCCAAGACATGTTTATGGAGAGAGGGGGAACACAGGGTGGCTTTTCACTGTGGCACAGCAGGGGAGGAGGGTATTTTCTGCAGACACGTGTGCTCTTCATATCGGCAGCTGCGCTCCTGGGAATTTATTAAGTGATTAAACTGAGCTGTCCACAGGAACCCAGTCAGAGCCAGGTCTGAGCACTCTCCCCATGCCTGCAAAAGGAGGTAGAGCAATGGGACCAAGCCGCTGTGTGTAGTGTGTGCCCTGAGGGGCCCTCAGCAGCCTGACACATCTCTTCTTTGGAGTCCAAATATGCCCACAACAGCTTGTGCAGGGAGCAAGCTGGCGGCTGCAGAGGTGGGAGCGGGGGCAGTGACCAAATGTCAGAAGGCAGCCCTGCTGCCATTACCCAGTGGCACAAAGGGCCTCCTGTGCCCACAGCCTGGAACAGGCCAGTGTCCTCCCCCTCTGGGCACCCCCAGAAGCCTAAACCTGGCCAGTGGCAGAGCCCTCCCATTTACAGGGTTTCTGGAAGGAGCTCAGCCTCCCCAACCCTCACACACACATTTGCACCAACACTTGGGGAGGAGTTCCATCAAGGCTCACTGCAAAAGGGCCCCCCTCGCACTCAGGCATGCAGGTAAGATTCCTGCAAACCCTATCCACAGTCTCTCAGCACCACCTCATCCTCACCCCTGCACTCTGCAGACAGATTTTGACCCAAAGGAGCCTGAGGCACACCCAAGAAGGACTGCCAGGCTCTGAAGAGTCCCAGGGTGCCCTGAATTGAGGCTTGTTCTGCCTCCTCTGCCAGTGCTCTGGATTATCTGAAGGCAGAGAAATCAGGCATCTGTCTTGGTTCTCCAGCAGCTTTTGAACCCTCCTCAGCCTCTGCATCAACAGAGGCATTTCGTAAGAGCACACTGATAAGCGCAAGTTCAAACCCCTCCTTGTTCAAATGGTCCCGTCCCAGGTCCCAGCACCTCCACGGCCACACCTGCAGGCACGGCAAATGCAGCTCTCCCCGACTGGGACTGACACAGATCCACAGGGAAAGGAAGACACTGACACCAGCACCTTGGTAGCTCCTGGTATCAGACCACATGGGTAAATGAGGTGCCCCAGGACCTTCAGTCACAGGAGGGAGACACAAACTATATTGTGCCAAAACTCCCATCTCAAAGCCTGGCTGCAAGCAGCGAGTTCAAATTTAGACAAAGTGATGTTCCCCAGTGGCAGGAACCACATCCCCTCTGGCAATGCTCAGGCCAGCCCCAGTGCACCCCCCCAGGGTGGGCATCGCTAATGGACACAGCCATTTGGCTGGGAGAGCAGCCCCTGTATTTGAGCCTCAGGCTCCTTGGAAGGTCACAAAGAGTTGGGACACACGCACAGGCAGAGCACAAATAAAGCAGAGAAGTTAGTGGTGGCCCTTGGGTTCCAGATCCCTCATCTCTAGTAAATTAAAAAGCAGGGAGTGCATTTAAGCTGCTCCCAGCAAACCCCCTGAAGTTCAGTTCCACCAGCGAAGTGGAGAGGTCTGGCAGCCGGAACCTGCCCATCCCAGCAGCTGCTGGCAGGGTGAGAGGCTTGAACCCCTTCAATATCCTCAGGCAGGACAGCAGGACCATGGCACCAGAAGGGGAAGAAGCTTCAGGGCTCCAGTTTGGAGGGAGGACATCTGTGGAACGCCCAGCAACAGACAGCAGCCCAACAAGTCTCACAACTAGCCTGCAACCGTGGCTTAAAAATAACACCCCAGAGGTGTCATCTCACTCTGATAAACCACACAGAACAAGGTGTGGGCAACGCACTGATCGAGGAACTTGCCCGAGGGCAGGATTTGCCCTTGGTAAGGTGCTTGCTCACCTGCCCTGGCTTTCAGAGCAGCAAGCTGCATGAGTTGGGCCTTTGGGCTCCAGACTGGCACAGGGCTGGGGGCTGTGCTGGGAAGGAAATGGTGCTGAGCTCTCATTCTCTGCTGGGAGCACCCAGCGCAGCCCGCGCTCCGTAGCCCTGCACCACCTTGTGTGGATCTGCAGGGTCACCCACCTGGCCCACCCCGCAGACCCGCAGGGTGTCAAACTTTGGGGCACCTCAATAATTCGCAGAGATGGGGCGCGCAGCAGCGGGGCACGCAGAACCCGCAGCGCCGGGGTGTGCGGGGGACCCGCAGCTGTGCGGGGCGCAGCATCGGTGCCCGACAGTCCTGCCGTCCCCGCGGGCTGGGGCGGCCGGGGAGGCGACAGCAAGACCTTACCGAAGTAGACCTCCTTCTGGCAGCGGGGACACTTGGGCATGGTGTCGGCTCGGCTGGGCTCGGGGCGCTGCTCGCACCGGCTGTGGGATGCTCCGCGCTGGCCCCGCCGGAGTTACTACCCTGCCGCCCCGCCCCGCCCCGCCCAGATGTGCGGCCCCGCCCGCAGCTGGAGCGGCACAGCCCTGAAGGGGGTCCCAGGACGGGGTCCTGTGTCCCTTCCACCCCTATACCCCCTGCCCCCTGCAATCCCTCTACCTGCACCCTTTGCAGTCTGCAGCCCCACACCCCTCGCACCCTTACACCATCCCCTGCTCCCCTCGCCTCCTGCACAGCCCACACCGTGCAGCCGTGTCCCCCCTGCACCCCAGCTCCCTGCCCACGCTGGTGCCCTGCGGGTGGCCAGCAACGGGGCTTGGAGGTGTGATTGGCATCGGTCAATTAACCACACTCCCAGATAAAAGTTTATGGGACGCTGAGCACCTGAGCTCACCCCCTCGGAACACACATCCGTCTTTTTCCCGAGGGAGTGTGAAAGTCAACCCCCAGGCAGGTGTCCTGCCCATGGGGAAGTCTGGGGTACAAGAGAGAGCAGGAGGGAGCAGCGGGGCTTGTAGCCCCCTTCTTGCAGGATGCTGGGAATGGCGTGGGTGCGGGACGTGGCTCCGCTCACTGTGGAGAGCCAGCCCCTCGGTGTCACTGACTGTTGTCATTTTATTAGGAGGGAGGACTTGCTGTTCCTTTGTGCTTGGCTGTGAAGGAAATGAAAAGCCTATCCAAAGGTCTGTTTTGTATGAAACAATCCTCCCCAGGGCACGTTGCTGTGCTGGAAAGGTCACGAGGGCTTGTGAAATCCAGCGCCAGGACGCCTAGTGACTGCCTCCCGAAATGAGAGGTATCCCTCGCCTGCACAAACAGGGCCCTACTGACACCGGATCCCACCCGTGGGTGCAGGAGGAGAGGTGTCAAGCTGTGCCCAGAGGCAAAATTCACATTCAGTTGGTACTGCTTCATGATCCAGCCTGGCTCCAGCCTCCCTTCCTAGCAGGATTCCTGGTCCTGCTGATGATTCCCACTGCTGCTGCTGGTGCCAGGCTCACCCCACCTGCTGGCAGCCCCAGCCCAGTCTGGGGAGCACCCCTGGCATCCTGCTCCAAGGGCACCGCTTGGGGTGCCCACCCCATCAGGGTAGGCAGCACCTGTGCTGGCAGGACATCACTGGAAAGCCCGGCTAAGGCGTGAGTCATTCTGAGATGCTGAGACAGTGTCTTACAGCATGGGAGGAGAGAGGTGTCCTACAAGGGCCTCCACCCTGCCTCCTCCCCATCCTTCCTGCCCTAGGCACCACATACATGCAGGCACCACACACATGCAGGCACCGTACTTAAACCATGTCATGTTCCCCTGCACTGGGACACAGCACCCAGTGAGCACCCAGCTGTGCTACCAGGGTCAGGACCCCTTCCTCACACCATGTGGGGTACAGCTGGCACCCTGACAAAATACAGGGGACAAGGCATGTCCTCTCCCCTCTCTGGTGGCCCTGCTTCCCCTTTCACATTGGTGCCAGGCTGCTTTGGGACCACTGCCTGGCTAGGACAGATGCCTTCAGCTGCACTCCCTTTTAAGGCAGGTTTTGTGCCGGCAGGCAGCTGAAAACTGCCCGCTTGCAAGTCTCCTCCAGCTGGCCAGCCATGTGGCCAGTCCCCATGGACCACTCAGCCCAGCTCTGCCTGTGGCAGGAATGCTCCTGCCCCATCCAGGGCAGCAGGTGCCCCTGCAATGCACCACACACCGGGTGACCCGGCTGAAGCAGAGCCTGGTCACCCACTCTTCTCGGTGTCCCCGTGGATTTTCTGGAGACTGTTCTGTTCACTCAACAGAGCAGGCACAGAACCAGGGCAGCTCTCACCAACTAGGCACCACTGAGCCATGTGCTGCTCTCTGCCAGCCCTTCCTGCATGGGGCTCTGTGCCTGCTGGCTCCTCACTGCTCCTTGAATCCATGAACCTTGGGCTACCCCAATCCTGCATCACCAAGGGGTGAACCAAAGCATGGTGTTGGTGTGCCCTACAAATTTACATGAATCACAGTAAGCCAATGTCAGAGGGAAGACTGTTTGGGGACACAGTCCTGGTTCCTACACCCCACAGGAGCCATGCCTGCACCCTGCTCATGGCTGTGACTCTGCTCTTGTACCCCCAGTCAGCAGGCATGCACGGCAGCATGGCAAAGCCATCTGGCAGAGAGCCCTGGCAGGAAGGGAGTAAAGGCTATAGGCACTCCTGGAGCACAGCAGCACCTCAGGAGCCCAGGGGATACAGCCTCTTGTTCAGTTTACAGGGAGTGAGTCCATAAACACTCCAAATGCCTGTGTGCAAAACCCATCAGAGCTCTGTGGCGGGGCAATAAATTGGGGCCCTGCCGGCCTGTGCTGGAGAGAGCTCACTGGAAACACTATGGCAGGCTGACATTTGGGATGACTGCTCCTCTTGCCATCTAGGGTCTCCCCAGGACCCAAAACTGAGCTGCAGTTGTGTGTGAGGCTTCTTGGAATGGCAGTGGGCAGCAGGAAGCTCATCCCTCTGCATTGGGATGCTGCCCATGCACACAGGCAAGGTCAGGCAGTGGGCAGCTCTGGTGCTGGGCAGAGACAGCTCCAGGGAGCAGCAGGAGAGGGGCACGGGTGATGTTTTCAACAAAGCCAGGTCCCACCCAAAGCATCACTTCAAATCAAGGTTCATAGCCTGCCAGGGAAACAACCCAGCCAGCGCCAATGGAGAGCAGCCTCTTCAGCAAACCACAGCTTTATCTTATCTAGAGACCTTGTTCCAGCTAATTTAACCATTAGGCTGAGTATGCCTCAGCTGTCTATGCCCTCTGATAGGAATCTGTGGGTGAGGCTCTATCCTGGAGCATCAGGCGCCAGTGCTCCCTGATAGCATGGCAACAGCCCTCAGGAAAACCTGGGCTGTCCCATTTGTTTGTTTGGGTGGTGTTGTTATGGCCAGGGTTATCCCCTCCGGGTCCCTTGGCAAGAGCCAGCACCAGCTCCTCAGCTCCATCTGTGTCATATTTTGTACAAGGTCCTCACAGGGCTGCAAGTTGAGAGCTCCTGGGTGTGCCGGACTTGTGGGCACACACACTGCCTGCCCAAATATCTCCCTCGAGCATCTTGGCCCCTGGTGACTACTGGAGCAACAACTGGAAAAGCCACTGGCATTTTAGCAGGCAGGGTGGTGACATCAGCCAATTTGGGTTTGCTTTGCTAACACAGCAAGAAAAAACAGCTATTTCTACGTAGCAGACCAGCCCATCTGCCCAGGCAAGCAGCTCCTAGCTCCCCTCCTGCCCCTCCTTGCTGGAGAGAAGCAATGCTCCCACAGTTCTTCCAGCCCCCAGCACACCTGCACAGTGGGGATATGATGCACCAGTGAAGGCATGACCCAGGGGCCAGTGGCACCCCAGTCCAGCATTTTCCCAGCACTACCATAACTGAGTCCGGCAAAAATCTCCCTCCCTGACCACATTTCAACCCACACTTGTGCAAGTCAAAGGCCCTCTCAGTGAAGAACTATTTGTTGTAAAATAAGCATTACACAGCCCAGCATGCGATTCTAATTTGACAAGAAAATTACAGGGTGGCTTAAAACAAGCCCAGCAGAAGCTGGGGGGAGCTGCCAGGCGCGTGATCCCATCAGAAGGACCATGAGATGCTGGTGCTACAGAACTGTGGGGCAGCACGGTGTACCCTGTGTACCCTTCAACAGGGGATGACGGGCACCCCCCACACTTGCCTTCCCTCACTCCGGATTTGCACCCGGCTAATCCCATTACCAGACAGCCGGGAAAACAACAGCACGAAAGCGGCTGTCAGGGCAAATTACACCTTGAGGAAAATCTCTGGGATACGTCTTCATAAAGTTGACAGGCGGCTGACGGCCAGGAGTAATTGGGAACAGGATGGCAACAGGAAAGGCCTTCCGAGAATGGGGGGCTTGGGGAATGGTCTTGGAAAGGAGCGTTCAAGGTGTTTCTGGCACACCCACCAGCACGCTGCCAACTGGTGCTGTAAAGCCCCAAATTGTTTAACCCTGAAAAATATGCTCGCTGCCACGCCAAAAATCTGTGCTCACTGCCCTCGGGGACACAGTGCAGAGTCCGTCCTGCCGTGGGCATGGGCAATCACATGGCTGCTTCCAGCTGAAACTGTAAAAATGCTTCCAGGCATGTTGAGGCAGCTGGCTGCCCACACAGTGGCTTGTCAGGTCAGCTCTCACCCTCAGAGCCCCGGCGTGAATTATCGTCACAGGGGTAACATTACACTGCACGAGCAATAACAAACACAGAGCTGCAGGCTGGCTCCTGGGCTCGGTGGGGATGGAGAGCACAGGGCTGCCCATGTGGGCCCAAAACTGGGACACATCTGGGATTTCCATCGGCAGGACTAAAGGGTGCGGCAGCCCTTACCCGCCTTTCCACCCCCTCCAAGACACAGCGCCATGGAAAATCTCCTCCAATTTCATCCAGGCACTGCTCCCCCAGTCTCCCTGAGTACAGTCTGGCCAAAGTCTCCTCTACCATCTGCTCCTTTCTGCAAGCTTTCCATTAGTGGCAGCCCAAGGAAACCTCCTGGCTAAATCCTGCTGAGGGAGGATTTGGTGCATTTTCCTGGCACTGCCTGGCTGTTTCTGTTGTGGCTATCAAATGGAACTGGGATTGTCAAGGAAGCAACGCCTGCTGCTTTGGAAAGCTGCCTGGTGCCCATGAGGCATTGCCTCTGCCTGCCAGGAAGATGCACATGGATTCTGGGGGCTGGCAGGGAGTGTGTGCACCACTCAGGGTCTGCTCATGGGGCACCTGTGCCAGGGATTACCTCCTCAGCCCTCCCTGTTCCAGGCTACTCGCCCAGCAGTGCCATTTGCCCTGGGCTGGGTTGGAGCTCTTAACACCACACCTTCCACTCCTGGTTAAAAATTCACTGGAGGTGACGCAAAGGGGTGCAGAGGTGTTTGCTCTCTCTGTCAGCACACTGCTCAGTAGGGTCAGGCCATGGCAGTGGAGCAGGAAGGGGAGAAGGATATTGCTACTGTGCTTGAACACACCCAGGCAAGACAGAGGGCCAGGACAGAGCAAGAGAGAGGAGGAGCTGTAGGTTTGCACACCCTTTAGGAGCCTGCACACCTCCATCCCACCAGCACAGGTATTGCTGCCCCAGCAAGCTTCTCCAGGGCACTCCAGAAGACACTTAAGCCCCCCCCCCAGGGACAATCCCCAGCTGCTCATCCCACCTGGAAACCTAAAGGATGATGCAAAGCTCAGCCTACATTCTGGAGGGGTTCCCTGGTGGATGCCTCCAAGCAGCAACAAGCTGAGAAGCCAGCACCATCTTTGTCTGTGCCACATCCAGAGCCTACACCACCAGCTCTCCCTGTGTGACAGCCCAGTGCACTGTACTGGCAGGCGGATTTACAGCCCAAATCCTCTGCTTGGTTTTGTGCCATTCCTTCTCTTTCATCCCTTTCTGCTCTCCTACATCCTCTCCAGTATTTATTCCCAGTATTTTAACCTCCCACTGGGACCAAGCCAAAGCTCAGCCAAGCCAGTGAGAGCCACATCACTGACTTCAGGGAGTATCTGAGCCGGTTCTTGGCCCTTGCAGAAACAAGCTGTGCTTACTGGGTCGCTTTTAATATCCCTGCTTAAATCACATCTTCCAGCACTTCATCCCTTTTGGCTCCTGTTTACTGACTTCCCAGCAAATGCTTTAAATCTGTCTTGCTTCGCTGTCCAGCTGTGCTGCTCTGGTCTCCAGCACATCAGAGCCATGCTGTGCTCCCATCTCCCTGTGTTTCAAGACCCCTCCATACCACAGGGGCTGCATCTCCCATCCCTGCATGGACCAGCTCAGATGTTGTAGACCAGGGCTGCCCTCATCCTTCCTACCCCTACCAAGTCCTTTCCTGGTGTTTTCCATGTGTGCAACCTGCCATGCCTCTCTGGGACCAGCCTTTGTACACTCACCACCCCTTTACTGGGTCACTAAGGAGAGCACAAGCAATGCAGCCCCACTTCTACTGGCACAGGCACCCCCAGCCTGCTGTTGAGAAGCACCACTAGGTGACAATCCTGCTCCTCCAGCAGCTCAGGAGTACCTGGACTGGCATCCATCACCCAGGCTGGCACCCATAGTCCAAGCTGACACCCTTCACTAGGCTGACACCCATCATCCAGACAAACACCCATCACCTAAGCTGCCCTCAAAATAATTTGACCAGCTGGTGGGATCCCTGCCCTGTGCCCAAGCAACCAGCTGCAAGGCCAGTTCCCTGCTGAGGTCCACAGGCCCCCAGGAAACCTGGGAGCGAGCAAGTGAAATTGCCCAGGACAAGTTCAGAGGGCTTGGGGGCTTTCCAATCAAAGCTCCATCCACTTTATTCTCTATTTTCTTCTGTACCCTGGAGAGCATGTCTGTAATCACCAGAGCCCTCTGACTTTTTTATCCCACTAGCAAGTCTAAGCTGAAAAAAAATATGAAGTATTTAACATCCCTGAGGGGAAGGATGTTTTCCAAGCTTCAAGAAAAGGAGCATTTTCAGCTTACATAGTCCTCCCAAAAATAAATACAAGAATGCACCAAGGATTAGAGGCCAGAGCTGCCTTCTCTGCTTGAGCAAAATGCCACTCTGCTGTATTTGTGTCCTGGTCCCCACACTGACCCAGCAGCACAGGCATAGCCCCAGCCCCTCTGCACACACACAGCTAATCCCATGTGGGATCCCAGAGCCCTGCTACAGCCTTCAGGTTCCTGGTCTTAACATCCAGCCTGTAGGTACCCACTGTTTGTGGGGACCACTTTCTGTCACAAGGGGTGCCCAGCCCCAATCCCCTCACCTCAGGGTGAGGGAACTTTTCCCACCTGGAGCAGCCAGGTTGCCTCCTTTGGGGTAGCAGGATACTGTGACAGATATAGGCTTCCCAGCACCCCCTTGTGCAGCAGAGCTGCATTTTGTCTATTTTTAATTTCATTGCATTCCTTCAGTAAAACTCTCATGGGGAAAAGAAAATGTAAGGGAAAAAAAAAAACGGAGAGAAAGGAGTTGAGGGGAAAGCCAGCCCTAAATCAAAATAAAATCCTGTGTTTCATGGCTATGGAGGCACTGGGGAGGGGGCCTGCTGCTTGGGACCACATCAAGGGGCCAGGCCAGTGCCCACAGTGGGGATGGTGTTAGGGCTGCTGGAGCTGGCTGGGTGGACAGCATGGAGCCAGATGGGTGCTGGGGAGGAAAACCAGCCTGTGCAGTCCACCAGGGAAGCTCCCTGCTGCAGGGGATTGCCACAGGCTAGCAAAGAGGCTGACATATTTAGCTCGTTAATTAATGATGAGAAATAAAAGAGTCGTAAGGAGGGATGGATTCGTGCCAAGGGCTTCCCTGGCAGCTGTACTGGATCCCGGATGAGCAATGGGAATCTCCCACCATATCAGAACTGCTGCTGGTACATGGGGCAAACCTGGCAAATTCTGGCTGCGAGGGCCCAGCTCTGTGCTGCGGGTCAGGGAAGGAGCAGAGTGACACTGCTCTGATTTACACTGCAGCCTTGTCCCTAAAGCATCGGAGGGGTCAAGTCTCTATGGAAACCCCACCAAAACATGAACACACACAGCCCATTCCCCGGCCCAGGAACTGCGCTGCTGAGCCCTCTGTGCCTGGGAAAAGGCTCCATACTGATGGGAGGGGAAACCCAGCACCCACTGCCCTGCCGGCTGCCTGAGCCCAGGAATGTCCCTGCTGTCCCTGCTGTGCCGTGCACGCTGCATTTCCCAGCTGTGCCCAGGTGAGGTGCGAGTCCAGGGGCTGTGGCTGGCAACCACACCCCCTTCTCCTGCATGGCAATGGAGCAGCTCCACGGCTGGGGCTACTCCAAGGATGCAAGACACTGCAGAGGCCACCAGGTCCCTGTTTTCCCCGTAAGACACGGCGAGAGGGATGCCTAGGTCTCTGGGAGGGGGCACAGCCAGCAGGCAGCTTAACGGGGCTCTTGCAAGAATGTGACGGAGGGGAGGAGCTGGAGCAGTGGTTCCCAGAGTTGGTGTTTGCCTTGGCAGCCCCAGCCTCTGTGCCTTGCTCTCCAGACACCGAACTCCTAGGGGGAATAGCCAGATGTCTAAAACCAGACCTGGCAGCGGGACTGGTATCTGGCTGGGGACATGGCAGCTCCCAGGGGCTGGCCATACTGCATTCCTACTCTGCTCCTGCCAGGCTGAGCTTTCCCACTGGCAGCTCTGCTCAGGTACTGTGACTGCTCAGCAAGCCCAAGCTAGGGGGAACAGTGCCACCTGCTCCATAACTTCTCTTCCAATAGTATTCCACCCTCCAGTGCCAGGGATTTCATCCCATCCCATCCTAGTACAGCCTCCTACAAGCCTGTCATGCTCACAGCCCAGCAGCTCAGGCTCAGCTGGGGCTAAGGCTGCTTGGTCTGCCCCCAGGAGGAGCCACCTGGGATAGGGTCATAGTGGCAGCATCCCACACTGTCCTTGGGACCAGAGGGATGTTCTGTGGTGTGCACAGCTTTCCCCAACTCTGCCCAGAGCTGAGCTGCACAACACATCTCTCAAAACCTTTATTGTCAGCAAATAACAAAAGTCAGCCCTGCAGCAACACAGGGAGCCTGGAGAGAGCAGAGTGCTGGCACCCAGGGCTCACTGCCCCAGTGGGTCCCCCACACCAGCCCCCTCCCCGGCCTCCTGGGCAGCAGCAGGGGTGGGTGTGCACAGGGGTGGACAGGTGAGATGGGAGCATGTGTCATTCTCCAAAGCAAGGGGAACATTTACAACTGGTTATAAATAAACAACAACAAGGAAAAACCTCTGGCTCTGGGAAGCAGGCGGGCATCCTGCTGCCAAGCCTCCAGCCCAATGCACTCTGTCCTCCAAGGGTGGGGAGAGCCCACCCCACCAGGGCTGCAGCTGCCATGTGCCCCCCGGTCCAGGCTCTGCCCCCAAGGGGGATCAGGCTGGGGAGGGCACCAACCTAAACCAGACAGCAGAGCAGGTTGGGCACCTTCCTGGGTGCACCTACAGGGATTGAAGGATGGGGATGTAGGGAGGTCCCAGACCCAACAGCAGACAAGGTCAGCTGTGGACTCTGGGGAGAGTGAAAGCCAGGGCATGGAGTCCAGGATGGCCAGGAAAAGGGCAGTGCTGCCAGATGGCACACATCCCCAGCAGTCGATGGGGAACAGGACTGGGCACCCTGACCCCGCACCCCCATTCCCAGCAGCTGCAGGACAGCATGGAGCACCCTTCCATGGTGGGATTCCTGCCACCACCTTCCTCCACCATCCTCAGTCCCTTGGGTGCCACCTGCCATCCCTGCTGCACGGTGACATCCCCACACCTGCCCTGCTGCCCCCCATGCTCTGGGGGGCTGGTGGGAGGGCTGGGGAGGGCAGAGTGCATTGGGAACCACAAGAGTTACCTTCTATCTTTGCCTTTAAACATTGAAGCTTATATTAAAGACTATGATATATAACCCAGGGGCAGGGTTGTCCTGCCCAGAGTGGAGACAGCAGAGAGGGCACAGCTCTGTGGCCAGCCTGGTGAGGGTCTGCTCTGGGTGTGAGCAGGAGGTTAGTACGGGGGCACAGAGCGTGCAGGCAGGCAGGAGGGGGGACCCCATCTAGGGCTGATTCTTTGCCTCAGGGTCTTTGTCGTAGATGTAGCTTCCCACAGCTCCAGTGTTGACACCTGCACAAGGGAAGATGCAAGAGGGTGAGGACCCAGGTGGAAGATGTCCCCTCCAAGTGGTGGCACAAGTTTGGAGAGTGTTAGCCCACGCAGGGCACGTGCCCCTGGACTGGCTCCCCATCCCACGTGCCCCCAAGGCACTCACCCTTTGGCCCAAAGAGGATCCCATAGCAGGGCTTGTGGCAGTATGGCTGTCCATCGTGCTGTATGGGGTAGAGAGAGAAGTACGTCACCTGGGGCGGGGGGCCAGGGAAAATCCAGTCCCCAGGACACATCCCCCTGACCAGGCATCCCTCCATCTCTGCTCATCCCTGCAGACACCCCAGCACGCCCAGCACTCCCCCAGGCTGAGGAGCTGCTCCTCCCAGCCCTGCCCTGCTGCAAAGGCAGGGGCTGCCCACTGGGACAGCCTGGCACAGCTCAGCTCAGCCACACCCCACTGGCAACCCCGTGTGTGCTGCGCAGGGATCCTGGGGCTGGGACACCCTTACCTCAGCATGGCCCCCTGGGGTCAGTGTCTTGCTGCAGCGCTCACAGCGTAGGCAGGGACGGTGCCAGTCCTTCCCCAGTGAAGTCACCTTCTCGGCTTGAGGGGGACAAGAAGGGAGGGTCACACCAGCCCCCAGCAACACGTTCAGGGGGAGCACTCCCCATGGGGATGTCACCTCCACATTCAAAATCCAAAGAGAACCCTGTGCAACCCAGCCTCCCACACCTCTCCTACCCCTCTGCTGCCTCACAGGTGGCAGAAGATGGCCGAGGACAGCTATTACCACATGGCAGGTGACAGCAGAGGATACAATGCAGGTAAAGCTCCACACCCAGGACCACATCCAAGAGGATTCACCCCTGAAGGTTCCTCAGGCATATCCCTCTGTGCCCCCAACCCCATCTCTGATCCAAGCCCCTGTCCCAGCCACTCTGCCTTCCCCAGGCATCCTGCATGGAGCCCCAGCTCCACGGGTCACACCACTCTGAGTCATCACCCACTGCCTGCTCACCACCTTACCAAAGTAGACTCTCTTGCCACAGCGAGGGCACATGTTGGGCTCCCCAGTGAAGGTGGTGACACTGGAGGCTGAAAGAAAAAAGAACATGGGCATTGGAAGTGGTGGGACATCTCAGCCAGAACACACAGGTGTGGAAGACCCCCCCTCACCAACACTGCACCCCACACCACTGCTGAATGAGGTGGCTCTGGACTGGCTGCCCACCATGGTGAAGGGCCAGGCCATCTGTCCTGTCCTGTCCCATCCCGTCCCTCACCTTTGCTGGGTCCCTTGGGAGGTGCAGCATTCACCTTCCTCTCCTCCACCTTCACGGGGTGCTCGATGGGTCCTGGAGCGGTCTGCCCCTCGATCTGCGGCTTGTCATAGATGTACGACCCAGCACCACCGATGTTCACCCCTGCAGAGGGGCAGAAAGAGACTGCGATGACCTGGGAGCACTGGGGATCTCCATCCTCCCCCCAGCCCCCTGTACCACCACCCCCAGCCCCACTGAGCCAAGGGCCACTGTATCACTGCTGCATCTCAGCCCCGCCTTGCTTTCTCCTGACCCAGGCTTTCTCCAGCCGCATCTGAGATAGGAGAGTGACTCCACCTTCTGTCTGAATGGGAATTTGTTTTCTACATATTAAAAAAAAAGAAAAGGCAGCTGCCAGGATGGAGGATCTCTTCCTCCTCCCTTCCTTCTTCCTTTGTTCCCTCCCTCCTTCCCTCCCTCCCTCTGCACAAGGGAGCAGCAGGGCTGGGACTGCAATTTGCTGGCTTGTTGCTCAGCCCATGCTAGCCTGGCTTCTTGGGGTATTTTCAAGGGCACCAGTGGGGATTGAGGCAACCTGCCCCCTGCTCCTCCTGCAGCCCTGAGCACAGCCACACAGGCATGGGNGCTGAAAGAAAAAAGAACATGGGCATTGGAAGTGGTGGGACATCTCAGCCAGAACACACAGGTGTGGAAGACCCCCCCTCACCAACACTGCACCCCACACCACTGCTGAATGAGGTGGCTCTGGACTGGCTGCCCACCATGGTGAAGGGCCAGGCCATCTGTCCTGTCCTGTCCCATCCCGTCCCTCACCTTTGCTGGGTCCCTTGGGAGGTGCAGCATTCACCTTCCTCTCCTCCACCTTCACGGGGTGCTCGATGGGTCCTGGAGCGGTCTGCCCCTCGATCTGCGGCTTGTCATAGATGTACGACCCAGCACCACCGATGTTCACCCCTGCAGAGGGGCAGAAAGAGACTGCGATGACCTGGGAGCACTGGGGATCTCCATCCTCCCCCCAGCCCCCTGTACCACCACCCCCAGCCCCACTGAGCCAAGGGCCACTGTATCACTGCTGCATCTCAGCCCCGCCTTGCTTTCTCCTGACCCAGGCTTTCTCCAGCCGCATCTGAGATAGGAGAGTGACTCCACCTTCTGTCTGAATGGGAATTTGTTTTCTACATATTAAAAAAAAAGAAAAGGCAGCTGCCAGGATGGAGGATCTCTTCCTCCTCCCTTCCTTCTTCCTTTGTTCCCTCCCTCCTTCCCTCCCTCCCTCTGCACAAGGGAGCAGCAGGGCTGGGACTGCAATTTGCTGGCTTGTTGCTCAGCCCATGCTAGCCTGGCTTCTTGGGGTATTTTCAAGGGCACCAGTGGGGATTGAGGCAACCTGCCCCCTGCTCCTCCTGCAGCCCTGAGCACAGCCACACAGGCATGGGGGGGCATGGACGTACCTTTGGGGCCAAACAGCGTAGCATAACAGGGCTTGTGGCAGAAAGGCTTCCCATCATGCTGGGGAGAGAGCGTTAGTGTTAGGATGCTGAGCAATTACCACAGTCCTCACAGGATCACTTGCATCCCCACTGGTGTTCAGAGACCACCATGGCCCTACCTACCACCCCCCAAAACATGCCCAGCTGTGAGTCTGAAGTGACAGCCTAACCTGACCCAAGCACTCAGGGATTTCACCTGCATCAAACAGGCTGTTCTGTGTGTGCCATGCCATGGGGCTGGAGCCACCAGCATCCTGCAGCAGCTCAGCCAAGAGGCATCTCCAAGCCCAAGCCCAGTGGTGTGTGACCAGGACCCAGCAAGACATCACTTCACCCTCTCAGAATCCTGTGCACAGTCAGGCCATTATTGGGTGCACAAAGCACCGTGAGAGCACTGAGCTTTGCCTCCCCCTCGCCTTGGCCTGAGATCAGAGGCCCCGCGTGGGCAGTGGTCCCAGCCCAGCTGCTATCGACCCCACTATCGTCTGGGGTGATTATCACAGGAAGGCATGAAGCAGGCGATAAGCCTCGGAGCTCCCCACAGCCGTTTCTCATGGGCCAGCTGGAACCCAGTCCAAGAGAAAAGAAAGAGTGTTTGTGGCTGGAGCAGGGGGCCAGCAGGGGCTGCCACACATACTGCCCTGACTGAAAAACCCACTGGGAGCCCTTTCTCAGGCAAGAATCCACTCCATCGCCTGCTCAGCTCCACTCAGCATCTCAGACCTGCTTCTGCCCCGTGCTCCTGCTCTCCATCCCTTCTGCTGTAAGGCAAGGACCCCTTGCCCGAAACAGACAGGGTGGTGGGTGAGCAGAGATGCTGTTCCTTCCCTCGCCTCCGTGTGTGATGCTGTGCCAAAGGCAAGGGTTGGGATGGCTGGAGGTAAGGCTGGGGGAGCGAGGAGGCTGCAGGCTGGCCAAAGGCAGCTACAAAATATTGCAAGGTATAAATATCAGTGTGCTTGCAGCGTTACCATGCCAGAGGAGAGGGTAAACATTTAGCTGGTCTCCCTGTGACACCTTTCCAACCTAGCCTCCTCAAAAGGAGGGAGAAAAAGCAGGGAAGGGCCAAATACGCTGCCGGCACAGTCAGTGGGGGCTTGGCTGCCATCCCCCATGGGAGCAGAATCCAACCTTATATGGAGAAGCAGCAAATCTGGGCTTAACCCGGCCTGAAGCACAGATCGACCCATGCAGCCCTGTTCTCCCCGGCAGGACATGCCCCACTTCCCCCACTAGCTGGTGGCAGCCAGCACAGCTGTCCCCTATTGCTGCCACCTGCCTGCTCCCCAGCTGTGCTGCTTGCTAAAACCATGCTAAAGAGCTGGTGACACTGTGGCATGACAGGTGCCGTGCAAATCCAGGGCACTGGGTGTCATGCTGGGGCATCACACAGGAAAAACACAGTTGCTCACAAGGCTGAACAGCTGCCACCACTGGCGTGGCACCCTCACGCTCCCAAGTGCTGGGTAGTGGTGGTGCCATCACACTCCAGCACAAACCCCAGGGCACGGAGAGCACAAGTGATGAGCTCACATCACCATGGCAACCCAGGCATCCCCATGCTTGGTGTTTCTAACCACAGGTCAGTGCAGGCTCCCGGCACCCACACACTTTCAAAGCCTGTCTGATGCTCAAACAAGCCTGCCCAGTTCACAGAGCTGCTTCCAGTGCTTACCAGGGCATGCCCAGCCCTGCCACAGCTACCTGGGAGCTCACACCCAGGTGGCACAGCACCACTCTGTGGCTTGTCCAGGGCTGTGCACAAGAGCTCTGGAGCACCATGAGTTGCAACAGCAGCGTTTGAAGCCACAGCGTGCACTCCTAGGCTTGCATGACACAGGGATGTGCCACAGCCCATCCACAAGGCATCAAATACCTATTCCAGCCCTATTCCTGGGAGTCCTCATTGTTGGGGTGCTGGAGAGCCTCCCAGGCTCCTCGTGCAACCGAGCACAGCTCCCACCCCCTCCGCCCCAGCAGCTCTTACCTCAGCATGCCCACCCGGGGTCAGGGTCTTGTTGCAGCGCTCACACTTCAGGCAGAACTTGTGCCAGTCCTTGCCCAGGGAGGACACCTTCTCGGCTGCAGGGAACACGAGAGGGGGGTGAGCCACTGCCCAGCACCTGCTAAAGCCCCTGAGGCAGTCCAGGCTCCAGGCACCACAGGAGGCTGCACTTGAGGGTGTTGTGCTTGACAGGGGCTGCTCCAGCACACTGCACACATCGGCCACACTGCAGGGTCCAGGGACTGCTCTGCTGCAGCCCACAGGGTCCCTGCAGCCGTGAGGGACATGGGCACAGACACAGCCCCCCAGCCTCTGACTCCCTCATAGCCCTGTGCCAGGTATTAAGAAGAAAATCAACTCTATCCCAGCTGACACCAGGATACCCACCCAGCTGCCATGGCACAGATGCCCTTTCCCACGCGCCAGTCCAGCAAACGGTAGCGTTTCCCTTCCTACTCCCTGGGTCTATTTTTACCCGCCACGTTACCCGGAATGACTCTGCTCCCATTCAAATATTTGGCGTTTCCATGCCCACCCCACCCATTTTAGTCATGCCTCCCCCACGCACACCCAGCTGCTCGGCTCCAGCCCTCAGTCAGAGCTGCTCCTGCTGCTGCTGCCAGGAGGATGAGATGATGGACAGGCTCCCCTGTCACCCAGGATGGATGTCTGGCCCTGGAAAACACCTGTCCCTTGGGCATGCGGGTGCTCCTCCCTCGCCCCCAGCCTGGGAACAGGCACAACGTGCAGATGGGTACGCAGGCACCATCCCTGCATGGCCACGAACCTGCAGAGCAACTCCCTGCTGGCACGGATCAGTCGGCAAATTCAGAGAAGGGAGATGCTCCTGGTTGTAACCAACACAATCCCTCGGGCTGGCCCCAAGCTGAATGTCTTCAGCAGCACAGGCTGCCAGGGCTCCTTGCATCCCCAGCCTCCCTTCTCCTTCTCAGCTCCTGGGGGACCGAGGGCTGCCTTATGAGCCCCCCAACCGATTCCTATTTGCCCTCCCTCTCCCCTGCACATGTGCAGAGACAGCTGGAAAACAGTGCTAGCCCGTTAAAGCCACCGTAAAACTAAATCAGGAGAGCCAAATAAAATATTTAACAAGCAAATAAAGGCGCAACTGGAGCCGGCCCCACTCTACAAGGAGACCTCATCAGCGATGTTGGGTCCCCCCCCGCACCGAGGACCTCCACAAATGTCACCTGTTTGCATCAGGTCAAGATAGGGGTCAAGGGCTCCTCCAGGGCAGGTTCTGGCTTCCAGAGCCACCCTCCTCCCAATGCAAACAGCTGCGTCCAGGGGCATGCCACAGGGCCAAGATAAGCTGAGACAATGCCATCACCACCCAAAAATTCAATCCCAGCACACAGGAGGGTGGCCAGTGGGAGGGGAGGGCAGCACTATGTGGCAGAGCCAGAGCCATTGCACTAGGGTGCAAGGGAGAGACCTCTGCGAGTAGCCCCAAGCAAGCACGTGGAAGATTGACTTCAGGGACTGGCATCAGCTGGAAGAAGCTCCAAACCCACCTCCCAGTGATGGGTCCAGGCTGTTGGACCAAACCCAGGTGGGAGTAGACAGCAGGGTGAAGGGATGCCCCACCACAGCCAGGGGTCTGTGCCTGTCTGCAAATCCCTGCTGGCCCCAAGCCCACTGACTCAGGAGGGCTCATATCTCCCCAGCCCCTCACATTAGGCAGCACATGAGGAAGGAGCCAGGGCCAGACCCTGCCCTTCCTTTCCTCTGCAGCCCTCATTTGTCCCTAGGAGCAGGGGACCAGCCCCAGGGTACCCAGCCCCCAAGTATTCACCAAAAACAAGGGGGACACAGAGGTCCCAGCACACCACTGTCCTGGGGCCATGGCAGGAGCCCTGCATCCTCCCAGCCCTCCCTGGCAGGATCGGGTGCCTCCCCAGGGTGACCGGGGAGGGAAACGGAGCGTGATGGGCTGAAAGCTGAGCCAGGGGCTCAGGGCCAAAGAACCACTCAGCTTTGTCACAGTGGATGCACAGCCAGGCCAGGCTGCACTTCGGCTGCGTCACCCCCAGCTCCCCCCGTCACCCCGACCCAGCATTGTCACGGCCCCGGGTACAAAGCAAGGAGGAAGGTCCCATCGGATGTTTTCCAGAGGTCATTGCAATTACAGCTGGTCACAGCCCGCGCCAGCTCCTTCCTGCTCCCACGATATGAGATTCTCCTCCAATATCCCCCCTCCATAATATTTCAGCAGCTGTAAATCCCTTCTCCTCCCTGACGGATGCACCCACCACCCTCCCTGCCAACACATCCCCGGGCAGGGCAGAGCAAGAGGGATCCCACTGGCACGCCAGTCCCTGGCAGTGGATGGGGCAGGAGGGAGGGAGGAGGTGTCTCAGTGCCACACGGTGCTCCGGGGGGCACAAGGACAACCCTGGAGCCACGGGGGCTGCCCTTTGCCTCCGCATGGAGGTTGGTCAGGCATCCTCCGGCTGCAAACAAGGATTCCCGGGGGAAGCACAGCCGGGATGGCTTTCCAGGAGGCATTGTTCGCGCCGAGCAGAGGAAGCAGCTTGGAGCCCTCCCCAGCCCATTCCCAGGGCCATCCCACAAATCACTGCGGAGGGAAAGAGCCAGCGCCCAGATTTCCTGTCGCCCGGCCACATCTGCTCCAGCATTGCATCAGCTCCGGAGCGGCAGTCCCTGGCCATGTGCTCCTGCTGCGGGGGGAGCCCCGCTCCGCACCCCGGGACCTCCGGGGGGAACCCCACCATCAGCACTGCGAAGGCAGCCCGAGGCAAGGGCAAGGCAAAGGCAAAGGAAAGGCAAAGGAAAAGCAAAGGAAAGGCAAAGGCAAGGCAAGGCAAAGGCAAAGCGGTGAGCTGGGAGCCTGCGATGGACCGGGCTCCCGAGCAGATGTCACACCACACCCAGCCTGTGCCACTGAAAGCCATGCCCCCGTCCCCCCAGTAACCCACCCTCATCCCGCTCTGCCTGCTGGATCCCGCACTTAACACACACAGCCCCTGGCAAGATGCTGCGCTCAAACCGGCTGGATTTAATCCAGCTGTGCAGCGCCCCGCGGGAGGGCAGAGTTAAGGGTTACTTGGCCGCAGGAATTTGGCCTCTGGCACACGTCTGTGACGTGGGGTTTGCCAGCCCTGGGTTACCCACCTGGCCGTGGGTGGGCACCGGGTGCCCATCCGTAATAAACCTGTCCCCAAGGGAAATGCCCCTGCGGGGGTGGGGGCAGCGCCGGGCACGGGCAGGATGCAGCTGTGAGGTGGGTTTGCTGTGCACGGGGAGCCCACACTGACAAGGGACACCAGCAGAGCCGGGTAAAATCAGAGGCCAGGAGCAGGAAAGCAGCCTGTTCCCAAAGCTCCGCGGCAGCCCCACCCCAGAGACAACGCGGCTCATCCCTTAATTATCTGCCGTGCCCAGACAAGGCAGCTGGCGCAGGCCAGAGGTGGGCGCATCCTCTGAGGATGGGAAGGGAGCATCCCTCCTCCCAGTTTCTGTCCCGCCGAGCCAGCTCCAGGCTCTCGCACAGGTATTTCCAAAGCCTGACGTCAGTGCTGCTCCCAGCCGGAGGCTTATTCAGCTGGAGCAACCATAGCTGCAGCTGCGTCTCTGCAAAGGGCTGGGCTGTGCCCCATCCATCCCACCACAGCCCTGGCAGGGCACCGGGAAGGGCTGACAAAGCCCAGTCTGACAATAAGGATGTCAAATCCTCACAGGGATCCACCGGCAGGCATCCCTGGAGGAGAGGGATGCTGTCAGATCGACCGCAGATCTGCTTCAAAGCAGTTGCACACACAAAGGAATGAGTAAGAGAGAAAAGCGCAGGGGAAGGATCCGGGTAAATGGCTGGAAACAAAGCGGAGAGCTCAGGCAGCCGGCAGCCTCATCCCGCCCCCGGTTCCTCCCGAAGTGGCCAGGACACGAAAAAGGCGGAGGGACAGCTTAAGGATTTCCTGCCATGCCGAGCCATATCCCAGCCATGCTGTCATGCTGCCCTGCCAAGGGTCTGCACTGCCTTCCCATGTCCCCACCCCTGCCCTCCTCAGGCATGGCCAGGTAGCTCCTCTCCCCATCCCACAGCTGGTGCTGACGGTTACCCCACACCGTGATTTTGTGGCCAAGACAGATATATTTCGCTTCCCTGCAGCAAGGCAAGGCAAGGCAAGGCAGCTCTCCAGCCCCAGCCACTCACTTGCTGGGCTCCCTCCAAGTGCACAACAAAGCCACCTCAGTACAGCCTCACCATGGAGCACAGCCCAAGGGAACAAGGAATATCCCAGGCAGGGGCTCCCACTTCCAGCTGAGTGGAGAGACAAGATCCTCCCCAGGACCCAAGTCCCCATGTAGCTGAGTCACTCGGGTGCAAGCAAGAGTTGTTTGGTTTCCAGATGCAGCCCTAACATACAGCACGGCTCCCATCCACCCCACTGCTCCCCACCTCTCTGACAGAACCTCAACTACTGCAAGCACTTTCCTGGCTGTGAGCCTCCAGCCTCCTGCTTTGGTTCACTTGGCCAGGGCAGCCTTCAGCAAGTCACTCTCCATTTTCCACAGGGCTGCATAAAGGAGAATCTGCATGGGATGCATTTGAGACCGGGCAGCTCAGCCATGTCTGTGCTAGGAGAGGACCACCAGTGTTTCTAGCCAGGCACTGGGTTCAGCCAGGGCTGAGCCCAAGAAATCAGCTGCTTTCCAGCAGCACAGCAGCCCCACATGTGAGGCATGGCAGGCAGGACCCCAGCCAGCAGCAGGAGCCCTGGCAGCCTGCAGTGCTGCCACACAGCCAGAGTGACCAGTGAGAGCCGGGCACAGACAGGCACAAGAGAAAACCACTCCCTGGGGAGTTGCTGGTCCAGAGCACAGTGCTGCTTCTGCACACTGAGATGCCACCTCTGGCAGGCAGTGCCAGGGGGATGAGACAGATTCCTGTCCCGTTTCGGCAAAAGCAGGATTCTGGGACATGCTGGAGCAGCCACGCCTGCCACCGTGTCCCTTCAGCCCCACAACTCCTCACCTCCTCACCCTGCTGGCCCCCCCCCACAGCTCCAAACAAGGCTTGGCCCTGGGATGTGGGCAACACTGTGAACAGCAGTGGGAGAGGATGCTCAAAGGGGCAGCTGCAGCACTGGTGCTCCCCACCAGCAGGTGCACATCAGGCTATAGTGGGAAAGTTCTCCCCACCATCACCTCCCTGGTTGCTTCAGGGCCCTTGGCAGGAGCAACGGGCACCACCATCCCACCACAGCCAAGAATGGCACCACGGCACACACTCCCAGCTCTGCACTCCATTGCAACACTGCAGTGACAGATTTTCCATTACTTCTTGCTTGGGCGTTCCTGCTCCGCCTTTCCTCTCCAGTCCCATCACCTCTCCCTATCCCTGTGCCAGGGACAGGGAAGGAGGACAGGAACACAAGGACCTCTGACTGCCCAGGAGCTGAGACGTGGCTGCAGGACCTCATAATCCAGGCACCAAACGGAGTCACTCAGGACCAGCCAGGATCACCTGCCAGCCCCAAGCCTGTGGCACCCATGGCCCTAAGAGCAGCACTTCTCCCAACAGCTGGCAGTGCCTGCACCACACCATGCAGGAGCCTCAGCAGCTCCACAAAGCACAGTACACGAGAGCAAGGGGACCCAGACCTCACAGCGTCCCCTCCCACCCTCCCACAGATAATTTTCTATAGCTTGAGCTATTTTCCTGAGGGAAAAGCTAATGCTAATGAGCCTGCTCTTCAGCTTCCCACAGAGGCATCCCTCCCCCCGGCAGGGCCCTGCACGGGAAGCAGGGAACTGGAGCATCCTTAGTTACCACTCTGCAAGGTTCACATGTGCTCCAAGAACAGCCACCCCAAGACATGGGAGCAGGCAGTTCCCCCAGGAGCCCAGCCAGCTCCATGCCAACACTGTGTGAGAGCTACACTGGCTGTGCTTGAGGAGTCACTTCTTGGTTTGGGACAGCTGCAAAGGAAATCAAGCCCTCCCGCCTCCCCTGCCCCACCATCTCCAACAGCCAGTGCCCAGAGCCAAGGGCAGCGGTTACTTATTAATTGCAGAGCAGCTTCTGCAGCTCGAATTTCGCCGGGCTGACTCGCCAGTGCAGGGGTGTGCAGGGAGAGCACCCCACACCTCACTGCACCCCGTGTCCTGCTGCACCCCAAGCATGACCACGGGGTCAGGTTATCTGCTGTGGGCCCCTTGCAGCATGCTGGGCTTGGACCCTCCTTGCTTCCCAGCTGGATGTGTCCATGTCCTTAGACCCCCTCTGGCACTCCACCAAACCAATCTACAGCTGCAGACACAGCTGGGACAAGCCTGAAGGGCTACTGAGTGACTCCCACTTGCTTTTAGGATGCCCCTTTCCAAGCAAATAGCACAGCAGACTCCCACCAGCCCTCACACTCCCCAGCACATGCAGCGAGCTCCCCCAAAGCTGCCCACTGCTGCACGTGTGCTTGCCACATCCCTGGGGCTTTTCCCTGCCTCGTGCTTGGGATGGGAAAACAGGAAACCCCCCGCTGCAGCAATCCCCCGCAGTTCCCTGGGAAGAAAGGACAGGAGGCGGAAAGGCTTGGCCAGGGCTCCCGGTGACCCTGCAAAACTCATTTAAGGCTAGCGATGCGAATGGGGGAGCTGGGGAAACGTGGGGCTATTTGGCTGCAGGAGGCTCCGGTCCCTCCGGAGCTTCCTGCCAGAAGTGATAACCTAACCCCAATCCCAGGCTGCTGCCACCTGCCAGCGCGGGATGGGAGCCGGCCCCGCAGCCACCACCTCCTCCAGTTAAACATTCACCGCATCCCGACAGCCTCTCCAAGGCGGGAAAAGTTAGCCCCAGCCGTTCCTGGAAACAATGTCACAGACCTCAGCCTGCTTTGAAAAAAAAAAATTAGAAAAAAGGCCAGAAAACTATTTTTGTATTTCCCTGTGCTTTTTAAAGGAAAAAAGCTCATTCTGTAGCTCAGGAAACGCCCACATCCTCCTGACTGAACAGGGAGGAGCCCGATGGATTTTTCCAGGGAGCATGAAGCAACAGGCGTGCTGGAAATAAGTTTTCCACGGGTACCCATGGCTGCTGGCACTGGGCAGCCACTGTGCACGGGGAACAGGACACGGCGGCATTTCTCACACATGACCCACGGCTGCAATCCCAGGCATTCGAGAAGTTCGAGCTGCCAGCGCTCATTCAGCACAGGCAAGGGGAGTCCCGAACAAGCGGGGCTTTATGAATCACCTTCCCGTTAAGCTCCGGGCCAGCCGAGGAATTCACAAGTGACACCAAACCCTGGACAGCAAGAACTGCTGTCAGCCTCCCACCAAGCCCTGCTTTCCGGGAACTGCGTCCCGGAAAGACGGCTCAAAGTTTGCATCTAGCTTTTAATGCATTGAATAAACGGACCCAGGTTTATTCTGCCAGAGCCTGGGCGGTTCCCCAAGGGAAAGCTCAAGGCATCAGCAGGGACATGCTCCAGCCTATCTCAGCTCCAAGCACAGAGAAGTTTTTGGCTTGCTCCCGTTCCAACTCAGCCCCCCAGTGTCTCTTAGGGGCGGCAGGGGCGGCAATCCCTGGGGGAAGGTGTGGGATAGGAGCTGCCAGGCACCTGCCTCCTCCCTGCCTGTAGGGCGAGGGCAGGAATGGGGAGCCAGGGAGCAGCAGAGACCAGGACAGGGATCCCTGCACCTACAGAAACCCTGCTGGGGAGAGAGACCCGGCAGGCACCTGGGGGAGCGGGGTACAACCCTGTTCCCGTCCAGACCGCCCCCTGAGGACACCCACAAGGCTCCCCAGGGGAGAGAAAAAGAGCAGGGGCACTGCTGGTGGCTGGTGCTGCTCCTCCTGGCACAGCCTGGCCCCCCTGGGCAAGGCGGGGGGTCCCTGAGCACAGCCCCGACCCCCAGGCGGGGCAGGATCATCCCTGGAGACACAGGAGCAGCTCTGACCCCGGGTCGGTGCCCAGCTGGCTGGGCGGGCACAATTTTCTGCTTAAAAGGGAAAAGATTCACACAAAGAAAGACATCCAAGGGGCCGAGCCCTTCCCACCCCCATACAAATAGGTTTATTTAAAGGAGGAAGACAGCAAATTCCTATTTCCCTGTGTTTACTTGGAGATGGCCGGAAAGGAATGAAAGCACCAATGCCTACAGTGCTCAGGCACCATCACGACCCTTTGGTATTTATCCACCAAACAAACGCGCTGAGGCAACAGGGGCTGGACCCCGGAGCACTGGGGAGATGGGCAGGGAGGGGGTGCACAGAGGCAGTGCCAGCCCACGTGGACCCCGTGGCCAGCAGGTCCCAAGAGCCAGCTCTGGCTGAAGTGCTGGATCCATCCTGAGCCTGCAGCTCAGCCACAGGGGTGCCCGCCCCGAGGGTGCCCACCCGGACGGGTCGGGTCCCCTCGGGATGCTCCCGGCTGGGTGGGCACTGCCCGCAGGGGGAAGCGGGCTGGGGCAGCAACATGGGGAGCGCCAGGGGGGCACCAAAACCAGGGACCGGCTCTCGCTCCCACCTCCACCCACCTTCCAGCCCGGGGTGCCCGACGGGAGACATCCCAGCCCCGGTTCCCAGAGACCCTGACCAGCCACAACCCCACGCAGGGCCCTCGCAGACCTGTATGGACTCGCTGCTGCCCTAACCCAGCCCGGGCGTGCCGGGATGGACCTCCGAGCCCAGGCGTGGCAAGTCCCGTGGAAACCCCAAAACCCTTCATTAGCTCGCCCAGATGGGAACAGCCCGCTGCGAGGCCAGACAGGGAGGGGTGAGCGGCACACCTGGGGCCGGCTTTGCAGGAGGGAATCGAAGAAACTGGCTGGGAGGAGGTTCTGTTTGCACCTGCCACCGCCACCTTCTCCGCCCTCGGATGGTGGGAGCCCCCTACCCCAAGCCTGGGGACATGAGCCACCCCTGCCCGTCACCCCAGGCTGCGGGTCCCCTGTCCCCCACAGCCCTGGTGTCCCCCTGGCAGTACCCCCGGCACGGCGGAGGGGCAGAGCAGAGGGACAGAGCGGTGGGAGACCCGGGGCAGGAGCAGCTGCTCCGGGCAGGTCTTGGGGTGCGTCCCGCGGGGACAGGGGACCGACTGGGAGATGCGCCGGCTGTGGGGACGGCGGGGGAAAGAGAAGAGGAGGCGGGGATGCCCCGGGACTCGGGTAAGGGGAGGGCAGGGATGAGCGCCGGCTGCGGGCAGGGGAACCGCGTCGAGGGTGCCGGGGATGCGCCTGGGGCGCAGGGAAGGGGACGGCGGGGCCGGGCCCCAGAGATGCGCTCACCGAAGTACACGGTCTTGTCGCACTTGGGGCACTTGGATGCCATGGCGGGGGAGCGGAGCCGAGCCGAGCCGCGCCGTGCCGAGCCGTGCTGTGTGATGTGCCCGCTCCGCCCCCCGGCCCCGCCGCCACCGCCCGGGGGGAGCCGGGGCGGGGCCGCCCGGATCGGCACGGCTCGGTACGGCACGGCTTGGCTTGGCTCGGCACAGCCCGGCCCGGCACAGCACAGCACAGCACNCCCGGATCGGCACGGCTCGGTACGGCACGGCTTGGCTTGGCTCGGCACAGCCGGGCCCGGCACGGCACAGCACGATACGGCACAGCCCCAGGGCAGCAGGTGCCCGGTCCCGGCGGGCAGAGCGGACCTCCCTGTCCTACCTCCCACCCCTAAAGCCCGGAGTCGGGACGCGCGTGTTCCCGGCTGCCCTTGCCCGGGGAAGACAAACAAACAACCGTAATAAACAAGTTGCAATGAAGCGACGCGGCTCGCCGGGTTTTTACCGGCCCCAAAGGCAGCGGCCGAGACCCCCCCCGGCCGCCCCGGGGCAGGGGAGGAGGGGACGGCCCGGGACAGCCCCCGCAGAGGGGTTTGG
>WBMV01004806.1:246604-330162 GCA_013396655.1 Campylorhamphus procurvoides | reverse complement strand
GTTTGGGCATCTCGGCTCGCCCCCAGGGGACCCCGCAGCCCATCCCCGGCATCCCCGGCTCCCGGCGCCATCCCGCTCCGTTGCCGTGGAAACGCCCGTCTCCAAAAGCCCTCCGGCTGCAAAGGGATGCTCAGGGAGCCGTGAAGCCGTGGCGAGGGTAATCCGGGAGCCAGGAGAAAGCCATGTCGGGGTGCAGAACCCCAGCGCCCAGGGGAGCCCCCCGCTGCCCGCCCGGCCCCGCAGCGGACGGGGGTGTCCCAAGGCTGGGGTGCTCTGGGGCCGCGTCCCGCACGGACCGGGTATCGGTAAACAGGACATCTGCCGCCCCGCGAGCAGAGCCGCTGCATTATTCATCAGCCGGCAGCCTGGCTCTGCCCCGCCGCCATTGTCACAGCATTCCTCCTTTCTCTGCCCGCAGCTGGTGCAGCTGCCAAGCGCCCGCCTGGCCCCCGGCGCAAAGACACGTTTTGGGGAAGGGCACGTCGAGGCTCCGGGATGGGACAGGGGCACCCGGCTGACGAGAGCATGGGGATGAGGGGACAGGGATGCTTGACAGTGGGGTTCTCCATCACCCATGCACCCTGCTGGGTTAGAAGGGCCAGGCATCCCTGTCACTCCTCGCCCAGCTGCTGTCACAACAATGTGTGGCTTTGTGGCCTGCGGGTCCCCCGCAGAGGGGCAGGTGGCAGTGGTGCCTGCGGGGCGCCCCAGCAGGGAGGGGGAGCTGAGTCCTGTGTGTCCCACGATGGAGCCAGTGTGTCCCAGCCCGGCCAGCAGCCACCAGGGCAGGGCAAGAGCTGCAGGTTTGCAGAGCTGTCGATTTCTGGGAGACCAGCTGCCCCTGCCAGCACAGCCTCATGGCTCTCAAATAGGTCCCTCTGTGGTACCCAGCGTGCCTGCACCCCATGGCAGCAGACAGGGGCCAGGACAGCACCAGCAGCATCCCCTGTGCCTGCAGCAGCTCCTCTCCTGCGCTGAGGGACATCCTGAAAAGGGTCTGCTGTCTAAATTCTCCAGATCATAGGAAATCTCAGCTGATTTCTCAGCCCTAGGGGCTGGGGGGTGGGCAGAGGAGGAGGAAAGAGGCCGCATCGACTCAGTAGCACGTGTGGGGCAGCCACAGGAGAAAGCCTGGGCTCTGCCACACTGCAGAACCAGCACTCAGCCTGGCTCTGGTCCCACCAAGGGCTTTTCACACCTAGAGGCTGGGGGGGAATTAAGACAAATCACCTAAAGGTGTGAATCCCTGCCTGCAAATGCGCTAAATCCCAAGCGGATATGCTCGTTCAGGAGCAAAGTGGCTTTAGCTGGTCGTGTCTTAATCTGTCCTGATTTAGGCTCAGCATAGTCCTGCACTGAGGGCAGGGCTGTCTCAGGGACAGGTGACTTAGGTGGCACTGACTGAACAAGCAGGGATGGCCCAGCCTCTTGGGGACAGGAGACCCAGTGGCAGCACAGGACAGGCAGGATGCGGGCAGTGGTGTGGGGACACATGAGGGACACCCCTGACCTTGTTGTGCCTCTCCCCAGACAGTCACATTACTACCCAGGCTGGGGACTGGCTTGGAGAGTAATTTTCACCAAAGGATGAAAGTTTTACATCAGAGATTTGTGGGCGCTCATCCCTGCTCAGGGATATGTGACCCCTGGCAGCGGGTGACAAAGTGCAGCAGTGCCCAGGGGTGTCCTGGCCCTCGCCCCCATGGTGGTAGGTGACCCATTTTCCTCCAATGGCGCTGGCCCCGCACAGCCTCGGGATTTCCTGAGCTGCCGTGGCCAGCTGGCTCCCTGGCCCAGCACACATCGCCCCGCGGGGCACTGATGCTGGAGCTCTGCTGATCTGGCTGTGCCCTCAATTAACCACATCGGGGGCATGAGGGGACTTCCCTCCACGGAGCACCTGGCAGCCCAGCATCCCTCTCCCTGATAAAGTGGGGGCTTCTAACCCAGCCCCTTTCCCTCAGGGATGCTGCACAGAGTGGAGCAGGAGCCAACATCCCTGCAACGTCCTTTTTGGGTGGGACTGAGACTGAAGCAAATCCACATCCTAAAGCCAGTGCCTGTAGCCATTCCCTGGGCAGCAGCAACTACCCCTGGGCCCAGCAGGGGCTGCGAGATGTGGGGAATGTTTTGCTGAGCATTCCAGGCTTGCCCTGGTCCTGAAGCTGGGATTGCCTCTACTGGGAGCCTGCAAAAGGCGTGAGGCTGGGACCTCTGCCTAACGCAGGTCAAACAGAGAGCTTTGCACAGAGGTTAAGGGAAAGTAAGGAATAAATAAGGAATAACTCCCCTCAGGCTGCTTCTCCTTTGGCTCACCTCTCTCCTGCTCCCTGTGCTGACCCCCCTCAGCCCTTTCTTCTTCATTCAGATACAAATACCACAAAAATTCACGGACCCAGGCAGAACTGCTCATATGGGGAGCTGGACCTGGAAAGCCTTCCTCTGCTCTCATGTTTTCTGGCACCTAGGTTCCCTTGGATTTGTTATAGGGCAAGAAGAGACTGAGGTGAAAAATACCCAATAAGAAAGGTTAAGACAAAATCCCTGTTGCTGGTTGGGTGTGCCCAGATGTCAGTGCATGGCCTGCAGACCACCCACATGTCAAGCTCCCCTCTGTCACCCAGGGTGACACACTGCAGCTTTCTGTCATCCCTAAAGCTCCTGCACCCCCAGGCACAGCTTACAACCAGGTACTGGTTGGTTACAAATGGCAGAGCATCAGCTGCTGCCCACGCAAGTGACAGGCACTGCCCACTGGCTGCCCCAGCTCTACCTGCATTTTGCCTTGGTCTTTGCTGTCAGGCAGGATTTTCATGGAAAAACTGGTTGGGCTTCCCTTCGTGAACTGGGAGCAGTTCCCTGCGGTTGCTCAGGGATGTGACAGAAGGAGCCTTTCACAAAACCTGGCAAAACATTTCCTTCTTTATTTTTCCTCCACGGCCCTCCTGGATATGCAGTGCCTGCCAGCCTGGATCCGGCTGTCCTACATCCCAAGCTGGGGCTGCATCGAGAGCAGCCTGCCTGCAGCAGGGGAAACCTGTCCCCCAGCACAAGGATTCTTGCCCAGGGCTGGCTGGGGTGGGGAGGCAGCTGCACACAGAGAGGGGACAGCCCACACATGAAGGATACCCAGCCTCGCTGCTGAAGGATAAGCACACGGCTCGGGAAGGGAGCTTAGGAAGGATTAGCAAGAGATGGGAAGATGGAGGAGCAGAGCAAGAGCGTGCCGAGGGGCTGGCAGGAGCTGGGTCTTGTCAGGCAGCACATGCCACCGACCAGGGCTCGGCATGTCACTGCCTGGCCCTGGCGCCCGTTATCTGGAGCTCCAACCATCCACTTGTTGCTTCTCTCCTTTAAAAGGCACCCGAGTCCCTGCCGTTATCAGGCACGGTCGATAGCACTGTCATGCCTGCAATAAACAGGTTTACAGATATCCCCCTTGTCCTTGCAACCTGGCATGGATGTCCCCATTGTCCCTGCGAGCCCTTCCCAAGGGGCTGTAGCTGCCAGCCTGCCCAGGGTCAATGAGCATCCCAGCAGGCTGCAGGCAGATGCCAAGGATGCAGATACTTGGTGTGGAGCACATGAACCTCCACAGAGCAGGCATGTCGCCTCCATGAGGCAGGATCAGAATGCCCTAACCAAAAAAAGGCAGGAAAACAGCTGGAGAGAGCAGCACTCAAACCCCTGGCAGAGCTGGGCAATGTGGTGGGACTGCAGTGGGGAGGCTGTGCCGAGAGTGGCCAGGTGTAGGGGCAGCTGGCAGCAGTGGCTCTTCCCCAGCTTTTCCAGGGGAAGGGAATGGTGTCCCAGGGAACAGATTGTGTCCAGAACCAGGCTTCAGTGGCAAAGTTCAACTCAGGGCAGTTTGTCATTAAGCCCTCCCAGTCCCACGGTCCCTCCTGGACACGCTGTGGCCAGAGGTCAGGCCAGCCATGGTTGCAACACAGCTCCAGGGGCTGGCACAGAAGAGTGAAAAATGTGCACAGTGGCTGCCCAGTGTTCATTGTCTGTGCCCCACGTGCACACCACCTGCAGGACACGGCTCTCAGCGAGCTCCTGGGGTAGGGATGGGGCTGCACACACATCATCCAGCACAGTATCTCCATGGCATCATCTTCTTCCGCATCACAAGGGGGAAGACCCACCCACTGGGATGCATATGACCCCAGATCCCACCAGACGTTATGGGACATGGGATGCAGGGGAAGGAGTGTGCAAACACGCCTGGCTTGGCTCCCTGTCCACACACTCCACACGCTCCCCTCTCCCGTGTCCTGCCCGGGGGCAGCCAAGACGCAGGCAGGGGGAACAGACTCGCTCCTGCTCAGATGGAAAATCTCTGAACAAGCGCAACTTGGCTGACACCCTCCTGGAAGGACCTGTAAATCTGCTCGCTGTGACGCTGCCAGCATCCCACGGAGCACTGGATCCAGGTGGAGAGTCCCCTTGCAGGGAGGAAGGGAGGAAACCGTCTGAAGAAAGATGCTGAATTTATGTTATTCATACTCACTCCAGGAATGTGGTGAATGAACTTGCAAAGCCCAGGGCAGGAATCAAATGTGTTTCAACTCTGACCTGGCCTGACTTTCTTCCAGGCTGAAGAGGAGGTGGAGACAAGTCCCCAGCTCCACAACCCATCTGAATTTACAGTGTGCCTTTTCTTGCAGCAGCTTTCCTTCTCCTGCATGGATAAAACATGATCATCAGAGACTGTCTTTCACCAGGTTTCAAAGGTGGCCCAACAGGGCAAAACCCTTTCTGTCAGTTCCCAGAAAGGGAAGAGAGGGCAGCAGGGACACTGGGGACATGGGCCATGCTAGTCTCCTCCCTCAAGGAGGGCATGCTCAAGACACGTGCCCAAGACATGTTTATATCCTGAAGATGGGGTTCACAGCAGATCCCATCACTGTTGGCTCTTGCAGACTCACCTAGAAAAGCACTGACTAGAAAGTACATTTATAGGAAAACCCCCAAAGAAACTCTTGCCAGTTAGACTGTCATGCCTCAACTTGCCTTTCCACAGCGATCTCTTCTTTCTCCCTCTAAAGCTGCTGCCAAAGCTTATTTGGGTTAATGGTGTTTTTCAGCCTGTGCCCTCTGATGGATTAAGAAAACCAGAAAAGACACAGGGTCCAGTCCCTGTAACTGTGTCAAACCCTTTCTTCCTCCAGGCAGTCAAAATCTGCAGGATTTGATTTGTGCTCTTCCCAGAAATCCCCCAGGCTGGCACACCTCCCATAGCAGTGCTCATGCCCGTGTTCCCGTGTGAGCAGGTAAGTGCCCCCTCCTCCCACAGCAGTGGGAAGCAGCTCCACCGTGACACAAGCCGACCATCCAAAAGAGCCTCTCCCTCTTCCCAAGGTCTGGCTTGTGTAACACTTGCACCGAGAGCCAGAGCCCGCAGCAGCGCTGGCACCGGCTCCAAATTTCCATTTCAAAGGAAATTTCAGCGTGTATTTTGCTTTACAACTCTCCAGTAGTGTCCCAGTTACAGCCCTCCTCCCACAGCAGGAATGCCAGGTTCGGAATTGTTAGTTTTGGTCATGCTTTGCTTTTTTGCACGCTGTTTCAACGGTGCTGTTACAGTCAGGGCGCTGCCTTCATGGTACAGCAGCAAAAAAATGGATCACAGGGAGCTGATAGGCTGGTGAAATGCAAAATGCAACGTTAAAAAAAAAAGCTCCCAAAGTTAACTTTACCAAAAAAAAAAAATCTGTAACAAAAGCATTTTTGCAGAAAGTATTGTAAGAATGTTTGTATTTCTGTTTTGTTTTTAAAATACTTTCCTGACCAGCTTCCTGCTTTAAGCCTGTGAAATTAAAGCATGGTACTGAGTCTGGAGGCCAGCGTGCTCCATCCACGTGAGCACAGCCTTCTCCAAGGGACTGGAGCTGAGCCTGTGACATATCTGCTCTCCTGCCTGCAAGGCGGAAAGGCAAGTGAAGGATGGGGATGCCAGGGACGCATGGCTGAAAGAAAATACCCAAATGGATGTGGCAAAACTTACTATGTCCTGGAGACACATGCAGTAGAACTGACCTGCTCCAGGTGAGCACTTCCAAGCTCCAGGCTCTGCACAAGGAGCTAATGCACCCAAGTGCCTGCCCAGCCCTCACTGCAGCTCCCAGCAGGATGTGTCCCCTACAGCCACAGGGGCTCTTCTGGAGGTGGAAACAGAGGGGAGAAGGGGCACAGATAATGGGACAGTGCCCCAGTTGTATGAACGTTGTTTTATTTTTGCAAGGCTCCAGAGCAGGAGGGTGAAAAACCAAAGGCAATTCCTGCAGCAACAGCACACAAATGTGAGTACAGGAGAGGCTGGTACAGGAGAGGCTCAGTGACAGCAGCCAGCTTAAAAGACTGACGCCTTGGGCTTGGATTGGTCAGTGGCAGGACCCACCACTCATGCACTTCCCAAGAGCCAGCAGTCTCCCTCAGTTGCTTAAGGTATCTTCCAACCCCTCCTCCCAGTCTGGCACAAACGTAAGGCAGTGGAGTCTGCTGCTGCACGCCAAAATCCAGCATCCCTACTGAAGGACACACAGGGATCCTTCAAAGTCAGGGCAGCACAGGACATGCTCTCTCCTTGCCTGGACTGGTTCCCAGAGTAATCTCTGGAGCTGCTCCAAGAAAGCTTTTAAGCTGTTGGAAACTGCAGGGCTGGCACCCCCCAGTGGTTCCTGAGCTCTCGGTGCAGCCAGAGCCGTTTCAACAGTTCATCCACCAGGAATGACTCCAGCACCCCGGGGTGTCAGAGCTCCCCCAGCCCCAGGCAGAGCACAGCCCTCTGCTTCTGCAGAGGCATCGGCTCCAAATCCCACCACAGAGGGGCTGAAGCCAACTTGGACATGGAGTTTTTCAGAGATATATTCATTTTGACACAAGAAGGAATCCCTATGAGCTTTCCCTCACACAGAAAAGCATTAAAAAGCCTTCCTGCAATGGCAATGTTTCTTACATAGGGTTAATCCTAAAGACTGATGAAGACAAAGTAAACTTTTGCAGCATTGCTCTGGAAGCTTTTGGTCTCATAAGCCTGTGCCCTTCCTGATTAGCATATCCTTCAGGAATGGCCTTCCTATTCCACTTCTAAGTTATGGACAGGAAAACATGACCAGTAGTACAGGATACACTTAGAATTGCCAAGTTGCACAGCTACTCACAGTCACGGAGTAAATCCCGAGCAGCAAATGAGACCAAACATGGAGCCCACGCTGCTCATCCCAGCAAGGACCAGACGTAGCCATGAAGAATTGCAGAACTGCCCCTGGGTTGGGTTGCTGACCCCCAGGGATTCCCTCTGCCTCATGCCAGTCATGCCCTGAGCAGCAGGACACATGAGCCTCCGTGGACAAAAGGCTCATTCAGAGCCCCAGCACTGCATCTGCTGCCACGTTTCAGGAGGAGGAGGGAGTGACACGCTGAGCAGGGAGCCTGAACCACTGGAAATGTTTAAACTGCACGTGGGGGGAACCAAAATACGAGTGACTCTTGCCCTGTACAGCATAATGGCACTGGTGGCACAAACACTGGAGAGCAGAACACGGGTCCAGAATGGGAAGGCCGAGGTGCACCACAGGGCACCAGCCAGGCGGCCCCCGAGCTAGGACAGCTACTTCAGAAGACACAAAAAGCAGATGTTTCACAAAAGCTCACTTTCCAGGTTTATTAAGTAAAGTTAACTGAATTGTTTTCATTTTGTGGGGATTCCTTTCCGTCTAACCCAGCAGGTTAGCAGAGTTGCACAGAATCACGGTTGGACTGTGATAACCCAAATACAACTTTGGCTCATCTCACCGCTGACACATATGGAATGACTTGGGGGTTATTACATGCTGTGTCTGCTTGAGGCAGGTACATGTACAGATCAGCACAAGTTGCAAATGATAGTTTACATCCTTTCAAAACCGAGCAGGGCATTCAGCAAATGCACTGCCATGAGAAGACATATGAAAAAGAAATGATACAGACTTGCAAATACGTAAGAAGTTCAAGAGATGCAAGAAACCTCAAACACAAGAAATGTCAAGGGGGAAAAAAACACTTAATTTCAGACACAATGTGTTCAAATGAAAACCCAGCTGTAATTTAAAGTCCCTTGAAAATGGGAAACATACAGTAACGCAATTAAAGAGAAACCAGGTCTCATCCTGGGAAATATGTGTCCAAAAGCACTGATGCACAAACAGGTTCAGAGTTCTAAGCAAAATGTCCCTGGGCATTGGTGTACTTGACTCTTGGAGCCAGAGCAAAGCAATTCATTACACTTGCTGGGCCTACTGCTGGCTCTTGGTGGCCTAACAGCTCGTAGGATTCCAGGTGTCATAGAGAAGGCAGCACACAAACCGCTGGTTACTGGGAGAAATGCCACAGGCCACATCTCCCAGGGAGCAACTACAGTAAGGACACCTAATTCTGGTAGCCTGGCCTCCACTGCACACAATGTTAGTGTAATGTTCTGCAAGGTTCTTCAGTTCTTAGCTCACTCCTTTCTCAGCCTGAGTTGGTTCTGTCTTGTGCATGAGCACAACTGGCTGTGCAAAATGATCCAAAAAACAGAAGGGACAGGACCAAAGAAAACTGGCTGAACCTGGGGCTGGCTTTCAGCTCCTATTTTCAAATATCAGTTAAAGGTCGGAAATTTATCTACAAAAGAAATAATATAAATGAAATTAAAAAATGGCACCGTCCACAAAATTAAAAAAAAAAGAAAAGAAAAATCTTACAACACAGCCTCGTAAAAATGGCTTTGCAACGAGAGCTCAGTCACAAAATGAAGGGTTCTAGCTCTTCGTACATCGGAAGAGGAAACAAAGCTAAAAAGTACTAGTCCACATTCTCTTAATAAGTTAAACTGACTTTCCCTCCCCCTGTCTACAAAAGGGGTAGAAGCAAAAGGGAAAAGAGGCTACCAAAAATTAAAAAAAAAAAAGAAAGAAAAAAAATGAAAAAAAGAAAAAAAAAGGAAGAAGAAAGGAGAGAGCATGAAAGAGAGAGAGAAAGAGAGAGAGAGCAGTCTGTGGTCAGAGGCTCAGAGCAGGGCTGAGTTCCTTTTAAGGGTTTAAAAGATGCAAAACAGTTCCTCAAAAGTTCCCTCTCTTCAACAGTTAGTTCAATGCTGTAGCCATAGAAACTCAAGTAGATACTGGAGGAGAGATTCTTTCAGGCAGATCCAGGGCCATCCGGAGCGCTGCTCAGCGTGTGTTAATCCTCGATGATTATGGGTTCATCATTCATGGGCTGGCGGAGCTGCACTGCCTGGATGGGCCGCAGGATAATAGGCTTGTAAGGGCGTCTGGCGGCTCGCTTGGCTTCGGAGGAGGAAAGCAGCTTGCGGATTTTCCTGCAGACAGTAAGGAAGAAAGGATGGGATTACAGACACTGGACACTAAGGCAGTGCAGGTTTCTCCATTTCTCCAAGGGAAACCAGGCCTGCACATGCAGAGGCTGGTCACTAATGGGGTGGGCTGACACTGGTTCTTTCTGTGATGTCTTCCCTGGAAAACTTATGTTTTCTGATTATAAACCTTGCAATGATGAGGAAATTGCATTCTTTATTCCAGAATTATTCTCCTGTAAAACAGAAGGCATTCTGGTTCAATCTTGTAGGACCAGGGTCTACTGCTCTGAATACAACATGTGAAATAGCTGGGACAGCCAGTTTCTATACCACTGATTCATTTTGAAGTTATTTTCATCAGGCGGACATGCTGGAGGCACCTTTGTGTGAATTCACAAAGCCAAGTTACAACCAAACCCTCCTTCTGGCAATGCTGGTTACTTCCCACTCGCTGGTGCAGAGCACTCTGCCATTCCCCAGTCCTGGACAGGAGCACACAGCTCCTGAAAACCCCTCACAACATACCACCTGCTCTCCCACGTAGCTACATCCCAAGGCTGAGCTGTGCAGGGGAGCTCCATGATGGCCACTAACCAGGGAACCAATACTGGAGCCTTTCCCCTGACACTGGGAACACTAACAAGGTGCCTCACCGTCTTATTTCTTCCACACTGCACGTGCCCAACCCAGGAATGGGCAATATTCACATCTTACATTTGTTAAGGATCTCCCTATATGTTACAAGACTGGCAACAAGTCTTATTAGATGCAGGAAGCAGCTTTGTATATGGAGAGCATGCAAAAGAGATAGAGAGAGAGAAGGGAGAGAAGACATACCAAAGTTTAAAATTACCAAAATAATTTAGAGAGAGACAACACAGAATGATTGCTTGTTTCTTTCTGTTAATACCAGGCTCAGAGCTAAAGGAAGTATCCTAAAAAAACCCCAATCAAAACAAAGGAAACCCAAACCCAATGAAAAACATACTATGTAATAAGAAGGAGGAATTTTTTACAGCAGATGTTGTGGTGGCCAAAGGCATATAGAGATTAGAGAGGAAAGCAATAAACATTCACAAGAGTGGTGCACCAGTACCCACTATGCACAGCCATAAGCAGGAACTGGGGCAACAAGGAGGGTCTGATAAGGCAGCACTGCCTTCCCTCACAAACTCCTGATGGAACAAGTGTTTGGCTCACCATGAGAGACTTGAGAGGAAGGGCTTTACAGTCCACATCTCAGCCATCTATTCCCTAGTTTTGGTTAGTGAACATTGTTGGGGCCAAACCCCTCTTTTGCTGCTTGTTGAGATTTATTTGGCTGGTTGGTTTTGGTTTATTTGTCAATGGAAGAGATACATTCTTAGGGAGCTATGCCTATCACTGTGCTATTGCAAAGACAGAAACCATATGATGACTGCTGAAGAAAGTGGTCCTCCTCTCCTCTAAAACTTACCCTTAGCATCACCAAAACTGACAAATCAACAACTTCAGCTGAAGATTTTCAATCAGCTCTTCACTTGTTTGGTTTCTTTTGCCCACTGAGCAGGACAAGTTGCTGCACAGCACTTACACACACACGACATATCTTTTGTTTGCCCAGTGTCCCTGTTTCTCTTAAAAGTTGAAAGAACACAGGCAGTGGAGAGAACAAGGTGGTAAAGTGATGGTGGGGGAGAAAAAAAAATAAAGTCTTGACGTAATGACTTTTCCAAGAATTGTTTGGCTGCATTTGATCTCCTTTTAGCCAGCAGAGCTCCTCGCAGCACCCCCGTGTGCTCCATAAGCCACGCCACCATCTGAAACACGTCTTGCAGCAGTTCTGGATTCTGATCAGGTCACTTGCTGCCTCCGCTTGCATAAGTTATAAATGCCAAGTTCCTTACTGACAAAACTTATTCCTTTCATTTGACTAACTTTTCAAACTGCTCCCTCAGAGCCACCCCGTTTTCCAGCACCATTCTCAACAGTGCTACACAAAAAGGAGAGGAGGGAGCGTGTAAAACTTCAGGAAAGCCTGCTTTCTGTGACTGAGAACACAGCCTTACCCTCAGCTGGAGGATGATATGCAGATATTGCAGCTAGATTGATTGCTACAGAGCCAACACAAAGCTCAAATTGTTTCAGAGCTCACAAACAAGTCTTACATTCTTGACACTGGAATGCAGCAGATGGTTCAGGGAAAAGTTAGAGGTGAAATGCCCGACAGAAAACCCGTGCCGCTGACAATGCTACAGCACTCAGGCTTCCCTGCTCTTCAACAGGCTGCCAAAAATCTCCTTTCACCATTCATCAGTCAGCTAAGCAGCAAGGCTGTCAGACAAAGAAGACCTTTTTTTTTAAATTTATTTCTATATTTTTAAATGGAAGATACAAGATCTTATTGAGCTGATGTCTATCACTGAACTACAATTTTCATTAGAGATGTGCTGGTTGCTGTGGGATTCATCTTTCTTGTCAGTCTGTGGTTCTGTATGAGCAGATGATTCTGAGTTGTTACAGTAAATTGTTGTCACGACCAGCACCACACCTGATGAATATTCTCACTGTTCCACAGCGGTCAAAGGGCAGGACCTTGTACTGACACATTGCTACCACACACCTGCAGTATTTCATGTGGGTTGAATGATGAGGATGTCAAGAAGTGTTTCGTGGATGTAGGATAATGAAAGAAGCCTTGAGCATCTAAGGAGTGAATTAGAGACCATAAACACTGCATCTACAAGGGCAGCCAGAGCTGCAGGTCTGAAACAGGATTCCAAGTACCTCTTTATCAAAGCAAGATGAGGATAGGAATAAGGAAACCGCTTCCCCGGAAAATTAAATACTTCTCTCACTTTATTTTCAACTATATATGGAATCCCACAGCTTTCTTTCACATCATCTTGCAGGCACAGAAAGAAAGGAAAGACATGGTAAAGATATGAGTTGGTGTGAAATGCACAGTGGCATTAGAGGTGTCTGTAGGATCAAGTTTGACAGAAAAATTTATTTCATGTTTCTTCTGAGTTCTTACAGGGTGTTTCCTGCACTGAAATCTGATAATTCAATAGATCAGTGGTTAGTAACTTCAGCGTTACCAGTCTCAGCTTGTCTGTGAAGCCCAACTTTGGTACCAGGCCCACAGAATGGTCTCTTGACCCTTGAAATGCTTTGCAGGCTAAGATGGAGGTTGGCGATATCAAGCCTCACTTCATGCTGAACAAATGAATACTCAGAGCAGTGCCAAATTTAGTAGTACCAGAAGAGACAAAGCACTCAAAACTCCTGACCTCCTCAGTCACTTCTAAGGGCTCGGACATCCAGTAATTCCCAGATCCACCTCTGCAAGAAGCTGGAGGGAAAGGTAAGTGTTTCTCTGCTGTTGGGGCACTGATAGTGCAAGTGTTGATAACTCCAGGCTTCAAACCAAGACAAAAGCCAGACAGCACCTCTGCTCTCAGGGAGGGTTGGAAAGCAGGGAAAGCTTTTTCCTGACCTTCTTCAAGGTTACCCAGGTGAGAGGCATCAAGTTCTTGGGAGGAAACCACACACACACCCCTATGTCTCTACCTTCTCACCACACCCAGGAGCAACTCTCCCTTCCCAGGAGTAACAGTACTGGCAACACACAAAGGATTTGCATTAGGGATCAGGTCACAGCTTCTACCAGTCTGCCAGCAGTCTGTAAACAGAGTTTAGAGTGAAACTCATGCAAGGAGTTTCTTTTACTATTTTTATCCTGTGGGCAGACCAACAAGAAGGACTAGCACAAGCAGTGGCATCAAAGGAGGAAGATGGACACTGCAGGGCTAAGTCTCACCACTACTGGTGGCAAATACAAACCACCAAAGAAATGAGTCAACTCAGCCCATGGAAATCCTCTGTCCCTTGCAGATTTCAGGAGCCAGACACATGAGGAGGTGTTGTGAGAGGTAACACAAGAGAGTTCAACATGCAAGAGGGCATGCAGAGTTCTGTGTATAGGAGGGTGTGCTCCTCAGCATCCCCCTGAGCCAGGGGGTCCCAATCCTGTCCCGCTGCCATGGGACCTCCAAGGACAGTGACGAGTCTGAACCAGGTGAACTTCCCACCTCAGTCTTCCTCCCCTTTGTGCCCATCTCTTACAGCAACTGCTCTGGAAGAAGAAGAATCTGCTCTCTCTGGAATGCAAGTGCATGATTAGCTATTTCCCAGCCTTTACTCACCTCAGCAGTGGCAGTGGTCTCTGCATTCAGTTTGCAGCAACAGATCTGCTGACGAGATGCCTGTCTAACCACATCAGCTGCAGCACCCACAAACCAAAAGGCCTTCCCTTAAACCCTCTGAAAGACTGCATCTCCTACCTGGTTTCTTCAGTGGCCATGTAAAAAACATCATCTGGTGCATCAATCCAGTTCATCCTCCTCCTTTTCACTGGAGGCATGGATCCACCACGAATTAATCGGACTTTTGTTGGGTATGATTTCCCATTGAGCAGCAAGTTTCGGCTTGGTCCCTAACGTGATACATAAAAAAGTACAGTTAAGGACTGCAACAAACCTGCAGCAGCACTCAGAGGAAAAGAGAATTAAAGTTTTCATATCACTTTGTTGAGAGTTTATGATAAATACTTCCCCTCCGGCCCAGGACTGAACACAGAATTCACATATAAGCAATTGTTCACAAGCAGTACAAGTTAGGCACCTTCAATATGCAATAGGACAGCAATACTCCAGCGACAAGACAAATAATAAATGGCAGGCATTACCAATAATCTGTTGCTTGCGTCTGAAAGTTGATGTCAAGTTCAAAAAATGGAGCATAAGACTTAAGATTTCAGCTACTACCATAAATCTAGAGCAACTCTATTGATTTCAGGGAAGGAAATCTAGCTACAGAGCAAATCAAACACAGAAATCAGAATTTACAGTCATTCTGCAGTACTAAACTTACCCATATCCTTTTCGTTCTAGGGAGGTTAATATTTAATGAGGATAGTATAGAATTAAATATGTAGTTGAAAACAAATCTAGCACACAAAGCTTAGCAGCTTTCATCATAAAATCCTTTCAGTATTGAACACCACAGATTTCCCAGAACATCTGCTTTGCGAATGCACACAGGCATCATTTTCCAGACCCACAGTAACCCCCCGTCGACCCAACTGGAAAAACATGAACTGTTATTAAGAGAGGTGCAGATGAAAGGGAGACAAAGTATTAAGCTCCTCAAATGCAGTTGTCCTTGATCACTGAAGTCCAGTTCTGCTGCCCCTCTTCCTGCTGATTACTGCATTGAGAAATCCCACTGAAGTCAGTAACACTGAACAGTTGGGAAAGATGCGAAATGAAGGCCCAGAAAACTTGATATGCATAAATTAAAGCTGGTCAGAAGATGTCCTGGTATAAATTTAAGTCTGGTATTTCCCAGGCCATCATCTGACGTCAGACTGTCTCCAGAGATGCACCAAGGCTTCCCCTGCTGCCCATGAAATGGGAAACTGAGCACATAAGTGAGAGATGTCTGCACTGGGAGATCCACCTCAAAAGGAATGGTGGGGACATAAGGTGTTCAAATCTTCAAGTATCAGGTCATTGCAAAAGCTCAACCAAATTTTAACACCTTGACTTAGAAAGGGAAGACTTCAGTCTGACAACCACGGGGAAAAAAACCCAACAAAACCCTGCATCTATTTCATTTCTTATCTGAGGAAAAATAAAAAATGATAGATGACTTTTCTTTGACCAGCCTTAATCAACTGCTCTAGGAAGATCTGCTTCCTGCAGAACATGTGGGCTTTAGAGCTGAAGAAACAAAATCCCACCTTTTAAAATTCTAAGCTCTTTAAAACTGTTGTATACAAGTGTAATAACAATTTCATTTCTTAGTTGCCCAGCCCCATGTGAAACAAAAGACAACTCTGGCACCACAGCAGACCACGGAAATACTTCAACAATTGCTTTTAGATTTGGTATTTGTTAAGGAAAATGTTTCAAATAAAAGGCTTTCTGATGGTTTCCCCCCTCCCCCCTTTCCAGGTTTCTCTAAGAAAATCCTTTTGCTAAGGTTGCAAAGGATATTTTCTCCACATGTGCAACATATACAGGAGTACAACTCTGGAAAAAGTTCTTGGAAATACCTAGATACCTTGGAAATACCAGGTTGCCTTTTCACCACCTACACAGTGAAATCTGTTTCAAATTACATATCCTGAAATGTGGAACTTTTATTTTTCACTCAGTAGCACATTTTATCAGGCAACCAGAAATTAAGGTGTTTCTGGGGGTTTCACCCTAAAACACCTAAAAAGTATTAGGCCATCACAGATTTCTCCCACTGCTCTGAGTTGGTTTATTCAGCAGACACAAACAAGTAGCCAGTCTCCTTAGTGACAAAAAATTAGACTGAATTCACGGAGGAATAAAAGTTACCACTTTGGATCAAGGAACAAACCAAAGGAATGCTTTATTATTACAAGCAGCCTGGCATGCTAAAGCTGCAGCCTCTCCTCAGAACACTGCATGCTATCCCAAAACACTGTCAGATTTAATAACTCCTGTGCTTGCTGTTCAGTGACCACCAGCCACACCTGCTGCTGACTGACCTGTGTCACAGGGGCCCTGCTGATGCTAATGCATTGTGGCAGCTCAGCTAATGAGGCAAAGCCCACTTCAGCAACGTGAGAAAATCACATGGGAGGGAGAGAAATTACACTTGAAGTTGTCTCCCATAAGCCACGGGGCAGGGGCAAAAGGGGTGCACAGCCTTTGCACTGGCCCCTTCACACTGGGGGGAATTTCAGGAGAAAGCATTTTGCCAGAGACACATCAATGAGACTGGCTATTTGCTTCGGTCCTTTGATTAAACTCAGCACAACAGATGAAAGGCTAAGAATGACTTTTACCCAAAAAACAAAACAAAAAAAGAATGTAAAATACAAGCATACTCAGCAGACAACTTGCACACCAACTTCCTAAAAAAAATAGTTAAAAAAACTGTTTTCCAAACAAACCCTTCCATCATTTAAACCTTTCTCCTTCAGGGAAACACATTCCACCTAGAAACACATCCCAGAACTTTGCTGTAAACAGCCACTCAGTTTCTGCTTGAGCAGAAACAAAACGTTCTGTTCAAAATAGGATCTCATTTGTAGATAAACAGATAAGATAGATTTGAGGTTTAAATTGTATTTAACCACTTGGATATTTTATATGCCCAAAAATAGTAATTTTTTTTAAATTCTTCAGTTAATTGGGAAATGTGACCAGCTGCAAACAGCAAAGGTGGAAGTGAGCACTACGGTTTAATGGGGTGTTCTATCTAGCACGGGTTAATAATTCTTCTTTTCCCTGTTTTGGTTAAATGAACATTCTCTTACCATTTGTCTGGTTTGTCCGTGGTTAGGCAGACCTAACAAACAGGAAAGAGAATAGAGCTGGTAAGACCATTGCTTTTCCAAGACAGAAAAAAGTACAAAATCAAAACACACGCAGCTATGATTGCAACTGTGTTGTTTTGCTAAGACTACAGTTGTCTACGGAACTAACTTCTCCCATCCTAGAAAAGTAACTGAGAAAAGAGCTTCCTTAACAACATGGATTGAAGAGCAGAGGCCCCAAGTTACAAACATGTTCCGTTCGCTCAGTCTTTTCTCTGTTTACTCACACCTTCAAACTACACTAGAAGTACACCTCATCTTTCAGATCCAAGGTTTTCTGCAAGTCTTGGGAAAAATCTGACGTGCTGTTTTACTTTGAGGAATTTAGTGACGTCAAGAAGGAGAAAGTGGAAGGCATTATTCACTGTCAAGACAGCAACAAACAGAATCTTTCCTATCCTCCTCGGGTCCCCTGGGAGCCCCTTGGCTCAGACGTCAGCTACAAGCTGTTAACAAACAGAGCGTATCTGCTGAACCTACCACAGGTAAATACTTCCATCAGTCACAGAGCACAGTGACTCCAGCTACCACACAAAGCCCTTCCCCAGCAACACAAACAGCACCCTGCAGCACTGAGCACAACAACCTGGTCCGGCCAGGTGCTTTGCTGCACTACCAGGTGCCCCATCACACTGCCAGAGTGCATGGACTGCACTTTACAGACACGAGACCCTGCAGGACACACAGAGCTCTCAGGATTTAGGAGAATGATGTGTTGCTGTAAGGCAGCACGGCATGGCACCATTTAGTTTTCTAAGGTGCATACTCTCAGAAAACAGCATTTCATTAATATCTGCGCACCAAACCATCTTTCTCATCCCCCTCTGGCTGAGAGCCAAAATGTCAGTACATCAAATCCAACAGGTACTACAGGACAGGCATCAGCAAATGCTGTCACTGGCTGCAGAAGGTACTACTATGGATTCCACATTCATATTCAAGGCAAACTTCCCAGCTTGACCTTTGAACTTTCCCACTGCCAGTGAGTTAACCTGTGATGAAAGAGCAAAACTTTTCAAAGAATCCAGCAAAAATGAACTTTTACAGCTCATGGTCTGTATTCCAGCAGGTTCCTTGAGGTTCTCCTTGGTAAAACCAAACATACTCCTTGCATCAAAGGAGTATGACAGGAAACACAGGGCACAGCAAAGTATCAGGAGGGTGGAAGGCAGAAGGGGGGACATTTTCTGAGCACTGGGCATCACAACACCACATTAAAATCAATAGTTTGCATCAAGTGTATTTTCCATTCTGTGTAGCTGCATGCTGTCAGCTACCCCAAATGTGAAGACACATGGTTTCAGTTTTTGCTGCATTTTCATGCCTAAGTATCCACAGAGATGAAGTAGTAATTGCCAAAAAGATTTCCATCAAATCTGTAGGACAGACGTACCAGGCACCAAGTAAGAAGACCAATAACAACCTTTGGATGTTGACAAAGGCAATGGAGGCGCCAGATAATCATTCCTTTTTACATGGGAGCAGCAATTGCATCCAAAACACAGCTGTGAGCAGCCGCTTGAGATGGATGGACAAAGAGCTCCACGGATGCTGGGAAACAGCACAGCCAGCAGGATGCAACCAGGATCTGTCAGCTTCAGAGCTAAGCTCCAGCACTTGCCTTTTATTTCCCCCTCCCATGACTGAAAAATAATGTTTCCCTCCATTCACAGGAGTTCCGAGAGAAGTAAATCAACTGATGCTGGTCCCTGGATTGAAGCCACACATTTTGTTTTAACCATAGTTCGGATCAGTTCTTGTCTTGTACTAAGAACATTCCTTATGCCAGAAAAGACTGGCCTACAGGAACAGCTGAAACATGGCTGCTGTGATGACTATTGCTGACTGTATGAGACAGTAAATAGTGCTATTACCAAACAACACAATTAACCCAGAATACTCCATGGTGAGAAAAGGATTTGCCAAGGCAAACTGAGCAGCGCTGCTGCTTGCTCTGAGCCCTCAAACATCACAGCAGCAGTGCTAACAACAGGGACACACCTCACCCCCAACCTGCCATTTCTAGGATAAAGCTGCCCATGACAACTTTTTGCTCCAGTAAAACAGGACACAAAACAAAGCTACAGTTTCAATACAATTTATACTCTTGCTATCACAGCAGAGTAAGGTATCAATTAGCATATTAATCTTAGTGAATTGATTTGTGAATTTTCCCTTTAGTCACATTTTGATAACAGAAGTTTGAAGGAATGAAAACAGGCACTAAAAAGGTGTTATTCAGTTTGCAATTTAAAAAAAAATCATAATGAAAGCATATGCAGCCAAAGCACTGCTGTTAAATGAAAAACTTTTATGCACAATCATCACCAAAGAGATGCAGAGACACAGCACATCTGTAACTCATTGCAGAACAGCTGGCAAATCAACAGGATGCATCTGTACTGGAAACAATGGATTCTCACCCAAAAGGTTTTGGTGGCTTCTGTGTGAGAGATGAAGAGACAGGCACTCTACAAATGAAACCAATCCTCTCTCTCTGGGTGAGCAGGGTACAGACAGGTAACTCATGTCAAACTCAGACCTGCCCCTTGTGCCTGTTCCATTTGCACAGATCAGGGTTTGGGAGAGAGATGTCTCACACACGTGCATCCACAGGCACGTTAAAAATAAGACAGCGTAGGAATTTAAATCAGAAACAAAATACAACAGTTCTGGCAGCTCCTCTCTAAGAAAAAACTGTCCAACTTCATTTTAGAGAGGAATGTCTAGAGAAGCCACAGGGTAGAAAGCATGATTATTCTTTTTGATGATCTAAGGTCCAACTGCTTGAATTTACACAGCTTCACATCAGAAATAACACTGACCTTCTCCAAATGGCACAGAAATACACAAACAACAAAAGAGGTGTCTTCAGGATTGACCAAACCTTTAAAACCACAATGACTAAAGGCCTACAACGATGAATCTAAGCAGGTCTACTCTTCTGCAGCCAAAGAAATTGAAGTATACTCTGACAACTCCAGATTAAATGCTGAAGTTTTTTTCCATAGCAATGAAAAGAACACAAAGCCCTAAAAAAATCTCCTGCCATCCAATTCCTCCTGCCAGTCTCTGAAGCAAAGAGGAAGTTCTGGAGGAAAAAATGAAGACGAAGTAAATTGAAGGTATAGCTCCAGAGAATTATAAATGTCCTTTGCCACAGACGATTCTACATTGTTACTGAAAATGGCAATAAAACACTTAAACCCTGTACAGAGATTAACTGACACCCTCAGAGTGTGTTTCCACTCCCCACAACTTAGTGCCAAAGACCTCAGAACTGTTCAAGCGTAAGCACAATCACAGAAATTTTGGCTGAAAACCAGTCCTGCAGGTTACTGTGCCCTAATGATTCTTTCTTCTTGAAGTATCAAAGCTGCAGATGAATACACTTTCGCCTAAAGAAGCACAGGTGGGGAAGTACTACCATAAGCAGCAACACAAATCTGTTACTGCTGGGAAACCACCTCTCAGTCAACAAACCTGTTCCCTTTCTAACCATCTCATTTCATTTGAATCTCATGCTTTCAGATTTGTTTAAAATAAAATTCTGAATGAGAGAATACCTAAACTTCCAGCAGCAACTCGAGCCCCACCCCAACAGCGTGCTGCAGTAGGGGGTAGTTGGCACCCAACATCATCGGGTGGAGTGGGGGAATAATTTCCCAATGGAAAGCAAACCAGCACATCTGGTCCCACTGGAAGCCTGACACTAGACATGCTCTTTGCTGATCCAGTCCTGTCCCCTGCAACTCAATAGAGCCTCAGCATCTCAATGGCAGCACACAAAAATCACTCCCACTGCTCAGTTTCTGCCTGTTTTTTTGCCAGCACCACACGATACAGAACTGCCATTTCGAGAAGCAGGAGACCCTAAACCCTCAGCAGTGTGCCCAACACAGGCTGCAGTGCAGGGATGTTCCCACGCAGGCACTACAGCAAGCTTCAAGAAGCTGAGGCATGGACAATTTTCTGCTTGGGCAGAAACCTTCCAGTGCTTTTCCATGTGTGAACATATAACACTGTTGCTGCATATTTACAATCCATTTCATAGACTGACACAAGTCTGTACAGAATTGACCCAGGTACCAAGGAGGAAGAGCAGCCTTCCAGCCACAACTTGGAGTTGTTAAATTTATATTTACTCAAAGTTACTAATTCCAGTCTTCAGTGTCTCCACCACACACAAAAATATGAGTCCTTCATCAAGCAATTAGTCAGATGGCATTTTGTTTTTACCTTCTGTTTACCAATGAGAAGTATCATGCAGAACATGCAATGTGCAGTAAGATTCATAAGCACATCTCCAGTCACAATGAACGTAGAGAATTTCACACACACTCTCACAACCAGCAACTTTACTCCACTAAAATACATTGCTTTCAAAAATCCATACACTCTTTATATGCATTTTCCTTTTCCAAAAGGAACCCTCCTGCTGGGATTCCATCCTTCCCAGCAGTAACAAGAACATCAATGGTATCACATTTGTGAGCAAACTAGAAAAAATAAAAATAAAAATTCATGCATGAACAGGGCTTTCAATTCCAGGTTACTGGTTCACTTGAGGCAGTCTCAGTGTGTTGATATATACACACATACACTTTTTGCAAGCTTGCAAGAACACTTGAGCATCCCTCCCTTTCTTGTAACTACCAGGAGTGCGTTATCACTGTAAGCAGATCGAGTGTCCACCTTCTAACAAACAGAGGCTACAAATGTTCAGGAATGCAAGTGCAACAAGCAGAACAGAGCATAAATTGCAAACACCTAGACTAACATTTTCTTCAAATTCTGTTGTATGTAAAAACAATGTTAAAATTGCAATTTACTTACCTAAGTAAGTTCCTACCAAGATTGCCAAAGGAAAAGGAAAAAAGAGATTTAAGGTTAAAAAGGGGAAAGACTGATGTAGTTCAGAATACAGTTCAGAATACAGCCCAGCCCCATGCAACAAATAAGAGAAATACAGACTGGTTTGGTCATAATGAAACACAGAAGTGATCACAGTTCTCTGTTGGACAGATAAACCCCAGACAACATTAAACACACAATAACTCCAAATGAGAGTTTTTGCAGAAGAGCGGCTTTCCTTTTTGGACAAGTCTGTTACTCACCTCCTCCCACTAACCCCTGCACATTAACCTCTTTGGATTTGTACAGCACTTCCTAAAATGCCTGGTCTGACAGGTCACACTAATTTGCTGTAACCACAGTGTCTCACAGATGATGTGTTTGCTCATGCAAAGCTGTACCTCCTGCTACCAGTACTTCAAGGACCCTGCCAGTACTTTCTGGATAGTGACACCCAACCCCAGTGAGTCAGCAGCTACCCTTGGACAAGTGTGTTGAGAATGGAGAGCTGCCATCTGCCTCAGGTTGAGTCAATCAGTACTATACACCTGCATTTCAAAAGAGCATCATGGTCTATCCTGCGTGGCTGTAACACACAAAGTGGTTAAAAAGGGAACAAAACCATGCACCTCACTGCGTTAGGATTTGCTGATCCAAGTCATGTAAACTAGAACGCACTGAATTATGCACTGTTCTTAGAATCAGAAGCATTATACATCATATATATGTATAGGTCTGTGTCTCTATGTGTGCACATATATATATATATATATGATATGTGGCACACAGGTAGATTCCACCCAGTTACAAATTCAGGCCTTGTACTATCTGGAAATTTGCAATTCTGCCCTTGTATTGTTATACATTCATTTTCTCTCACATTAATTACACCTGCTCTCTATCACAGCCTTGGGACATGCCCATGCCTCTCAACCAACATTTGCATCTTACTCCATTGCCATCACTCCTAAATGAAATGGTTTTCAGTAACTGATCCATAGAGCATGATGCCCATCTGCTGATTTCATTTCCAGATCTTTACCCATAACACCAGTTCCACTTAAAGTTCCACTTAACATCTGAATACAAAATCCTAAGTAAAATTCTCAAAAATAATAAGTACTTTCAGTAAATAATCTAAAGCAAGGAAGTTGCACAGGCACATGGTTCTTTAGGTATCCAAGGAAAAGCACTTCAAGCAACTTGTCATTCTTCCCAGCTGTGCTGCTGCTGGCAAGAAACAGTCATTTCATTAAAAACACTGAACATTTTCCCTCTTGTCACTAGTCAGCATTACTGTGGTTCGAATATCAACAGTTAAAGCCAGGACTTTTCCCCAGTACCCCAGGTATTGCACTGGTCTTTAGAGGACCATCACTTCCTGCAGTTTACAGTCATTCCTTGATGGGCAGATCTCCCTTGACTGGTTATCCTCCACTTTGGAGGGACAGCTGGGGCCATTGCTGATAAAAGCAGAATTTTAAAGCATTTTCTGCAAGGTCTAAGTCAGCTGGAAAAAGAAAATTGGGACAATTCTGGTTCTCCACACAGCTGATGGTAGAAAACTTCCCTCCTTTCCCATCTCGATAGCTGGTTTTGCTCAAGAATAGTTTTGCCACTGTCATGCTCATATCTTGATAACTGAACTAAAGCCATGCTAGGCTGATGAATGCTTCCACTTCTAGGAGTACATTCATGTTTCCCAAAAAGGAGGTGAGAAACAATGAACCAGAACACGTTAAATTGGATTGACATTCCATTTGGGTTTAGAAATGCCCAGTAGCAGAAGCAAGGTATTCCAACAGTTAATTAACCTCACTCAAAAATCTGCAGCTTGTTTCCAGCCAAAATTTTTCTACTGTACCTTCTGGCTACTGCAGCTCATTATTCCATTCCCAGCTAGACAAAAAGCCCTCTATTATTAGACTTCTGCTGCTCCTGTCAGCAGAGACAAACATCTACAACTTCCACTTTGATAAAAGCATTTTCCATTATGCAGTCTGTTTTCCAGTCCCTTCACCATTTTCATGGCTCTTCTATAAGCCCTCTCCAATTTTCAGCATTCGATCCACTACCATGTTATCAATGCAAGTTTGTTGCTGGGGAAAAAACCTTCCCTTTATTCCAGCTACTCATTCACATTCTCCCTCTTTCTGCCAATTTTAGAGTGCATGTGATGACCCTGAAAAACAAATTTGATTAGATGAAAGCTTACATGGTGTAAAAGAGAGGGGAGAAAAATAAAAATGTAACAATGCTCTCTCCCTTCCCCCAGTAGGAATTTTCACAGAAAAGTATCACACAGATCCCACACTGGATAGCTGAAAGGAATCAAGTAAACAGGTTCCAGAACATAAAACATCCTCTCTATCTCTCTAGAGGAAGTTTCATGGCAAAAATTGTGAGCCAAGCCCCAGAACATTAATGAAAAAGCAATAAATTAGTAATTTTTTAACATTTCACTGTATTTGACAGCTTAGGAGACTCCATGTACTTTTCATGCTCCAAAAATAGGATCCTGCAGCAATTTGTCCATGCTAATCTAATGTTGAAGGAGAGCTGGGAAGGGCACTGTATGCCTAATGATGCCTCCAAGATGATTTAAAGAGGAGGAAAACAAAATAGATGAAGGACTACACCCTTCTTGGAAAATAGAATGGAGGTAGTAGAGAGATGAGATTAAGAGTCTTGGAATTCAGGCACAGGTCAAAACTCAAGATGTCTGGCCAGACAAATCATATTCAAAGCTTGAAAAAGTTCAGGTCTCAAGGATTAAGCAGAGATGAGTCAGAAAAAGAAAAGTTAAAATTACTTAGCTGGAGTTAAAGTAGCAAGAGAAAAAAACAAGCAATTAAATAACAAAATTCTAAAGGAAAAATCTGAAGCGCTCTTTAAAATTCAGCAATTACCATGCATAAACATGGCTCTTAAAGCTTTACACTACGCAAAAATACAAGCTGCTACTTGGCTTATTTCCTGCAAATAAATCTCTGGGTTATATACTGCTTTACAACCTGGCCATGAGGAAGCCTCACAGACTCATCACATGCCATCAGCTCAGCAACCAGACATAATTTACAGCGTACATACTTCTCTGATTATGGTAGTAATAACCCAGCACCAAAAGGCTTTTATCTCCAGCAAAAAGGTTTGAGCTAAAGCCCACCATAAGAGCTGTCACCTGTCAGAGACTCTGACACAGTGACCTGTCCAAACTGTAAGATGTTTTGCAGGTGCCACCAACACAGCACATCAGCAGGAAGCAGAGAAAAACCTGGATAACCCATACAACATTGCAGTAGGTTAACATCTCCTTGAAAACTATTTCAACACAGTGGACAGAGTGCCTTCCTGCATCCAGATTTGTGCAGAAATAGTCTTTTCAGCCTCTGTGCAGTTGTCTGAACACCAGCTCTTCTTTACAGTACATTCCTACAGGGACCTAAGGCATTCTGTCACCATGTATCACTATGGGGAGAGAGAAACATAAACAACAAAGAAACCACCATAACTTCTCACAGTATCTGCAACAGCTATGTAAATGCAGAATCTGATCAGTTCTAATAATTCAGGTTTACTCTCATTAATCCTTTCTATTTTAGGTCAGCTATAATCCAAAGATCAGTTATGCTGGATATATGGGTTTATTTCAATCCTTTTATACTAACTCACTGGCTCCTAAATTCTGGTCAAAAAGCTTCATTGCTGTCATTATCATTCACCCCTTCTTCACAACAGTTTCAACTCATGGTCGTCTTCTTCCCTACCTCCTCTCCCTTCCTGCCAACAGGCCCCCCAGATCAGTAAGCCTGTATGGCAGCACTACAACACCATTTCTTGCACAGCACAGGAAACCAGTGTTAGCCATGCCCACAGCCAGCAAGGCAACTGGGAACCTGTGCCAAAGGGCACTAACACACAAACTGGGACCAGGACCGAAAGAGACCCACCAAACGTCTGCCATCTGTTTCTCTGTACCCAGCAGATCCTGATCCAAGTTCTTTAAACTTTGTTTCCTTGCAGGTGGTTCCCTTCCTTTCCTGTCTTGGCAAAGCTTCCAGCAACCCAGGGTCAGGAAATATTTTAGATGTCAAAACTGCAGTCTGGCAAACATTCTACATTCACAAATAAATCTCAACCAACAAGTTAAGGTGAACTGCTCACAAAAGTATTCAGTTAACACTCACTACCTCAGCAGGTCAATAGATTTTGGGACTGAACTGTACTCTGCTGCCGAGCAGTTACAGGAATAGCTATTACTGCAACTATTGCAGTGGCTGGCTGAGAACAGACCAGGCAGGTAAAGCAGAAGGTGCTCAGGGACATCAGGCTCCTGCACAGCCACACACATCATCTTCAGAGAAACATATATTCTGAGGAGCCTCAAAAGGTACTTCTCCAAAATCTTTTTGCAAACTGCTCCAGCAACAATTATGATTGAAATGTGTCTAATCAAATATGTATAACAGCAGACAGATATCTTAGAACACTAAAATAAGAATCCTCCATTTCCAGAAAATTGTCTCAGGTTATGTCCAGTGCTCTATGCAGAGAGAGCCTTCCTGAGAGAAGGATCTGTTCTATGTCCCCACTTTGGGCCACAACGTCTCTGAACTTCACAAGTGTGTCACCTGCTGAGTGACTCAGCAGTCCCTATGCTGAGTGGGACATTTAGCAGGGAGCATGAGGCATGCCCAAAAGCAGCTAGTCACTGGAAGCTGTGAAAATCCAGTGAGCTACTCTTCATCTCCATCCCTCATTACTGGAAAAAGATTCCAAGAAAGCCAAACTGACCAAGGCAGCAGGGTTTTGTAATTCTTCCCAAAAGACAAATGAAAAAGGACACAAAAACTCAGCAACGTGGTATCAAGGCATAAACTTCCAAGGACAGCCAGAGAGTAGAACAATCACTGTCCTGAATGTTGTATTCTCCACATGCACTCATATATGCATGCATGTAACATATGCCATCCACTGCCTAAGCCATTATTCACAAAGCTTAACATCAGGGCATGCAGTGTTGGTCAGTTCATGGGAACACATAAACTTAAGTTTTTGTGTGTGCCTGTCTGACAATCACGTTTGTATAGCTTAACTATTCAAAATTGATCTGTTCTAGTGAAGTTGGTGAAGTGATATCATATATGCATTTCCAGCATTATGACAAACAACAGCTTCTGAGGTCTATTCAGTACTCAGAACAGATTAGTTTTTAACCAGTGGAAATTCTGAAAATCATTTTCTACTGCCAGCAGAGAACATGCAGTCTCTCACCAGTGAGACTGTCCACTCTCAGTGGAAACTACAGAGGCTTAAGCTTGAAACTTGATGTAAATACTGAAATACTGTCTTCTATTTCTTCTTGTCAAAGTCAATTCAAATAGTTCAGGACACGTGAAACTTCGTTTTCTTTAAAGTCAGTGAAATAACACCTATTTTCAAACCAACCATCACAGCTTCCAGAAGTTTCACAGAACTGCTAGAAGGCTGCTCTGCCAACTTGAGGAATTAGTAACCAATTCTGAACACAGAACTTCGTGTCTTCAGTAGGGTTGTACGACTTGTCGCCTGCGTGTGAAAAGCCTGAAAGGTGAGCAGCATAACCATGGGTGCAAGTGGTTACCCAAGGAACACTTAGACATCAACACAGAAGGTGCACACAGACTCATTAGCCACAAAGCACAGACAAGCCAGCAGATGAAACTAAAAAAATCACTCTCCTAGCATAAGCTGAGCGCAGCTTCAAGGTCTTACCCCTGCTAGGCATCAACAGGCGCTTCTTCATGTTGCCTGATAGAGCACAAGTGAACAGAAAAGAGAAAAACATCACATCAGCAACCTGAACAGCAGCAGTTTTAAAAGTTCTTAATGTTAAAATACAATCAGATATCAAATGTTTGCAATTATACTTCAGATAAGCTACATATAAAGTTAAAATTAAAGGTAAAAACGAGAAAAACTCTCTAGCTCTCCCTCCCTGTTCAGAGTCACTTGCTCCAAGGCAGGAGAAAGTTTATGCCACAGCAGATCTGGCTCCTCTGTCTCCCTCAGCTAAGCAGCAGCTTCCCTTTATTGTGGCCATGCAGCCCCTGGTAGCTTTGCTGAAAGCCAGGTGACCCACGCATTAGAAAACCACCTGGGAACTGCACAGCTACTCCCTACAGGTTAAAAAGCTGTAAACCTCAAAAGAAAAAGAAAACATCACTGGAAAAAGCTATTAAGCTATTCTTCATACTACTAATTTAAAAACTGAAGTTTCTCCTTCACTATCCCATTTGCAAGATTGGCCAAGCCAGGCAGAGTTCCACTAACGCAGCAACTTTATGTGCATGCACCTCCCAGACAGTCCACATCATGTGTCTCACCCAGGAGAACTGGGAGAGGTGACTTGTACAAAAGGAAAAAAATAACCTCCCTCAAGAATAAGAAACTTGGAATTTATATAAAGCACTATGGATTTACATAATCTCCTTGTACACCGAAAGGACAAAAGAAAAAGCCTATAGAGATAACACATATATTGTGGAAAAATATTTACCATCCATTCCATTGTGTTGTTCATAACTTCTTTTTCCCAGGATAGTTGGGGAACCATTATTAATGACAGGAGTAAACTTCGCAGGAGTCAGATTGTTGAGAGAACTGGACAAGCTCTTTGCAGGATCTGGTTTTGGAGGACATGGATGAGACTCTGTTGGAAAACAGCAAAGTAGTATTTTTTTATTAGCAAAGAGACTGGAATTACAAATCTGAAAACAACTTGTAAATTTCCAAGGTGACCAAGTATACCTCCCCTTACATACAAATGATCTCTCAATAATTGTGACTTGAGATTACTACTGATACAAAGCATATCCATGTATCTAGGAATTCACTGCTACTGAAGTTGTTAAAATCTTAAAATATCTAAAGTAAGATTTGATAACAAAAGCATTTCACATCTATTTCCATAACACTGTTCTCCAACAATCTGGGATGATTTTGGGGGGTGCAGTATACTAAAAGCCAGCTTTGAATAATAATGAAACACACCTAAGCTCTGTGGAAATTACAACTTCGCCAGTTTTGCAAGGTTTATAGAAAATAAAATTTCCTAACTAGCCAAACAAGTGAGGATTCAAAGACTCACGAGCCTGAATTTAAGCTTTGGGTCAAGGCAGAGATGAAGCACACACTCTTCAACTGAAAAAGATTTTTTTTTTAAAGTCACAAGCAACAGTAATTGGGAGCTTAAACTGATTTTTTCTCTTGCAGGCTCAACAGCAGAGTAACATGTAACTTCAAGTCCACTTAACAAAATACCTCCAAAAATATATTCTTGCCAGTCTGCCAGTTTCTCTCCATTTCTATCATCCCCTCACTAACCCAATGGAAACCCTGACACAATGCAATGAAAACTCAGAATCTACTGCTACATTCTGTACAACTATTAAAAGAAGGATTTTATCCAACAGCAAACTTCTCCCTTTATTGGCTTTCTTTTGCTGCACTCCAAGTATCCAAAGGTTCCTCAGTGTGTGTATCCCATTAGTTTAGAGCAGAAGTACAACACTGAACAGAGAAGCAGTAAATATTTAATACACCCTCACAGCCTTACAATATCACATCAACAAAAATGTTCAAGGAAACCTAAAATCAGCTCCAGTGTTCCTTATAAAGCAATCAGTTTCCCTGCTAAGCTGGAAGATTTCAAAGAGCTCCTGTCCAAGCTGGCTTTCTGAGATTAGACTCGCATTTGGCTGCTGGAACAACGTGGGATGTATCTTCAGGGTAGCACCAGGAACACCAGGGAAAATGATTTTGCATTCATCTGGAGGCAACACTGGCACGTCACGTAGCATCACTCTAGATGCTTCCAGCACCTAAAACTTACACCAGCACTGAGTACTCCCCCACAGATCAGCTGATGAAGTTCAAGTCCTCCACAGAATTGTAATAAAAATAATAATTAAAAAAAATTTAAAAAAACAAGAGGAAAGTACAGAATGGAAGTGCAGTTTCCTTGTCCAGTTTCAGCACAAAACTGCCAGCAACAGAGTCACAAGCTGTGGGACACAGTGCTGTTCTAAATCCAAGAGGATTCTTGGAGGACCTGACTGTATGAACTACCTCCAGACAGCCCAAAAAGTGGACAACCAAATGTTCCCAAAATACCAGGTTTATGTCTCTATTAGCAGATGGTAACTTGTCCTCACATACAACAGAAACCACAGCAAACACATCCCTCCCTTCACATTAAAAAGTTCCTGATAGAGCTCAGTGAGTTCAGAGCGGACTGTGGAGCCCCTAGGTCTGCCAGATTAAGCAGGAAAAAGAAAAAGGACAAGTTACTTGAAAGGTTTCCATATTTTGTTTTGTTTGTGGGGGAGTTTTGCTGGTTTTTGTTGTTTGTTTTTTTTCATCCAGAGTGAGTATTTAAATCTAGAACCAAGTGGAAGAACGAGATGGCCAGCAGAATTGCCAGGAGGGTGTTTTCTGTGGCTGGGGGCTTTTGCATTTGGTGGTGTTTGGTTTTTTTTAATACCTAAATACCGGAGTACTGCTTCTAAAGGCTTTCGAACCACTTGCTTTAATAGCAATGGGTTTTCTGATGCCTCAGGTAAACGTGCTGTGCCTGTAAAACACAGAAAAATAATTAGAGGGTGAAGACATTTAGATATTAGAGCAAAACCAAATGAATAACTCCAGTGTCCTGAAAAAGCTTTCCCATTAAAATAAATTTTACAGGTGGTAAGCATGTCTTGGCAGCAGGACACAAATGCAGGAGAACATGAATATATTAAAACAAAAAACTCATGAATTTTCAAAGTTATTTGCCTAGCCTGCAATCAGTTAGAAGGCTCTGCAAGTATAGCTAGATTTTGTGAAACCACTAGCTACATGCAAGAGAGCATAAAAATAATAAGGAATGGTAACTTGACAGGAAAGGAGCCTCAAAGGGCTCCTGTACAAGGAGGTCCCAGCTGCAGCACCACTCACATTCTGCTTTGATTGCTGCACTGTTAATAGGCAGATAGGGATGTCTTGCAGCATGCCAAGGGCGCAAGATATCTCGACATAAACGTCTGGCAATTCTTGTCAGTTTTGTTGTATGGAGATAGAAAGCCTGCCGTGTCTTCATAGCAAACTTGGGACTCCCACTGTTTCGTACTGGCACACCATGAGGACTCTAAAGAGAAAGAAAAATAAAAATGGTTTCTAAAAAAAATAATTAGAAAGTATGATTTTAAAGAAGAGAAAGAATATATTACAAAATCCCTTCCAACTACTGATTCTCAGACATGAGAGTAAGAGTGGTATCACAGATGAAAATATTTTCAAGCTCAGTTATTTCCCAACTCTTATCCAAAATATCTCAAAGGATAACATGAAGGTAAATAAACCTTTTCTCTTCACAGGGAAGTTTTATTTCTCTGCTGTCCCAAGTTTTAAGGCAGGGATCCAAAAGCCAGACCTGAAGAAGTTACCTGGTGCTATCACATGACACAGTGTTTATAGAGTCAACAGACTTTCCAACTTTGAGTGCTTAGGGTTGCTCTGGATACACAATGCAAACTCCTTATAACAAGCTTTTGTAAGGAGAAGAAAAGCAGGAGAGCTGCATGACGAAAACATACACCACAGACTCACTTCCCAAAGCAAACAGGCTGCATGAGGGAATGGTTTTGGCACAAACTTACAAGAATGTGTTTTAATTCTTACTCTGAACTCAATGAAGGCACTCACATATGTCAAATATTCCCTGCTTGTAATAACAAATACTACTGGTAGACAGTGACTACAGAGAGCCTAAGCAGTATCTCCTTCATGAAAAGCAACTAAATCAACCAACAAAATAACACAAGTAGTATCTTGTTATCTCAAACCCAACCATAGCTGAAAAACAGGAAGAAAATTCAGTTTGAAGAGAACAAGGCTTTCCCCTCTCTGACTATTTACATACTTCTTAATTAACAAACAAGAAGCACAACACTGATAAAACCTGGCAGTTATCTCGGCAATTAGGTGAGGCCTGGAAAGGAAAGAGGTTAAACAAAAGAAATAGAAAGAGAATGATAGCAAATAGGAAAATGGAAAGAAATTAGCCTAAACCCAGAGTGCACTATCCTCCTGTCCATGTGATGCAGTTACTTTTTCCAATAAGCTCCATCTCTGATGGTTCCAGATTAAACTTGACCAAATTCAGAAAAAAAAAAAAATCGGAGAATTTTGGTTTTCAAATAAAAGAGGGACAATTAAACATAAGCAGATCATACAATGGTTACTCAAACCTATCCAAAAAGAAGGCTTATTAGAAAAAAAATTGAACGAAGCAGAAAAACAAGATAAGGGATCTCTAAAAAGCCACTGGCTATTTAAGTATCTAATTTTGAATATGCCTTGGGAAAGCAAAGAGGTTTCAGGAAATAATTAATTCCTTTTTAGGATTAAAAAAAAAAGTTGTCCTCTTCTCCCTACAGCAAAAAACATAGAAACCAAATACCAGAAACACTGGCTGGCATTTCAGTTTTTCCCATCTCCATTAAGTCATCCCTTGCATTTGACGGCTAGTTTGCTTAACAAATGATGTGTGGGGTTTTTTTTTTTTCCCCTCGGGGCAGTACTTGGCAACAAATTACTTCTAGCTGAAATTAACGTGCCAACTTCTGCAAGACATGAAATACTAAACCCAAGAACAACAATGGAGGCTGAAGGCATTCTTCTGGCTGTTAAATATTTAAGAACAGTGACAGCAAGTTAGATATCATGACACTCAGCTTTGCAGGCGAGAGCACCACTCTGCTTTGTGGGTACCTACCAAATTATTGCGGTTTGGTCCTGGCCTCTCCCCATCTAACCGTGTTGGCATTTTCAAGCCACCATATTTCTTCCAGTAGGTCCAACAGGATGCACAGAGGCGACACTGCATGTTAGGGGGACCCCAAGAATACCACTGGTAAGACTGGGTGGCTAGAGATAACAAAGGTGGAAATTATATACATCCTTACACAGGATCACTTTTCAGAGCTTATTCTCTTTAGAACCATCACAAAAGAAAACCCACACACAGAGCAAACCTCAAACAGACCTTAAAAGAACTAATGATGACTTCACTGTCATCACCACTGTTAAATATAGTTGTGATTTCAACAGAATTCATTACATTAATTAATCTAAATCCCTTTTAAAACATGAACAGAAAAAAACCCAAAAACTATTAGGATGGGAAAATTTTCTGCCAATGAAACTGAAGGCTCTCATTTTGGAGGACTAGTAGACAACATCATCTGCATAGCATGGGGAAGAGGAAAGACTGTCTTCAGGAACTCTCCATACACTGAATTTTACAACTAAAGTTCAGAATCTGTGACTTGACTTGTCATACAGTCCTACATTCCAGCATCTCTAAAGGCTCCCCATAAAGGAACACAATCATTAGAACTTTGTCCATTAATGTCAGGCAGCAGAGCAAATACGGGGGTATTTAATATTTTTAAATCTACTAAAAAATTACAAAAAAATTGTCAAATTCACATCTTGGTAATGTAAGTATTCACTCAACAGTTACCCACAACTATGTAGAACATTTACTAACTCCCCCTTTAGTACTTTATAATTCTACTTACAAATGTAACACCAGTAAGTAAAAAACCAACCAACCAACGACAGCACTCTGAAAAACCCAACAAAACCAGACTTGCTTAAATGCTGCTATATTCAGTTCTGTCCCCTTGCCCTTGTCAAGTCTTTTCTCCCACTCCCACCACAACACAGCTTTTACTTTCAGGCTTCCAACACAGCACTCACTCTGCACACTCAGCTGCCATGCTGGCACTGCACTTACTGTAACAGCTCTCACAGGCCCGTCCTGCTCCCGTGTTCTGTGCCTGGACTCCAGTACCATTCACCACTCCTGGTTTGACATTATTTACATTGATCTGGTTGGGGTTTGGCTTGTTACTTAAAACACAAAGCAAAAAGAATGATAAGCATTAATTGAGGCATGCTATTTCTTACCTGGCTTGGGAAGTGTGGCCCAAAATGTTTTAAGATTTAAATTTCATTCAACACACAACTTCCAGACCCAACAATCTGACTTCCATTAACACACTGTCTCCAATAATATTTAACAATGAAAATAATGATAGTTGGATGCCATTTACAACAGTTCAAAGCCTTTTAAAAAAAAATTAATCAGTGAGGCCAGGTAGGTATCTTATTCACTATCCCAGATATTCAAATCTGGGTGAAAAAGAGACCTTACCTACAGGTCCCTCAGCATAAGGGATATTTTAATTAAATCTCCAAAAAGAAGGCTGGGGCCTGGAGCAGGAGAGGTAGGCAGAGAAAGGGCTACCTCTGCTTTATTCAGGGAAATATAACTGTAAACTGCAGTCACAAATATTTCCATTTTTACTGCAAAGGTTTGCATCATGTGGCCACAATTCCCACAAGTAAATGCAACACATTATAACAACATCTCAATCATCTCAGCCCATCCCTATACTCTCTTTAAAATGCTGATTCAGGGAAAGAATAAAAAAACAACTACTGACAAAAGCTGAGAATGGAAGGGCAAACCAAACCTTGGCATAGACAGCAGTATGGAATAGTACAGAATCTCTGCAGCGGAAAAAGGTGTCTGAGGGGGAAAGTGAGGCATTCAAAAAATCCTTGGCATGGGTGGGAACAAGAATGACAGAGTATCAATATTGCCAGGACAGGACTTCTGAGGAATGGAGGAAGATGGAAGAAGTCACACATGAAATTTCAGACAAAAATACACAAGGAGTTTATCAAACATGCAGTGTTTCCCAGGTGGTGTTAGGAGTTCACATTGCAGAGGCTACACAGAGCAGGCAGGCGTTGGAGCCAACTCCTGAACACAACCCAAACTGCAGTGCTAATTACATTTCCCTCATATTCTCCTACCTGAAGACAGAAGGGAGTGGGCATATTCCTTTTATTACCAACTAATAAACCCATGATTTGGAATCCATTTAGGCAGGCAGAAATATCTTTAAATAGCTTTCTGAAAAACCATTTTCTTACACATCAGTTGCACAGTGGCACAGGAGTCTCGGTGATTTCAGTGACACAGAATACTTACTATGTTTCACCCTGGCTACTGCTGCAAAAACAGCATTGTGGGAATACAGCCAAATTAATGTCTTTCTAATGGGGTATCAGTATTAGGTTTCATGTTCTCAGCACTGACCCCTGAAAGCAAAGGAGTTCCTGAAGACAACTGTCCCTCCCGGGTCCAGAACAAACCCAAACGCTGCTGGAAAGCTGATGCTGCCCTGGAAGCCAGGAGGTCATCCTGATCATGTCCCAAGATACAGAGCTCAGTGAAGTTCTATTTCTATAGAGACCAAATAGGTTCTGCTGTGGATGAGTTACAGGAACCACACACATGTTGCATAAGGAGGCAAGAGAGTGTCCAGTCCAGGAATTCTTCTGGTAGTGTTCTCACTGTAAAGCTCAGGGCCTTTCTGTAGCAGAGAAAGCTCAGGAGGCAAAGTGGCATAGGAACACTGTAAGTAGTTTGTTTCATTGAGCAGCACATACAGAGCCCAAAAGCAGCACAAGAAGGGAAAAAAGGCATTCAGATTAATTAACAAGCTTGATTAGGTTTTCATCTTCTTTTGCTTATTAATTCACCCAGCTCTTACGCAGATTCAAGTGTTTCAGAGTGCTTATCAGAATGGCACAAAGCTCTGACACCACAGATGGCAGGAGATCTGCAGGCACGTTTAACAAAGGGGCAGCTGAAAGAGGGTACATTCACACTACTTTGCTCTGGGACGTCACTATAGTAACCTGCTGCAGAAGAACTTTTGCCAATGATTCACTAGCAAACTCCATGTGCAAACATTACCAAGATGCTGCAAAACAAACAGCCCTCACAGACGAACACTGTTACAAGTGGCGTTGCTCCACAGAGCAGAAGACTGAAGGAAAGAAAATTTAAGGCCTTGTGGCTTAACAATAGGCATGTTGCTTTCCTTTATACTTTGGATTTATCCTCCAAAAAGGCAGTAAAAGAGTCTGAAATCCATCAGTAAAGCCCAACAAAACACATTCAAAGAATGGAGATCAGAAAGGAGGGTGATGGCCTGACTCCAATGTACAACCATTATCAAACTTGTATTTAGGCACAAGTGGAAGGGATGCCCAGGTGAAAGCTGATCACCAAACCACACTGATCAGCAGGACTAACATTCTGTACTTGTGTCATACTTTGGGATTTTGAAACACTACAACTAATGAAGCTGCAAGCAGCTCCAGAAAATGTCCTGCTCCAAAGTGAAGGTCAGGTTTCACAGTAACAATAAAATTCAGGCAGATAATGTTTTCATCACATGAGAAGCAAAAAGCTTGTAATTGTTGACGATATGTTAATTAAACTTGTTCGATATCACTAGAGCCTGCTACAGCTATTAAGAGAATCGGATGATTAACTGGATGAATCATTAAGTAATTAATGAAGCTGAAGTGAAAGATGTAAATAAGGTAGTGAGAATACTGATAGTATGGCAAACTACCACTTCTAGTTCTTGGAATGGAAGTCTCTTAAACGGGTTTCAGTTGTGAAGGAGCAGTGAGTTATGCTAGAACAGGGACCATGAAGTGCAGATTTCTGGGCTGTATTCTGCAGAAGATTGGTCTCAAACGAAGCGATTAAGGCAAGAAAGCACATGCAGAAAGCAAGCCTTGGAAGCCTGTCAACATGGACTGAAGCACCTGCCCAAAAAAACTCCAACCTGAAGATAATCCTGATCCCCACAGGAGACTGAAATCCCTTCACTAGATGACTGGCTAGCATTTGACCCACAGCATGGTGACAAAATTTTTGTTGTTAGAAATAATCATAAACTTAATACCACCCAGGGAACGTTTCCTGTTATTGAAGGAGTCATGCATGCTAAATGCAACAGAACAATTAAAAAAATAAAGCCTCGGTAATAAAAACAATTTTAAATCCTTTATAAGGCACATTTATGCCATTTACCTCTGTGTATCTAATGCAAATGCCTAGATTCCTCATCCAGGAAAGAGAGGTGAGCTCTTCTCACAACTCTCCAGGCTCCTGTAAATACCCATTTCTAAGAACAGGTCTAATGACCACTATAAACAAAACTTTTTGAAAAGTAGCTGTCTCCAACAGAATGCTGGAGATTGCCATTTTAACTAACACAGTTCAGAAGAAAGAGCAGTGTTACACTTTTAAGTTTTCCATGCTGCAATAGATCTCTGCACAATGAAACAGGGAAGGAAAAAAGTTTTGCTCCACGAGCAGGGGACAACCAAGAAACAGACAAAGGATGATCTTTTCTGACCTATTCCTCCAGTTTCCCCATTGGCTTCACAAAAGGGACTCAGCAGGGAGAATAGTATTTCCCTGCTTCACAAGTCTTTGAGAGGCAGCATTTGCAGCGTGTCAAACTGCTTTGAGATTCTCAGATAAAAAACTGTAAATAGAACATACATTTACAGATGTACAGTGGAAATTTACATTTTATATCAATACGTTTTGGAGACTGGACATTGTATGGAGCAGTTCATTCTTCCCTTTCTGTTCTTACCCCTTCTGAAAATACTTAGATCAAAGTTAAAGAGAGAAAAGCCACACAAAACTGGACAGCTCAACCTTCATGACTTCAGATGTCCTAATCCCAAAAAGCACCAGCTACACAACCAGACTGTCATCAAAAACAAGGAAGTAACTGGTACACAAGATGCCTGTAAGATTTGTAAAACCAGAATATGGCTCCCACAACAGCCTAAAGAGTATGTCTGGGTACACACCAGAAGCAGAAAGAGACTGAGACTGCATGAAGAAAGGTCTCCAAGTCCCTTCACATTGGAGAGTGGGAGGATGAGGCATATGAGAAGGTGGAACATCTTTGTGCATTCGGGCTTCTGCTGCTGCTTTAACACCATTCCATTGAAAGAGACACTGCTACAGAAAACAACTAAACAACTCTTTTCAGTAATTCCTGATTTCAGAATTTAACTGAATTTCTATTTTTTGTTTTCACCAGGAAAGCACATTAGTGTTTTTCAACTAAAGGGCTGCATTACAAAGCCATACATAGACATTCGGTTCAGTCACATCAACTAACAAATGTCTGTTCCAAACCCAGGATTATTCTTGGAAGAGGCACATAAATGGTTGTCCAATCTAGGGCAGAAGTATTTTTTAAGATGTTGGTTTAGGACTTGATAACCTCACATCAATTACCTGTATGACTCTCCATCCTTCAGTTACCTGCATTAATAAACTTGGGGCACAGTCTCAAGTTCAGAAATACCAACTCTAATGCTTCACACAGAGCTGTTATTTTTTTACTGTGTAACATGCATGTGACCTTCGAGGACAGCTTCCATTCTTTTTCTTACTATTTTCCTCCTCTCCCCTAGATGTTCTTATTAACATCACAACAAGACAGCCAGAGAAAAAAAAGACAGAATTATTTGAGTCTGATATCCTTTGGGGTCTCTCCCTGCCAGCAATTTTACCCCAGTTACTGCTGGAATGGGCTTCAGTCAATCAGCTGATACCATTCTGCATAGGTCTGGTGACAGCCTACATCAAGTAATTTATTTCTGCAGTGACAAGTGGATCATTATGGTTCAAGCCTTGAAACAGGAATGGGCTCAGCAACACGATAAGGACAAATCAATAACATTGATATTTAGATCCCTACACTGTGCATTGCTATTACAAGCCAAGAATACAAACTTCTTCTAAGTATGCATGCTCTACCTATGTGCCAGGCCTTGTATGGAGACTTGAGCAGAAATAATCCAAAAAACTTAGAAATACTTCATTGTTGTCGCATTTGGGGGTATTAATAGCAAAAAATCAGGAGAAGCATTCATGTGGGATTAAATGAGCCACATACACAACTGCTACTTTTCCTGAAACACATGAAAGGATAATAAAGGAGGAGGAAAACTCGACGCCCATTTTATCAATTAAACAATATGTAAGTTAAGGTATAACACAGAAATCAACCATGACTGGAGATCAGATCTAGGGACAAAAAGAACAACCACGTGGGCAGAGATAGAAATCTTTTCCTGAAGCAGGGAGGTAAGCTGCTGATTTGATTGTATTCTCTAGATAGGAACAATTATTACCTTGCTGAGGTACGGTGCTGAGGGATAAGATACCACTCCAGACAGCCATTATCAAATGAGCACCACAACCTTTCAAACACAAAGCACTACCTACACACATTATAATCCAAGAGCAACAGCAGGACTACCAGGCTCTCTTGTCTGCAATATCCTTTTGCATCTGCAGTCTAAATTACATTGCCTTTTGCTTTACGAGCTTATCACGTTGTGAATTCATGTTTAATTTGATGCCCAGTGTCCCCCTGCAGAGTAACACCATCCACAAAAAGCAATACTGTTGAAAAATTGCATGACAAGAAATCTATTTGGCTACACTCTGAATATTACACTTCATTTTTAGAAAATTCACCTGAGAGATATTGACATATTTCAAAGCAAAAAAGAAATCCTCCATTTTCAGAAGAAATAAGGGACTGTCTTGCAAGTTAAATATAGAAAAATTAGTTTTGTCTAAAGTAACAGAACAGATGGTAGATGTTCATAAATATTTAAAAGGAGCAAGCATACAAGAGTAAAGGAGTTATTGGGGATAATACACAGGGGAACATAGCTGAGAGTGAAAGTTGGAACGAGAAAGGACAGGGTAGACTAAAAGTTCTACATTATAACAACTGTTGACTTGGCTATGAAGAAGAAATGCAATAGAAAACATCTTTTACTAAGATTTTTGTTTTAAAATACATATATACATACATACTAATAGATACCATATACAATATATATTTTACTATATTGCTTTTTATAGAGAGATATATAAATTTGTGTATAAAAAAATTACATTACAGAACAACCATGCATTGGTGATTCACTGCTGACAAGAATTAAAAAAGACAGACATTATTGAGCAGTTAATTAGCTACCCTTTTGTCCGTGACTCTGAACTTGCCAGCAAGTCAACTCCTAGTCCATATAAAAATAAAAATTAGAAGTTAAGTAACAGTCGCTTCAGGATGGGAACATTATACAGGGTGAAGGAAACAAGCACCATGATAGCACAACACCCTAACCAGGAAAGCCCCACAGGGGAAGTCGTCTGGTGCCCAAGGAGGAAATACCCTGTGTCCCACACGTGGAAGGTCAGCATGTGGGACCAGCTTCAACACTCACAGGCAGCAGTACAAGCACACAGGGAGGAGCTGCTTTGTTCTAACCAGCTCTGAAATTCCAAGATTATTGTGTTTTCTTCCACAGGGCACTTAGTTTGTCAGTATCAAGAGTGGTTAGCATTAACTCAGTAAAAATAAAAATTAATTCAAGCATCAGCTGAAGGTTTGTTATACTGGTAATCTCATTTAATAGTTCTCTGACATATTTGTTCAACTATGTCTCTCATTATGTAAATAAAGCAAATACATAACACTGGCAGGCCAGAGAAACTGCAACACCAGTCCCTCTATAATTAAATGGGAAAAAAAATACAAAAAAAATACTTACTAGTTGGGTATATACACTTGTTTTAGCTTGCTTTCTGCTTCTGCTGCTTTCAATCGTTTCTTTAAATAGAAAGAAAAGGACAATGTTAGAATAAAAAGAAAATAAGAGCTGTTTTAGCTGAATCAAGTAATACACATATAAAAACTTCAGCAGTTCTTGCAACATTTACCTTTTACTGAGCAGCTATCACTAAACCTTTTTCCAACAAGAAAATATCCACCAAAGACAATTGTGGGCATCAAATGACTATGTACACAGTTTTTCAAAAAAGTCAGAGATGCCAAGCTACTATTAATTAATAAGGACAAACTTTTCACTCTCATTCACTTCAATACAAATTCCTGCATTGTTGTCCCTACCACTCTTTTGTTAATTCTTTTATTTCCCATCTGGCACATCAGTCAGCGTTGGCTCTCCATGAAAACATTCACCAGTTGGACAGTAACAGGTATAGCAACACACCCTCTCCATCACAGGTCCTGAACACCTGCACCAAATCAAAGAGTTTCAAGGAAGACTTTTGTGTTGATACCCCTGAACTTTTGAAGGCTGAGTGACACAGAAGACTTTATTTAAACATTAAGAAGGCCAGGAGCTCCTTTTAGAATTCAAAACTTCACCATTTAAAAAGTAAGAGAGACACTCGGAAGTTCAAGTCTTCCCTTTATTACATTTGTAAAATAAATTTAGGATGAGCCTCTGGAGATCACTGGTCCAACCCCCTGTTCAGAGATGGTAACAGTGGTCTGCATAAAGCCACAACAATGTTTTCCAGACAAACAAGCAGCATTGTGATACGCCAGACAAACAGGTTAGCTTAGCATTTGCTATGCAGCAGCCTCAAGGCACAGTCTAGGAAAATAATTGTAAAGCTGAAGTCAGTATCTTCACAGAAGCAAGAAGCATCAGAAAATGTAATAAAATTGAAGAGTCTGTCACTGAGGAACTGGACAAACACAAAAATCCTTTTTACAGGGACACCATGGCACACATAGAAATAATGAAGTAAATGTTTCCCATAAGCAGAAAGCTTTGATCAGGACAATTTTGAACACAATTTTCCATTTGACAGTCAAACAGCTCCCCACCAAAGCTCTCTAGACTCCTAAAGAATTCCCCTCTTCCCTTTTCCTTCAAATAATAGTCAACTTGTCTTAGAAATCAAAGAATTAAGCTGTCAGACAACAGTGAAAACAGAACTTCTGAAAGTTTTCCTGGGACTATGGGTACACTTTTAGAGAGCTGCAGTCTCTCTGGCTGACCCCTTCCTGCTGGTGTAGGCCACTTTCTGAGACTGCCTCTGTTAAACCTCACCTAGGACAGGAACAGCTGCCTGAAAACTGGCCTCAAGAAAACCCAAATGAAGACTTTGTGGAGACAGTCCTTATCAATCCTACAGACTTGGAGGAACCAATAATAAACATTTTGCTGGCAATCAGTGATGCAACTAAAGAGTTCTCTCCATAATACAAACGGCAAATTCAAGTTGAACATTTTCAAGCCACCCTACCTGAACATTTTTATATAAGAAACAAAAGTACCCAATGAGGGGCCTAAAAAAAGTCAGAAATCAGCAGATGAGCAGCCACAGAGCTCACAGTCTCCTCAGAAAATACATGGAAATCCAACATCAGATACTGATTAACAGCTTAAAATGCTGCCTGATGAACAGTACAAGAAACCAATTTCCTTGAGACCTAAGCAAGAAATTCAGAAAACTTACACTGGTAGAGAACTGTTGGGTTTTTAAACTTCTATATTGTGAGAGGAAAAAGCTGCAGTTTTCTTGACATGTCCCACGGGGACAAAGTAGCATAATTATGTTATGACAGTTTTGGAAATGTACGAATGCAAGAGTTTCATCCAAGCATGCAGCTTTATCAGCAGCTGAATTATTCTACTGTCCACAATGTAAAGTCATTTGCCTTAGGGACAAGGATAATTTAGGCTATTAAGCAGCATTTTAGCAAACAGGTAAGGAATGTTAACCTCATACCACAGACCTCCTCTGTGACTGATGACCCTGGGGTGAGCTCTGAGCTAAGGACTGCCATAAGTCACCTGGACCTCACAACACCCTCCTCTCCCACAGCTGCCTGGGGATCAGCCCAGTGCACAACAAGCAGCATACACCCTTATTACAAATAGCATACAAGGAAAATTGGAGGTTTCCAAAAGGCACCACAATGTACTGGATAAGAAGAGGTTTTGCCCTAAGTACCTGCGGCTGTGGGCAATCAATAGACCAGATATGATGAGTTTCCCATTTCCTGACAGTGACTGATCCCAGAAGATGCAAAAGAAAGGGCCCTGAGATGTAGTCATGCACAATTTCAGAATAATCCCTTCCCTGAGAGAGTGCTTTGCTAGGTCCTTTGCCAGTTATTAATTGATCTGTGCCTGAAGCATATTTACACTATAAATTCTTAATGCTGTCTGATGTAGTTATGAATGTCCTCACCCACAGGAAAAACCCTAAACATTTGTAACTTTCTCTAGTAGTTTGGCCTAAAATAAATCTTTTCTCTTTCAGTTATTTATATACACACATCTTAAGAGGATATACTTATTTACCTCATCATATTTTCCCCATCTATAAAAGGAAAATATTACCAACCAGTCTGTCCTCTGGGGACCAAGGGATTAAAGTACTAAGCACTGTACATTCAAGTTGGTGCAAACATCTGTCCTTTATATATCCTCTCCCTAGATTTGGTATCTTTCTTTCTATCCACTGGGCTTGAAAGAGTTTTATAATACATGATGTATGAGAGCAAATGTTGGTGGTCATTTTCTAAAGAGTGAACCATCTATAAAGAGGAAATAACAGAAGAAAAGCAAGAACATGGGGGATTCACTTCAACATTCACAATGCAAGACATGGGTTGGTAGACAGCATAGAGATGCCACAAACATCCTCCAATATTAAGCCTTTATTGTTTTTTGACAGGGAAGATAAATTGCATTTTCTGGATTTAAAGGAGAACTTTCACACTCTTTATTCTTTTCCAAACCTCCGAACATACAAGTGTTGAATACACATGGGTGGATGGGGAGATGGGACAGCAAAGAGAATTTTGTGATGCATTTGGGAGAAATGTTTGCAGCTGTTTGTGCTCCAGCAACACATCTCAGAACTGACGGGTGGTACCCCCAGTCTCTGGCAGTTTTGGCAAGCAAGTGACAGAGTTCAACATTACTGCAGTTTTAACAGGAGGTGTTTGGGGATAAAATGTCCCACTTATGCGGAAAAACACTTCATTGATGTTATTTCTACATTGCTACACACAGGACTTTATGAAGGCCTGGTACATTAAGACATCACTCACAGCTCTCAGCTAGGTACAAAGCAGGCTTGATTCCCTTTAAATACAGATGTTTCCTATCTGCACCAAGACTGACCCAGAGCTCCCTACCTCTCCAAGTCAAATATAAAGGTACTTCCACTTCCTCCAGTATCTTCCCAACACTATACATAACTTAAAACCAATTTTCTCTATCTATTCCTCCTACACTGTTCTAATGTTACCTGCTCCTCAGGCGTAAATAAAAATGCAAGAAGTAAAGCCTTTCACTCTCAGAAAGGACTTCGCCTGATTATATGCAAAACAGTAGAAGCATTTACAAATCTTTAAAAAAAACCCCAGTTCACAACTAGGTAAGAAGTCAACCTCTACAATGAATTAAAATGTAGCCAAACCTCACATAACTCTTACAGCTTTCAAATCAATGGGGGAAGCCAACAAACAGCACTTAGTCAATGCCATTCCAAACTTTTCTGAGTCAGAAATACATGCTCTTGTGAACTGACACAGGCAACCTGTCCCAAGAAAAGAATGTATTCAAAAGAGACTGGGGATAGTGAATCTGGAATGCATCACCCTCATTTTCTTCAGGACAGCTCTGAAAGGGTGCCTTTGACAGGAGAGCTCTTGGGATCACTTTGGACAGGCGTTCAGGAGCCTACATTAAACCACAAATTTGTGTTGACATTGCAGTAGAATTACTCCTAATAGTTCTGGAGTGTCAGTCTTTCCCTTGAAATGACTGAACTCCTAATTATGCTGGTAATCTTCAAAAGCACGGGGACATAGTTAAAGTCAAATAAAAATTACTGGATAAGAGAACCAAGAGTATGCTCCAAAAGAAGTCCATTTGCACATCTCCATCAATGTCCTACTCACAAGACAAGGAAGTGCTGCATTAAGCCTTTCCATCTTACCTACACCAAGCAGGAGTACACCTTATTGTTCAGTTCTAACAAAGGGCCTTCCCTTGAAGGCAACCCAAAACTTCCCTTCCTCAATGGCAAGAAACAGATTCTGCTTCAGAATTATAGCAGGGCTTTCTCATGCCAAGAAAATGTCAATGGAAACACAGAAGGATGTAAACTGCTCCCAACTAATTGTTGCTTTTTCATCCAAGCAGGCAATTGGTTGGTGACAAAAATCTTCATTCCTATGTTTTGTAACTCAGAGAAAACAGACAGTTTGAATGGACTTGTAGTGTTCATCCAGCCAAAGATTCTACAAGAATAAGCAAGTTATCAATACTTTTATTCAAGACAGTAATCTATAGACTTGGAATATAATTTAATCATCTTCTCGGAAAGAGGGAAGTAGAAGTGTAAAAACTTGGGACACACTTTTCATATCTTTACTTTGGATATTTTCAATATCTTATGTACACAAATGCTGTTAGCCCCAGAACCATTTTGTGGTATTACACCAAGGAAAGACTCTGCAAAGATCAAACACTACCAAGAAACAGATGGAGAAAGTGGCAGCAGATGTGCTTTGCCAAAGACTTTGCACTCAAGTAAAATATAAATTTAATACACCATTATTTCAACTACAACTTCCTAAGCTTTCTTTGTGGTTACATACTGATAGCTCTCTCAAGCTTTTTATAAATGTTTCATGATATTATTTGCTTGTACAAGCTGGGAATTTGAGATGAGGCCTTCAGCTCAGTTCAGATTTAATTGATGTGGTATCTCTGCACTGCAACTTCGACCTGTTCAGCTTATACTCACTCATACTGTCTCCTAAGTGCAGAGTCTCTAATTGGAAGTTTTCCCCAAATCCCACTCCCTGGCAGACTCCTGAGCAGCACATGTAAGGTACTGTGTAACTATGGCAGAAAATCTAGTGCACAGAATAGTGCAAAACAGTACAAGAAAATCTAAGTTTGTTGGGTTTTCTAATTGCTGCAAGAATAATCAAGGTATTTTGCATAACTATTCTTTCTGCAATTTTGCCTATGTAGTAACAAACTTTACAGAAGTAGAAAAGGCAATGGGGAAGGACAGACCATGCCCTCATTTCTCCAGGACCATTTTTCCCCATCATGCCAGCTTCCACCACCATCCCAATTTCCCACCCAATTTTCCCATCCCATTTCCTTACCAGAAAGAAAAGTTTATCAAGGAATGAACTTGCAGAAAATATTGTAATGAGAATGCCATTAATATTCTTATTAAAAGTAAAACATAATTAATGCAAAAAAATAGTCCTTGTTTGTCCTGATGATCCCTCTATAATTTAAAGAGTGTCCCAACCAGAAAGAAAATGGTAAAAATCACATTAGAGATCAAGGTGCCCAAATATTAGCACATGCCAAACATTAGCCAAGGCCTCAGGCATCTAGTCTTTACCCCAGGCTGAATTTCCAAGGAAGCATGTTAAGACAACGTATTTTCATAACTCCACTTTTTCTAATGCTTCAAATAGATGCCTCAGCTTGAGACTGATAATTATAATAAAAACATCATTCTAACTTTCTCCCTTCTTTTACTTTATTTTCCTATTAAATAGTGTAAGCAGTTTTCAGCAACTGACACTCTGCAACATTTAGCATGCTGCTTGCATTATGCTTTCTTTATTTCAGGGACCAACCAGCCTTCATATTTAAACAAGTAGAGATAAAACTGAAGTCAAAGTTGATTCTCAAGTATAACGAGTCTGGGAATTTGAGCCCTCGACACTTCCCAGACAAACACTTCACTTGCAGAGCTTACACGGGGGAGCATCGTGCATTTGCCATCAGTCATTGGCAGGCACTGGTGGAGAATCAGTGTGGGTGCCTCTTGTATAGCAGCTGACCCCCCCCTCCCCCAAAAAAGTCACAGTAATTCTGACCTTGAACTCTACACCACACTGCCTTCCTCTGCTGAATTCCAAAACAGACATTGGAAAGCCCCAAGCAAACAAGGTAGCAGGAAACATTAAAAGAACACATTCTTGCCACTGCCACCTGTTTGTATCTACAGAAGAGCCAATAAATTCACTGACAAGAGACTGTTTGGTGGTTCCAATCATGAGAACCTACCTAATGGAAAAGCTGAACCCTGAGAGGGAAAATAAAACAACAAGGCTCAGTTTCACAGGCAATAAAAACAACTTGGGTTAGAATGAAAGAGGTGATTCTGACTCTCTTACCTGCTGAACGTATCTGTCTGTAGTTTTCCACATATAGTAATATTCTATTATGCTTGTTAAGGACTTCCATGGGAGCTAGGGACACAAAGGAAAAACAGCAGTCATTGCAGGGAGCTGGCATACAGATTCACTGAAATTCACAGGATTTCTCTGACTGATAATTCATAGCAGAGTCTTGCAAACTTTCCTCACAAAAAAAAAAAAAGGGGGGGCAGTCAGTGTTTGAATCTCCCAAGGGCATTGGATGCATATGGAACACATGTTAATTGAATGCCCTCTCAAAAAAGTAGTTTTCAGTGTAAAAGTCGAGCAGGTTACAGGTAAATCTTCATGCTGCATTAGCCCCACAGTAAACCATTCATGAGAGGCACAATGTGGAAGGAAGCCCATGGGCTCAGAGTTTCTCTGTTTGAGCTGCAGAGACTCAAGCAAGAGCCATGACTACAGTACCACAGTTGCAATTTGCTCGGCTTCAGTGTAGCTGGCCCACAAAAAAACCCCACCAAACAAAACCAAAACCCAAAACAAACCACTAACAGAACTTGTGCCCTGCCAGCTCTGTTCTCTGCATGAGAAGCACGAGGATTTCAGCAGGACCACAGAGAGTGTTCTGCTGTTCTCAAGTCCCTCTGTCTAAAAGATTAGGGCACAGGACAAGCAACACTGAAACTCTTTGTTTTGTTCCAGAGGACTCGATCAGTGGCACAGTGCTCCATTCAATCCACAGGCTGAACACCTAGCATGGAGCTTTGGCCAAACTACAGGACACTTCCCTTGAATGTCCAGAAGTTCCTCTGAAAACTTTCCGAGGCCCTTTCTGAAATCACATTGTAAAAGTGACTGCATTTTCACATTTCAGAAGGCCCAGGACTTACCCTGCTTCAAACACAAATTAATCTAGAGCAGTTCAGCTGTCACAACACTTTCCTAAATCCTCTCTCAGCTGTAGTGGAGCAGATGATTCTAAATTAACGTCTCTAAAGGAGAAGCGATCATCTGTGATTTGAAAATCTGACTGTACAACAGGCTGTCATCAGTCTGAGGTCTGCCTTTCCCCACGTTCCAGCAAGACACATGCTCTAGTTCAAAGCCCTCTTCAACACGACGAAAAACAACAGAGTTTAGACAAGCTGCAAACAAGCTCTGTCACTGATCAGAACTGGTCGCCACGGGGGCCCTCGTTTCATATACTTACAAAATCTTGCTGAATGTCAGTGAAATCTTTTCCATATTTTTCTAGTGCTTCCTCAAAGAGGTTTGCCTCTGAAGCAGACCACTCCTCCATCTCATCTCTGCACAGGACCGGCCCACCTTGTGGCACAAGCGCAGAGATTGCCTTGGAAATGTCATAGACATTTTTGTGCAAAGTGTCCATAGCATGGAACTACATGGTAGCAAAGGAGAAAGAGAAACGTAAGGACAAGCATCTGGGGGGGGGAAATGCTTAAGAGTGAAACAGCAATGACAAATTCTGCAGCAAGATTTGAGGGTGCAGTATTCTATACCTAGTGCAAGGTCAGTAAAAACTTGTTCCAACCTCAGACTCGCTGCAATTGTCAGCATCCAAGTCTAACATTAACCCCCCCAATAGTGGGGGTTGTGGAATACAAACCCTTGTACATCAATAATTCCTACTCAGTACCACTGCAGCGCTAACTGTTAGTTAGGGATAGACCCACCCCTCTCCAGACTGAGTAGCCCTGTTAATTACTATTCCACATATGGGGCCTGAAGGTAGAGTTCAAGGGCATGTTTGCTCCTAGACTGAGCCATGCACCTTCTTTGTCAAATAATCCACAAAAACTGCATATATGAAAAATAAGAGTAACAACATATACATATGGTTTCCCCAAAGGCCAGAAGTCCAAAAAAAGATTTAAGTTGCACATCATAGATGAGTAGCAAAGAAAGAATGGCTCTCAGGAGCAATTACTCCTCAGAAAGCTGAGCTATGGCTGTCTGCAACTTGTGATTTACAAGGGCTGAGAACATGCTGCGAGGGAGGAATTGATATTAGTAAATGAAAGCTTGGCTTGATTTCATGATTTCTGCAGTTTTAATCAGGATGTTATTTGCCTTTCATCATACACGTTTTGTGCACGTGCACAATTAACCTACAGCGTTCTATACTAGAATTCATTCTATATATGAGTTTACATTACTCCAGTTATGAAGTGAGGCTTTGACAACAGTTCTCTGGAGATTTCATAAATTTTATTTGAATTTTCATTAAACTTTCTCTAGCATAAAAGTTCAAGTTTTCCCTTTCCTCGACCTACTCAGCAACATTTATGGTTGTAAAATGTAAACAATATGACCACTCCTCAGGTACTCTAAAACGGAGCTCAAAGAGAACAACTGGATCAGCTGACATTTCTTATCTGACCACAAGCTTTTCCCCTGGACAATGTTGCCTAAGGATGCCAGCAGCAGTCTGGTGTTGGGAAAGGGATGAGGAATGGCATTCTGGCACTGTAACATTACACACAGGCAGACAATCATTTGCATTCTTCTCAAGACAGCTACCAAGCCCATGCAAGAGACAGACTGTCAAGCATGTCATCAGAATATTTTAATAAAACTAAAAAAAACCAACAACAACAACAAAATCTCACAGAATTATCCATGATGGCTCATGTGAGGCCCAAGGCCAGAAAAAATTACTTCATCTGTAACTAAAGGATTCCTTTACAAAGACATGGTCTGCTTCACAGCAGGCCACAATTACAATCCATCTGCCCCTCTCTCTTTGCCAACTGTTGTTGCTGAGGTGAATATTTTGCATCTCTTGCAAACTTAAGGTCTCTCAAAAGAAAAAGAATCTTACCAGCGTGATGTCCCTGGAGGCTGCTGCAGCACTCATGTGCAAACTTGGCTGTCTGACAGAACTGCTGCAATCCAGCGCTCGGGCAAACGTACCAACAGACCTGAAAGAGATTAAACACAGCATTAACTCTGCATGCAAATCCAGCACAAATATAAACACCCAACCAACACTTTCTGAGACGAGCAGACTTCATCTCTCAGTTACAAGAGGACATGACTTTGTGCTCGTTCTGAGCCACACGCCATTCCCTCCAGATGTGGTTTGTTATTATCAACATTTTTCTTAGTCCTTACAGCCAAAGAGGCTTAGGCACAGGAGAGGAAACAGAGACAGACTCAAGGGTCACCAACAGGGAGTTCTGACCTGCTCTCTTAGCCCTTATCTCTCAATAGACTTAAGCTGTAACAGGAACTGAGCACAAGCAAGGTTTATGAATGGCAACAGTCACTTTCACCACAGCAAGAGCAATGCTGCACTGTCCAAAGGTAAAGAGACAGATGCCAAGATCAGACAGGAAAAATGCAGTAATGCAAGCATTTTTCTAAAGTTCCAATGGCATTAAAAACTGTATTTATTTTACAATTTAACATTATATAATATTTATTATAAAGCCTGCATAAGAACACAGCAATTCTAGAATACTTCACAACACAAGTAATTTCTGCATCTGAGATTACAATTTCCATGCTTTTCATTTTATTCCTAAAAAAATAGATGGAGAAACCTATAACATGAGCATTATTTCTCAAAATTCCTACTCCCCTGCCTGCTTGCTACACCACATGGGTGAAACACCTGTGTGCCTGCACAGTGAACTGGACCTGACCTCCTCTGAGCAACTACAACAAAAACAGGCAGGTCAGGCTTTTTCCCCTCTCCACTCAGATCACTTCCCCAAACTAGCTGAGCCCACAGAGGCACACTCTAGTGCCAAGCAGTGCAGGAACAGGAAAGGTAAATGTTTAAGCAGTAGTTGTCATCAAGTATCTGATTTTGCCCAAAATCCAAACCAAGCCTCCCCCATTCAAGTGTCTGTGGCGATTCACACTTCGCCCTCTCCCCAGCCTTCCAGTCACTATCCCCATCCTCACTTCACAACTCCCCCAGCCCCAGTTTTAGCTGAACTGATAAGTGTGTGTGTGTGTGAACTAATTATAAACTGGAACGCTTTGCTGATTCTGGACAGAAGAAATTTTTATCCTCAGGCATTCTCATTACAGTGGCTGTACCAGCAAACCCAGTGGGCAGTGTGGAACAGGCAGAAAGAATCACTAAAACCAGCTTTGCCACCAGAAGCCTACACAAGGTGGAAATCCCCATCACAAAGGAGCTCTGTAGTCACTCCACATGAAAACCCAAGAGGGGGAAGAAAAAAAGAACCAAAAGGCTGACATAACCAGGATTCATCTATAAAGGCTTAACTCTGGTTCCCAGTGCTGCAGCAGGCAGCCCTGCAAGTCACAGTCCATCTATCAGGTACCACCTAAACCACACAGAATTTGTAGACTGCTACCTTTTTACTTTTCCCCCAAATTATTCAGTCACCAATTGCTATGAGAGCCTAAAATTTAATATAGGCTTCCATTTATATAAATGCATACCAACAAATTAGTTCAAGAGCCTTTTAAAAAGGAAAAGTTGATCAACAGAGATTCCTTTGGACTTAAATAAAACACCATTAGTACAGATATGCAGATATGCAAGTATAGATATACAGATTTACATTACTGTGCCTACCTTTTGGAATCTAGGCCTTAGAAAGCATCCTTGCTCCATCAAAAGCATTTATCAGAATTCTTAGTAAAACATTAATGGATGTTAAAATGTCACAGGATTTGAAAAAAACAGAAAATGGACATAGCAAAGAACTGTGAAGGATTTAGCTCACTAAGTCTTCTGCAACCTGGCCAAAGCATTTGAAAAACCTCAACAATTACAGGATCCTTTTTACTCTTCCTTAATGAAACTGATTAAGTTGCAAATCTGAGAAGCTGTTCCAAAAGTCATGCAATTCCCAGAAAAGCATGCAAAATATCCATCTTTCAAAATGGAGCAAGTGACTCAAGCAACCAAAACTGGCATTCATACTAATAAGGCAAGAAGAACATACAAGTGCTTGGAAGAGTTACTGAGTTACTCATCTGCTTCTCCAAATGAGAGGCAAAAACTTCTTACCGTGCTACCACCAGGAACTGGTCTATCTGCTTGTCTACTAGTGGGTTAAAGGCTTCCCAAACTTTTGTTTCAAGTTTTGACTGGTCTCTTCCATCATCCTCACCTGGTTGAAAAACAAAGAAATGCTTAGCATGGCTTTTAAAAAATAAAAGTGCTTTCTAGATTGGTTTTTTATCTCACAATACTGTCACTGTCAACCCATCTCAGTTATTCTGCCTGACAGGCCACTCTGAAAATTTTATTCACTTATTTGTATTTTACAATTTTATCTTGACAGACACAGAAACACAGATTGTCTGAATTGGGCCGTCAGATTTTCAAAAACTGGTTTCAAAGGACATGTCATGACAAAAAAAAGAGTACATCCTTCTCCAAACTCTAGACAGTTTCTTTCCTCAGCTCATTTCTCTTCCTCCTTTATCTTGCAGCAATTCTAGGAAAAGAAACACACTCCCAGATGCTTTGAGCAGGCAAAAAGTAACTGGTTCAACTCCCATCAGCTCCTTTTTAAGTGGTAAATCATGGCATCAGACACTCTTTTTTTTATTTTCCTGACTCTTTACAAACCAAAACACCCTGAAGGAATGTAGGAGCTACTGAAACTTTTCTTCCCTTCTTTCTGCTTCCTTTAAAACATCTGGAGATTATCCTTCTCCAAAGCCCCATGTTGGCTCACTGAGGGAAGAGGATGCCTTTCAAATTAGTTCATCCTCGCTTAGGAAGCTTGCCCAGTTGTTGCCCAGTTTCATAGACAAATTAAAACAAGAGTTCTGACCCATTTGTTTACCTGTTCTAGCATGAGACTAACAATATCAAAGCCCTTAAGCAAAGACAGAAGTGTCTCATTGCTTTCACATCTTTGCCTATCCAGTCTGGATAGTCTTTCAAACATGGGTCACAACCTTGGGTCTCTTAGAAGAAGAATATCAACAACCATTCCCCATGCATTACATGGGGCTCAGGAAAGAGCCATCAGGTACCGGCACTCCCATCCCTCTCAGTTTTTCCACCCACTTTTGGAACTGTAGTGTAGTGCAGAGACAAATCTAAAGTTAGTTATTATTTGGTAACTAGTATTGGTTACTGCTACTGCTCCCTTTTCCTTGGGCCAGGGTCCCTGTGGTTCTCCTGCTCCATGGTACAGGGGGAGCAGGCTGAGGCCTCACCACACACTCCAGCCAGCAAATTCTCCCCCTGCCTGTTGTGCAGGTGAGAAGTCTAGGCTGGCAGCCAACACTGGGAATGGGAGAAGGCTCCAGGGAAAAGGCACCCAGCAATAATGGGCAAATTGATGAGGGCAGACAGCATTTAATTGGCAGTAATTTGGGAGGGGCTCTCATAGAGAAGTGAGGCTTGATTAAAAACACAAAAGGCTTTACAGACACCATGGAAATTTGTACTTCCCGTGGAAATTCTGAAATCTCTTAATAAAAAGAGTGCAAGCTCCAAGAGAGCCTATTAATTCAATTTATTTCAACAACTTCTATGATTTGGACAAATGCCCATTTAAAGACCAGTTTAAAAAAGAACTAATTGCCTTCAGTGGGCTACAGCCTCAACAAACCCAGCTATCCTTGTATGCATGGCCTGGCAGTGAAAACCTCCACCTCCCACACCCTGGCAGGCTGCACACATAGAAGTGACCACATTCAACGTGGACTCTTCACAATTTAAGTAAATTATAGAAATTACCCTCTTTTAGTAAGTCTGTTATATCTGCCTGGTATCTGTTTCCAACTCGAATCTCTCCTTTATCAGCAAGCAGGGTCTTTTGTTGAGGATCATATACTAGTGAATAAAAGAAGAAATCCTAGGGGGAAAAGAAAGAGCAAAAAGGTAAACAGTGTTATTACCTTTTATTTTCAGTTTTATGTACATACTACCAAGCTTTTACATTTTAAGTTTGGTTTTATTACCTGTAGATACATTTTAAAATTGGGTGAACAAACAATAAATGAACCACCAGTTTTAAAGTCCCATTTAAATGCTGCTGTTTTCTTCTACACTGAAAGTTTAACAGCTCTCCTCAACAGCAGCCCTTCTCTTGACATACAGTCTCTCAGACTGAACAAAGCTCCTCTTCCACAAGCAGTGTTCAGAAGGGCCAGGAGACAATTTTCAGTCTTATCAGCTGTTTCAGAACACAGGATTGCATTTTCTCATACCCCAAAACTGCAGCACTAGATGCCAGTCACTTATCTGCACAGAAATATTGGTACAAACTGAAGCATAACTTCAGAGTGTCACAGCCAGACTAATACAACCCCACAGAGACATGAAGCTCCAGGCTACCCCTGTGGCCTCTGCTGGGCTTGCTCCAGTCTGTCATGTTTCTCTCATGATGCAAGGCCTAAAGTTGGACACACCACTCCAGAAGTGAGGCTTGAATCCCTTCCCTCCATCTGCTGGTTACGCTCCTGCTAATACAGACCAGGATGTACTCAGCTTTCTTTGTCACAGGGATGACCAACTTCTTGTCTGCCCCCATCTAATCTTAAATCATGTGTTTCCTTCTGCTGGTTTTTGGGAGAGGGGCAGCAGATTTGGCAGCAGCAATAATTAGCTGCAGGTGGCAATACATTAATTTGTTGCTTTTGTTCAAGTAGATGAGAAGAAGGCTGAAAGAGCTGCTTAGCTTCCGTTACCTGGGTGTGTAAAATTAAAGCAAGAAGGCATACCAGAATGAGAATGTTCTGCCAGGGCAGAGAAAGAAAACAGCCAAAATTTTAACTACTTAAACCTGCACAGCATAATTAATTAAACTTTTCTGCATGGATAAGTACTTGGCTGTAACTACTGAATGGCACATCAGAGATCAGGTATGCTCCATCACAGCAAAGTGTGGGATACTGGGCAGGATTAGAGCTCTTGTAGGACACGGAACAACAGACCTTTTGTGACCCCTGTCCACAGCAACACTGTCACCAGGAAAGAGAAATGTTTCTGTACAGAAACAGGATGTGTGATGCACCCTTTGTCACATCTCAGGTTTCTGGCTCATTTTCCCTTTCCCCATATTTCTGTGTCACTAGCAGGCACTCTGTTTAAATACATCTCATATCATGCTCACCTCATTTTCCCTTTCCCTATATTTGTATGTGTCAACAGCATGCAACAAAAATTAGGACAAAACCAGCATCAGTTTCAAGCCCTGTTCAGCTTTCTGAAGAGCTGGCAAAGGAAGAGAGAGTCTCTCAATCTGTCATACCAAACCCAAAAAAAATAAAAAAGAATTGCTGTGAATTTCCACAGTAACATAGCAAAAATTCTGGAAGGGAATTGAACTTTAACTGTAAGGGCTGTCTGTAGTTGGGTTTGGGTGGGGGTATTTGGTTGCATCTTAAATGAATGATACTTTTAACAAAATTGATTCCTTCTCCCACATGCACCAGGGTCAAATTACATCAACCTGCTGACAGAAGGCAGCTTCAGAGTACATGAAAACTCTTTTATACTACAGCTATGTAAAGAAATCTGGGTCTCTTACTCCCTGACATACACAAAGCTCAAGATATTACAATATTTCGAAAATTTACTGTTGCATAAATAAAATGTAAGAAAAGCTTTTGTCTCACAGGCTTCCAGGTTATAAACAGTGTTTTATTTGTTCCAGCTCCAAACTACCTAACTGCAAGACAAAGTAGATGCAGTGCAACATGAACGCTTTTCAGGCATATTGCCAAGCAAATATGCAACCCAAACACTGCAGAATAACACCACAGTGGGCCCCAAGGAAGACCAAGTCTACAGCCTATTTCTTTACACAGTCTTTCTTGGCCAGGGAAAGTCATACATTGTGGAGGGATTTTCTGCCATAGTATTTGATTGTTGGATGCCCTACTGCTTCTCTTTTATTGGTTAGCACTATGAGTTTTGTCATATAAATATAAAACCCATCCTTCTCTACCAGTCTCAGCTCATCCTATTATATCTTGTCCAATTCTGTCTTGAATCAAGCAGGTTCAACAAAAGAATCAAAAGCCTCTGGTCTCTTCTCCCCAGCCAGCGCCTCCTCAACAGAGAAAAGATGTAAGTTTGGGGGCCCAAGTGCGAATACAGCAGAGGGTGCAACCCCCAGAGATAATGCAGAACCACTGCCATCTTCCCCCATAGATATTAAATTTATTCTTGCAAACTGGGTGGGATTTCTAGAAACATTAATAAATGGCAGTTTAGTGCCAATGCAAACCATAGTCTAAGAAACAAACCAGATCCTTATGCACTCTAGAGCACTCCTGATGTGACAAGAACAATTTTTCACCAGGGTTTCACAAAAATGATGTTCACAATGAAACAACACAGCTCTTCAAAATTCTCCATGCTCACTTGAGCTGTCAAAACTGTGTATGCTGAGTTTGCAGGAGTCAAGAAAGAGTAGGGTTTTCTCTTTTAATTTCATATCCCAGAAGACACCCAACATGTTCAGAAAAATTAACATGACCTGCCAAGAGTTAAAACTGAATCATGACTTTCTACTTCTCCCAGCTGTTAGACAGACACATATGTTAAGAGCTTCCCTACTCAAGCCCCTAACCTACCCAAAGCTATAGCCAAGAACCAAAGTCACTAAGAAACTGCACAAGAACTGGAAAGAGGAGACAGGCTCAAAGTAAAAGTACAGTACAGAAATAATTGTTGGTTCATTACAGCTTGCAAACTTACTTTCATGTATTTCATATATTTTTACTAGAGAACATTTTATTTTTAGGGGGGTACCAAAAGGAACAGAAATGCCAGACATCTGCTCAGCAGGCAAATTCACACAAGCCTCTGGATATACCCAGGCAGAGCTGTAAAATAGATGGTACATATAAAACAGTTTCCTGCAGAATAGGGAAATCTAGTGCTTTTGCCATAATTGGCTATGCCCTTCTCTTGATCTCCACAGGAATTTGGTATCTACAGAAAATTCAGGTTTTTCAGTTACTTTTTTTTCCTCTTTCTTTCTATTCCTCACTCCAGCTACAAACCCAGTTTTACCAGGCACAGTAAAAAGTCCATGCTGGTCCTCTTCAGCCTGCTTTTCTAATGTAACAAGGCAATCTTCCTGAGGAAGATGACAGAGGGGTGGAAAGAAGAAAACAGAGATAACACAAATGTAATTTTGCTATGCTTACTATCTGCCTAAAATTTTCTGTCTGCGTGTTCAACCTGCTTCAAGGCAGAGAGCCTTGGGCTGAAGGCCTGCTTTTACTGGTCATAACGTTTAAGAAATCAAATGACAAGATTCCCTGGAACTGCTTAGGCTTTATAGGCAGAAGTCATGTTTAAAAAAAACCAAAACAATCCTGAAATATTTTGAAAGCAAAGAATGGATTAAGAACAGGAGGCATGGAGAAAGAAGAAACAGTGCAACACAATACCATCCAGTGTTGGGAATTCATCAGGCAACAACTATATCCCTCTCTTAATCTCTTTACCTCCACCCAAGCACATTTGTGTTCCTGAGTTTTTCATTTCTTTACCATCTGTCCAAGCTAGTTTGCACCACAGCAAAATGCCATGCTAAGTGACAGGACACATTCAGGGAACTCTCTCATTCTGTGAAATCTCCAAGTGCCTGCTCAGTTTTAAAAATAACCCGCATCACTCATATCTTGCATTTTGAGAGTTCAAAAGGATGAAAAAAAAAAATAAAATCTCTTTCTGTGCCTACAGCTGCAACACAGCAGTTGCATGCCTAGAGGTAGGCAGCTCCCTTTTGTTTCAGCATACCTACCTGCAACATCAGTAATAATAAAAATATGGTGTGAGCAATTGAGAACAGACACTACTTAAAAAGTGGGTACTAGAAAATCTAAAGCAATCTCAGTTCGATTAACTTTTGCTTTCCAACTGGCGGATCCTGGGCTGGCTACAAGCATTGCTGAATACAACGTCCCTTCTTTGATGCTCTGCCATTTGGCAGCCTTCAGCAGAACCAGCAGTTTTTTGGTTTCACATTCCAAAGAGAAACTCGACTATTTAATCCCTGGTGCTTTGTTTAAAATTGTCTTCAACTAAAGTATCAGATTAAAATTAATCTTATGCTTAAATAAATACTAAAGAAAGCTAAAAAAGCATTTAAAAAAGGAAGCTCAGCTATGAGACTGCAGTATGTTCCTTGTGGAAAAGGACCTGTTTTCTCCATGTCTTAAGAGCCAGTAATGACCATCACCCTACTGTTTTTAATTACATGATTTCCTCTCTTGCATAACCTTTTCAAGTTTTCAAATGCAAATTATTTGCTCGCAGATGTATTCAAATAATAAGATTCTGAAATTCTTTGCTGATCTCCCAAAGTAAAGCTCTCAGATTGTCAAATTCCAAGACTGTCTAACCCAGCCAGCAGCCAGAGGTCTAACCACAATTAAAGGTATGTATTTTTTTGAAAAATACAACAGCCATTTTTTAAAAAAATCACGAAATACCTGGAAAAAGTAAATCTGATTGTTTATATTCTGAATGGTGATTAACTGGGCAAGAGAATTCAGTTTCAAGTGTTTGGTTTGAGGTATCTTTAAAGAGACAGACTGGGTAAATTTCTGCAGGACTCAGGTATCACCTGACAAGCAGTTTTTCAAGCCTTTAAGTGTCTGTGGTGGCATATGAAGGACTACAGATACGTATTTTAAACAGTGAACTCAAAGAACAGGAACTAAGCTCCTCAAATATGAGCCAAGATCAAGCTTAAAGCATATTAGCATAAATCTGTATGATTTCAGGATAAAGCAAATATATAAAAGCACAGCTTGCTGTATTGCTCCCCCTTCTACAGCTACTGCATCTCCCACCCTGTCTTGGCTGGGGCATGAACCTCCAGTTTTGAACCTTCAGCCTGCCATACTGAGGAGCAAAGTGGGCTCTCCTTCCAGAAGGAGGGACAGCTTATTGTCACAGGGATGCAAACACCAGGTCTGGCCCCTGGATCCACAAAGTTGTATAGCTGAATGAAAATTGTGTGGGGCCTAGAGCTTCACACCGTCAATGAACACACATGTAGAAATGAGAGAACTGTCCTCTTTTTAGAAAACTTGCAAAACAGCACCAATCCTAAATTGTGCCAAAAATACACTGTTCAAGCTTTACAATGCACAAAATGGTTCCTACCTCCCGTTCCAGATACGATTTAAGGGATTCTGTCTCATTTAACAGAGTAACGCTGCATTTGCCTCTAAAAAAAGAGAAACACATCTTATGAAAAAACATCCTAAACGTTCATGTGATTCACAAGATGGTATTATTGAAGTTACACACAGAACTTGATCTTACATTGAAGAACATGAGTAATAACAATGCTATTTAATTTTTTAATAAAATGGAGGAAAATAGTCATTACCTGATGTGTGTGGCTGGCAGAGATTCCAGCTGTCGTGAGAGAAACAACTCACGATGTCGTAGCTGATGCTTCTGTTTCTCTGGTAAATCAACCATTTCTGGATTTTCCATCTCTTCTTCCATTTCTCCTAGTTATAAAGAGACAAAATTGATCATTAAGAACAGGGCAAGTATTGATTCTGAGCCAATCAGGATGAGCTGTTCCAAAACCTTTCCTAAATAACAACAAACATTAATCCAAATAAACATACCTTCATCTAAATCCTCACATTTCAGCCAATTAAACAACTACATAATTGAATTGATGCCTGTGAAGAACTGTATTTATTCACCTCTAGGATCAAATCATCCCAGGTACACATGGTCATGCTGGTTCACCAAGCTGAAAGTCACAAATCTGCTACCATCAGAGAAGTTCTGAAGGGAAACAGCTGCTTTCATCAGCTAGATTCATCAGGTAGAAGCTGACACACTTTGAGTGAGGCAGTAAAAGTGAAGACTTTCCTTTTTGCCAGGCATCAGTTCTCTTAAACCCTACTTCTCTTTCAGGATATCACACTGCCCCATCCTGACCTCAACAGCTTCTGCAGCAAATGCCCATTTCGAAGGGTAATTGATTTAATTAATGTATTTTATTCTCCTCACTCCAAACACAGCCAATAGATCACAGCCACCAAGTATCTAAGGCCAGTCTTGCCACCCTACATGACACCCAACCAATCCACACCACACACACTCAGCTGCAACACTCCTGCATTTCAACAGTCAGGATCCACTGTGTCTGGCTTCAAGGTACCCAATCTCCATCCAACCAGTCCTTAAAGGTATGCCAAAGTAAGTACATGAAATCGCATCCACACAGATACACAACTGATCCAAAACAACTCCAGGCATCTTTCTTGTAAGAAATAAATTATTAGTATGGTTTGTTTTCATTAGGAAGTATCCTGTGAGTTACACAAGATAAAGCTGTAAAGGGTAAAATACTCAGAAAAAAAGCTGCAAGGATCCTCCACGATGAAGGACGGAGAAAGAAAAGATCAGACTTTTGCTTCTCTAAGAAAGTAAGGCAGTTACTGTATTTTGCAAAACCATGGGAAAGGTTTCCCAGACTGTAGTAGAATTAGCTATAAAGCCTCATAGATGAATTGTAAAACTCTAATTTTACAGCAGCATTACTCTCAAAGAGCAGACTTTTGCCTGCAGCTTAATTCAACTGTTGTTGCCAAGAAACATTTCTAGTCAGAAACACATACAGGCACAGTTATGATTTATATACCCTTAAGATTAGTTAACTATAATCCTCATGGTTATCCAAAAAATAAAGCAAACAGAAAGGAGCGATCTCTATTTTAGAAAACACTAAAATTGCATTTAGTTTTAAATAGGCCACCATTATGCCAAAGGGGGTGACAGAAAAATAATGCACCCTACAGGTTCCCCACAATTTATCACTGTTTTACTGTCCTGAAAACAGACTTGTGGTTTATTTGCCCCTCAGGTAAGCTGCTCCAGCAAGGAAGGAAAAAAAATAGCAGCATAATTAAACCAGACTGCAACATACAATAGCTGTTACAGCACACGAGCTGTTAAGCATACAGCAGCATGCACTTCTGTTTTAATATTTTCCTGGGAACTGGAACACCAAATTTACATTTGTGCCACAGTTTCATGGGTCTGCAATTTATTTACTGAAGTGGATTCTGGTTTAGTTGAAAATTAATATAGTGCCTCCTATCCTACCCTATAAATACACCAGCAGCAATCCACAGACAAGTCAGCAAGTTCCAAGCTTGCTCGCCCAAAAACCGAAGGATGCACAAATGAAATGGCAACTCATGTCTGCACTTACAACAGCTTTTGGAGAACAACAGGAGTGCACAGTGTATTGCAAGGAAAATACTACAAGGAGCAACCTAAAATACTTACTATCTTCAGCATATTTGATAGCCTAGAGCTTTTAAAAATGACATTTTTCTAAAAAGTATGTCAACCACTGTGTGCCAATCAAATCTACAAACAAAATGAAAGCACCTGGCACAACCAGCCTAATCCCAGGAACTGCATCCCTTCAGGTAGGCTTGCCTTCCAACTAGTGTTTTATTTATGTGTCTAGCTTTTGTAATAAAATACAGAAGGTGGGAAGCACACATGTTGTTCTTATGGCAGCTCTGCTATGCACAGCCCTTCAAAAATCAAAAAGCACAACACATTTTTTCTTAAAAATAGACAGGAATTTCTACAGGTAACAATCAACAAACAAATCTACACAAGCATCTTCTCTCCTTTTGCACAAGCATAACTTGGCCCTGAAAGGAATGAAACTGGCAAATGCATTCAGAATCAAAAGGAGGAGAGAATACAGGACTGGACCAGGACAGGAACCTCTGCCTCACTGAAGTAATGCAAACGCAGTTTTGACAAAAACACCACCTCACTACAGACAGCAAAGGCTTTTTAAATCAGTCTTATTAAATAAAGTCAGGGTCCCAGCCACAGCTCCAGGTCAAGCCTGTCTGACACATCCTACAGCTCACCCACTCACACTCTAAGTGAAGTAGACTCCATACTCAAAAATGGTGGCCTGTGAAAAGTAAGGACCATAGTCTTAAAAAAATTATATATATATTATTATATATTTATGAAATATCCAAGAAATCTTTTCAGAAAGACTTGCCTGGATTTTTACAGTACTGTAGAATAAGTGGTATGGGAATACAGGAAGTGCAGTATTTGGGACTTCAATGCTATCCTAAAGCCTTATTTCAAAATTAATCTCTCTGTTTGATAGATGTGCTTGTGCAGATTTGAAACTAAACATTTAATCTTAATACAAATAGTAATATATCAGCTATGCAGAAAGAACCAGTGGAATGCTGCAAGGAGTGTATTAGATTAAGTATTATTTGATATTTGATGACAGAATCATTAACAGCACATTAACAAAGCTTGAAGATGACTTATATTGGGAACAAGAGATAGGCAGAATGGATACAAACAGCAAGACTCATGTGAAAGCTAACATATATGGGAAAAATAATTAGGAAGAGTAAACTCTGAGTTGGCAGGAGAAACCCAAGAGGCAGTAATTGTAATTTAAAATGACTGGGTGTGTGAGATGTGAAATTAAACATCAATATTTGCTAGACACTAGAAAGAATAGCAATTTGACATAGATCAGATTGGGCTCTCTACAACATCAGAGGTAAAAAGCACCAGCCCTTTCTCTGCATTCTGGGTGTTGTACAAATAGCTACATGACAGAATTCAGAAATGCACAAAGGCAAACAAGATACAGAAATTAGGTTTAGAGAGCACACCAGGTTGTCCAGCTTGGGAGACAGTCTGTAGTAACAGAAGAATTAGCTAACAACATTATCACTAACAAAATAAAGAAAAAAAGTAGAGCCAAAACATTAGGAAACATAGTGAAGCCAGTGCTGGTGACCTGCATAACTGCTCCTCCAGCAGCAAAGGAAGCTGCAACTCTTGCTGCTTTAACAGCTCAACTAAGGACCTTAGAAGGACTGTACAGAAATGTTGCATTTGAATTAATGAACAATACAATACCAGGTGCCTTCTTTCAGGTTCAGCTTCAAATGGTGTGCATGAAGCCTTAGCCTTATTTATTTTCTCTCTACCAAAAACCAGATATTGATTTTGAGCTATAGAAAACATGGTGAAAGTTTAAATAAATAGAAATCCTTATACCTTGACACTTCAGAAGGAGTTTGCCACATTATCAAGACATCCCACTAGGACTCCTGCCACAAATTTCATGTCATCATCTTTGCTACCTGTAATAGTGGCCATGGCTGCAAAACAGACACTATTTTGGACACTTATCATATCTTCCCTCACTGCACCACTCCCAAAGAGAAAAACCACAGTTTCCTCCTCTCAATAACAACAGAGCCAACGTGTTACTAGTGGATATATGAATTTGACTCCTGTTAGATCTGCAAGTCTGGTGTTGGGAAAAAATGGAAAAGGGGAACAAAATGGAAGAAATAAAATGTAAATACTATTTGTGAAGTTATTGTCAAATGTTATTTAGATTAGTGTTATCTAAAATGTAAAAAAAAATAAAAAATTCTCAATAAACTCCTTATCTGTTTAGGCACACAGGTATCATGCAACTCATGGATTAAAGGAGCAATGACACTTGACCACTGCAAGACACTTATTTTCCAGAAGCTTTGGCACTTTCAAAAGTGGGGGCACCATTCTGCCATGTGTGCCTGGCAACCAAACATCAGCTGCTGAAAACTAATCATAAACCTGCCAAACCAGCCAACATTAACTACTCTGTTCTCCAGCCACTACCAACTGGTCACTCACTGCTTTGCAAATCAGGACAAACGTTTTCATGAAGTAAAAACTGTGGTCCTAAGGCAAACCACAAGTATCCAGAGATGGATGGGGGTGGATCATTAGAACAGAGAATAGAAGGCTGTATTCCTGCTGCTGGAAATATTAACCTAATTATAAAAAACTATATAAGACATTATATAGAGAAAATACATAGTGACAGCATCCAACAGTAGCTTGAGAAGTATCTTTCCCTTTTCTCTTCCATCAAGTCCTGCCTGCAATCTACTTTGCATACAGTATCTCTCTTAAATCACTATGAAATCTCTGGGCAAAAACATTAAACAGTTTCTTACTGGTGAAGCAGGTTCATTTCAGCAACAGGTGGAGAAATTCCACAGAATAATTTGTGAGGTGATTAAAAAGGCTTATGAATAAAAAGTGCTAACAATGTATGAAAGACATTATGAGGCTGAAAGATTTATAGGACAGCCCAAATAAGCTTTATATCATATGATAAAAATAGTAAGATCACAGATCAAATCCAAGAATCAGCTGGCATACATCAGGTACTAATTTACAGCCACCAACTACAGAATAAAGTGCTTCCAACCCATTTCTCTCTATATACAGAGTTATGAGAAAAGGCAACATTTCAGACTTGTCTGTTTCAGATACCTGATGGATCATACAAGCTAAAGTGGCTTTTTTTAAAAAACTTCAAAACATTCATTTCACAATCACATCTTTTTCCTTCCTTTATTGGAAAGGTAAAAAAAAAATAACAAAATACACATATATATATATAATTTTGCCATTCACATTCTGGCCATATCTTCCCATTACTTGGCTCCCTTGCTGCACTGATCTCAACAGTAGGTCTGAAATAAAGGCATCTTAAACAGAAGACTGTGTGAATCCAGAAACGTCTGCAGTCAGAAAGCTCCATTAATCAGCTGAACAAAGGCAGTTAAAAGATCAGTGATGCAGATACGTACATCTACTGCAAATGCATCAAAATGAGGCAACAGGAGACTTTATGGAAATGAATTCAAAGTCAGTGATAGCATGGAGTATCTGTACTAGAATCTTAACATCCACAAAATTTAATTTCATTATATCATGCAAGATGTAGATTTTTTTTCAGAGTAAAGAACTAATGGCTGTCCAAAAGCTTAATTTCACTCTCTTCTCCCTCCTTAGGAAGAACGGAAACCACAGAACAGCACACATCTATCTAAATAAATGGAAGTCATTGAGTAGCAATTTTATTCTGCACCAGAAAGAAACATACTGGAGAAAATGTTAGTTACTAATGAAATTTACCCTAAGAGGCAGCCTCAGTTGTCTCTGGTGGCTATATTAGTAGGACTGTGCTATAGAAGAATTTTCCCATCTTTCAAACACATGAACAATGAATTATTTGTTTGCATTAAAAATACCCACTTAAATTTCTTACCACAAAGAGAAATCAGCTTTTGCAGATGCAAACAGCATTTATATAGGTTCAAGTATTTTTTTAATTCTGTTTCAGATACATGTTTCTCTGAATCCTTCCTACCTGCTTCCTTTACTAAATCTAGTGAAGTGAGACACAGATGAAGGAATCAATAGTCATGTTGCTTATGGTGAAGCTTCTATTAAGCTTAGGATTCTCAGAAAAAATGAGTACTGCTGCACTGAAGAGATACCAAAAATGCTTTGCCTGTCACCAGGCTTCTGCAACACAGCCAAATCTCATCTCAAATGCCACATGACCTTTTTTCAAGGTGTGGTTGCAGTGGAGGAATTATTTGGACAGACTCAAATCTACAACAGAAAATACTCAAATTTACAAGAACAGAGCCGTTTTGTTGCATGTTTTCCCCAATGGCATTACAGCAGTGAGAACACAGCAAGATCCTATATTCATTGTTAAAAATGAATATCTGATTTAATCAATCCCTGTGCAGTAAAGCCGTGTAAGATTTGTATTACATATACATCACTCTATTTATATATACACGAAGCAGCACATTAGAAGACAATAATGCTTGCCAGCTAAATCATAATTCTGACATGCCCATATCTGATTGCTTCTCCTATTTATGTACGTGCCCTGAATTATTAGGATTCATACATCTGTCCATGCTTTTTGCTAAATTTTAAGCTATCTGAACAGCTACTCTCCTTTATTTACGAGAAAAAACAGTTTAGTAACTCCACATGCTCAGTATTTTTCCCCCTTTCAATATGCCTATTTTGGAAATTGTTTTATTAGTACTGTGTTCATCACCTTGCAAGGATGAGACAAGAGGGATGTTGAACAGCAGAGGAAGGTGTAATATACCTAAATCTAATCCTCCCTGGCAGAGTCAAACAGGTTGGGAGCACCTCAGTTAAAGTACCCAATGTCATGTAGTATGTTCCCCTGTTTTAAAACTGTTTCTATAATTAAAGGAGAATTGTAACACTAATTTTTTGTTTAGAAATAAGCTTCCACCTCTACTCAGCCAGGTGTCCCCCATGCCTCTGATCGCCCTAGGAGAGGAATACAGTCCAACATAAGTTAACACAACATTCTGTAAAATAATTTTTAAAAAATTAACAAAAAACCCCACCTAAAAGAAATTAGTTTCATGATATATACAGGCAAGGGAGGCTGATGTAAGGCACTCAATTTTACAATAGTTTCATGCCTTTTTTTTTTTTAAATCAGGACAAAATTACAACACCGGTTCTAAATTTCAAGTCTCCTCTCAGTGTAGACATTTTTTTTTCCCCCCTAACAAAAGGACTTGAAATATTCAAAATAGTTAATAGGAGATCCTAAAATTCTCTGCTTTAAAGTGTATTTACTGAACATGTTCAGACAAAAGGTATGTCACTACAAAAAATATTATTAATATTGAAATTTACAGAGAAATCCTGTTAGTCAGGTTTCAAGCTGGCCATGGTTCAAGTCGGTTTCTTATGATCAGTCTATTTGATTTACTCATTAAAAATCTTTGAGGGTTTTTTTTAATCTAAAACCCAAACCAAGTAATTCATGAGAAGTAATATGAGACAGGGAGAATACTACCTTCTCATGCCAAAAATTAAAAAACTCACTTCTGTGATGTCTTTATTCGGTTCTAATGGAAAACTTCTGTCTTTGTCCCCACCATAATCAAACCATACACAAATGAGGTTTCAAAAGGTGTAAGAAAAGGGGAAAGGGAAAAAAAAATAACAAAAATGGGGGAGTACTTAGAAAGACAAAGAAAAGTCAGTTAAAAACGTAATGCAAATTGAAGATGACTAGAGAAAATAGACATTTATGGACAGCAATACTGATACTTGAATTGAAATATCAAAGTTTGACAGTTTTGCATAGCAGCAATTTAATTTGAAGACAAACAAGCTTACTTGCATGTTTATCTGCCAATACAATAAGTGTACTTGATATGTCTCTTCTTCTGTAGAAACACACCACCTTTGCTTCCACGTTTCCATTGGCAGTCTGAAACAGAAAAAAAAAAGAAAAAACTGATTACTAATCAAGAGCAGAACTGTACACACTAACTAGAAACTTCATAAATAATTTGGAATTTTGCACAAGAGCTACTCAGCATTGACCTTTAGCACCTCCAGCATGATCCATTGCTGGCAGTCTGGCCCTGCCCTCCTAATTGTTTCTGTGGGATCACCATTTTTAGATTACAGATATGTCAAGGGGTAAGAAAAAAACCACACTTACCTGCAATTACAACATATTAAAAGGCCACTTTGCTATTATTGATGTGATGTCTACATTAAGTAGAATTCAAATGCATCTTTAAAACTCTAAAAAAAATGAAATGTAACAACAGAATTCAGACCTAGGCTGTTCTCCAAACTCTGCAGGACAGTAGGAAAGCAAGAAAGAACCCAGCCATTACTATTTTCACAAAAGAAATCACATCAGGTTTTCTTTATCTGACAGCACTGGCAAGCTAAAACCATTCCAAAGGAAAACAAGGAAGCTGGACCAGGCAATAAACTCTACACTGGTGACAATATACAAAAAAAGATAAGAATGTGAGAGATTGTCTTCTTTAAACGCTTAAAATGAGACAGGTGATGAAGTAGTTGTAAAATGGCACCTGCCAAACTGTGAAACTAGCATTTTATAAGCTCTGGGGGAAATAAACCTCCTGGTTTGTAGCATCCCCAGCCAATTTACTATCTCTAAAATAAATCAAATAATCAAAATGTAGCTTAAGAGTTGTATACTACTACTGAAGAGGCTTTGAAAACTACAGTGAAGGCACATAGTTTAAGAAACTAGAAGACTAAAATACAACTTTCATGCTGGGAGTCTCCAAAAAGGGTAGTGGACCAGCAATACGACCAGAAGGAGGCAAATAAAAATTGAGATATATATATATATATATATATTTCTAAGACATGAATGAAGGAAAAGTTTCGACTTTTATAATACCAGTATATTTTATAATACCACACACAAAAAAAAAAGGACAACACATACATTCACAAATCCCTTGCAGACTAACAGGTTTTGGTACAGTCTGCAGAATTTCTACCCTTTTCTGTTAAATAATTCAGCACTTTTAAATTTTGAGGGACTAAATTAGAAATGCAGGAGCCGTCTAATTAAAACAGAGACATCTACAATGTAAATTTATCTGATTTATTTAATTGTCTAGGTTTTCATTTGCACCAAGTGAAAAAAGGCAACACAAGACACAGGATTAATTTCAACCCGAACACTTGAAATATTATGTCAGAGAAATTACAGCTCAGGCAAGAGTTGCACCGAAATGGGAGATCCAGGCTGAAAGTTCATTGTTTTTTCAAAAGTAGGGGGAAGAATGAAAAGGAAAAATAAGCAGGGAAAACACTTTCTAGGAAAGTCATTGACGGATCTGCACGCTGTGACAAATGGAACACAGCTGGTGATACTTCATCTCTATGAATCCACTGGGAACATTTTAAAAACTCTCCCATGTTTCTTTAAGGGAAGACAGAAAAGATATTTCTGTAAAAGACCTCCACTCAAAAAATAAAAAAAAGGGTTCCAAGGATGTCCTTGCCTTCAGATTCTTTATTTATCAGCACATTGATACATTTTTTTCTTCCATGTAATTGTTTTAGAACTGCCCGCTTTTCTATCACTGGTGGCTGAAGAAAAATACCTAATTTTAGTCAGTTAATGTAAATTCAAATCCAAACCTGTATGGGTTGGTATTAAGCCTGATAAAGTGGCATGTTCAAGACACAGCCAATGGCTTCAGAACAGTCTTCCCTCCACAACTGGGTCAAATTTCAGCATTGAGAACCTCAGCTGGCTTCCCACATACAAACCATCATGTTTCCGCTTTCGATCCATTGAAAGGGAATTTGGCAGATGAAATAATACACAGGCCCAAAGGACAACCAGCAAAGACAAAGTCTGAGGAAGCAGAAAATAGCTACAAACCTTTCTGTTGAGCAAGTCTCCCCCAAGAAAGATCAAATTAAAGCTCTCCATCCTCTAGGCAAACTGTTATCTTTATACCCCATGATCCTGAATTGAAGCACTGCCCTAAAGGTGGGCATAATCACCTGCCATTGACACTCAGTCCTTTCATACCAAAGGAGAACAAAAGGTCTTAAAGCATTCCAGAAAATTATCAGAGAACAAAGTATTTTAAAGCTTTTAATTACCAGAGAACTGCTAAAGATTTGTTTTGATTTTAATCAAATCAAACAGATCATAAATTCAATTAACTTCAAAGACTTGATGGATAAATGTTTACCTTATTGAGCTCTTCTATTCTTCGTATCAAATACGGGTTACTTGAAGAATTTTCGAAGTAGACATAATCTGATAAAAAGAAAAAACACTCTTTAAAATATGAACGACTAAAAATCAAATCAAACTCCTGTCAGCCTGGAAAGCAAAGCATATGATCTTCCTTCTCTCTCCAATCATATTATTTCCGCTTTGGCCATGCTGTTGTCTTCACTTGCTTCCTTTTATCAAAATCCAGCCACTTCTCACCAACAATATATGATCTTTCTCTTCCCTCCAGCCCAGTTTACACGTACTGCTCATTTACTTAGAACACAAACAGCTTCATTATGTCTCTCTCTCTCATTTTTTGCTCTACTTCCTCGTGTTTTATACCTGTATGCCCTGAACAAAACTCCATGTAACTGTCCAAACTGGTCAGTAATGCTCGTATTTTCAAGCAGGATAACCATCTAAAGTTACACGAAGAAAACGAGTTCTTTACTCAAGATAACGCCTTAAAAAAAAATCACAGAAAGATCCAGGAGTGCCATATAAATTACTCAGTGTTATTGAGTCCAAGTTTGAACATTCCTTTTTACAGGTAAGGAAACATGCTCAGGAGCCCTGAATGGACTTGGCCTCTCTCTCCCAATAGTCCAGAAGCCAAACCATACGCCTGAACTGAGGCTGAACTGAGGGCTGAATCCACCTCCCTGCTGACAAGGTGCTGACCTTGCATACAGATTTAACAACAATTCCTCCCAAGACTATCTAAGGCGATTCCCCTCCAGATTTCCCAGCTCATTTGTGTTTGGAGCAGAACACCCATAGCCCCTGGGCTTGCCTCAGGTAATCTTTTGGAATGCTTACATTAGCATGATGCTCCACGATGAATGGGTGTTCAGCAGTGTTTGCCCTCTGTAAAGAGGGACAACTACTGAGGCTGTTAGCATCAATCTCCCCGAAATCCTCGTTAACAGGGCTGTCGGAAGCAGAGATACTGTTGCCTCCTCCCCAGCCCAGAGGAAGGAAGACATCCCCCCAAGGGCCTCTGCTGCTGCAGGATGAGATGGGTGAACGCTTTGGTGTCTCCCTGGACACCCTGGAGAGAAGAGGGGACTCAGCTTTGCTGGTGCAGCTTTTCCAATTCCCCATATAACACTACCCAAGCTCCAGACACCGATGTCTTTAGACTACTGCTTACAGCTCCTGTTACCCGTAGGTCTCCCTGGATTTACAGACCGAGCTACTTGCTACGTGAAACAAAGAGCAGAGCAGTGACTGCCGGACAAATGACACAGAAAAAGTTGCATCTTGCACTACCTGCAAACAACTCCAGTGCCCTCATGTCCCTTCAACAGGGCTGGGCTGCCTGAGGAGAGAGGTCACTAGTCAGAAATCCCAGGGGTTACAGTCCCAATTTTTAACGAATCTGTTATTCAAGCTTTTTTCTTACCAAAAACTGTGCTGTACGCCATGAGTTACAAAGATACCTTGAGAGTGAAGTCTCAACATAGTCTTGGCTGGAGTGACAAGCAACAAGTTTCAGTGCCAATTATCAGCATGAATCTTGGGTTATCCAACCATAGAGTGTAACCTGGGTTAAGAAAGCACTGGAATAGCACACCCAATATTTTACATTTTTATGCATTCTGTGCTCCAGATCTCTCAGACTGATCATCCACTAAGAATCATCTGAGTGACTCCAAATCTTTCTTCCCAATTGCAGGAGTTGGTTCCTCTTAAATGTCACATCCCTACAGGCTTTACACTGGAGAACGATCTCACATGAGGAATACAGTTTGGACATCTGATTTTGTAGAAAACACAAAGTTCCCAGAAGTGGTTAAAACACCCAAGTAACTAGACCCTAAATTTCCATTCCCAAACACTGGCTCTATGCAGAGCATCAAACAGGAAACAGCAGGCTCAACATTACTATGACCAACTCTACCAGAAATCATAAAACCAAACAGATATTTGGCAGCTTCAGCAATAGCAACTGCTGACTGAAATAACAATGGTGGGCATTAGGCAATTTACTGATCAGCAAAGAGAAATAATTTCTCTTACTAGGGCACTAGAGTAGAGAATGTCTAAGCTTTGAGATGCTTCCAAGCTCACTGTTCACCTCTCACCAGAAGGCTCCAACACACGAAGTGCTTTCCTTCCACCTCTCTAATAACTCCTAAGACAACCAGCTACTTTCAGGTACTTTGGCTGAGGCAGATGCAAAAATCTTACTTTTCTAAACACTATGCCTGGAAATTAACGCTAAAGGAAATGTCAATCTATGTCTTGAAAAACATAACCTTTCTTTAATTCCATGGGGTTCAGGTGGCTGTTACAAATGTTCACAGTTCACATCTTTTTAGATCAGCTTTTCTGTGTGCATGTTACGTGCATATATTCTCAGAGACATTTTATACCTCAAGCGAACATTAGCTCAACTTTTCATGTAACTACAGTTGATTGATTGTAAAATCTGGCATAGATTTAACGAAATCTTATCACAGATGAATGGTTTACCAAAGAATAGCTCCCAGTGGCATCCAACAGTTTTGAGCAATAACATCCCCCCCAACACTGTCTCGGTCAGCAGCAGGAACATCCCCAAATCCACACTGTGTGATCAACAGCAAACCAACCTCACAGGAACCAGCGAGCTGCACGCTGCTGGCAGAAGGGCAGAACCCAAACTGTCCCACAGGATGCTTCAAGAGCTGACACACGACAGTGCAGAGGTGTATGCTCAGGCCAGTGCTTGGTGACTTCATCATGTCACAAATCCACAGCCCAGTACATCCCCTCCATGTTTTAGACTAATCCCACAACTATGTTAAGCATTTCACCAGTAGCTATGCAACTAATGGAGACCTATTTCCCATTACTCAAATTACCTGGAAAAGGGTTTCTTCCTCTCTGCAAGTAATGCAGAGCACAGCGCTAATCACATGACTCAACGTGAGCAGATCAGAGGGGAGTGATTTGCATTTTTCATTGAGATTTTAAATACTTGAACTAAAATTAAAATGCTATTCTGCACAAAAAATTGTTTGAATTACTGTTCTACATATACATCAAGGAAATCTTAAGTTCAACAAACCACTCTCCAAACTGATGCTTGTGCTGGTAAGAGCACTCCTCTGAAACTGCTCCACAAGCAACAAAACCCACAAAGGCTGGTTCCCTGCACAGGAGGTTTAAAGGAGGCACAACACTGTTCCCTACACTACAAAACACCACCTTTCTCTTGAGCAGCACTTCCCCTTCATCCAGCCTCTTCCTATGCCATGGAAGCGTATCCTTCTCATATTAAGTATCCAAGTACTACTCCCAGTTTGTTTTCAGGGCAGTAGCTGTAATTGCAGATGCATGTGCACAAACACATCCGAGATAACAGAAACCTTCCACAGGCTCCCAGCAATCCAGTTGTCAATGGGAGACATCCTGTATGTGCACAACTGCCAGGGTCTTGTGCCCCGGGCTGAAAGAGGGGATGGGGAAGGAGACAAAATTAGCGAATCTCTAGGCAACGGGGAGATAGGCATCTCAGCTCCTACTAAGAACAGGAAGGAAGAGTTCACTAAAACAAAAAATCAGGTCTAGGGAAAGAAAAGTAGAGCCTGATAGCAAGCAAAACAAGTCAGACCCCTCAAACACAACATACTGTCTATCCTTGCTGATTTATTTGCTTTCCTACTTACGGATTGCAGAAAAGGACTAGTTTAACAGCTCTGCATCCCAAAAGGATGACATCTCCTTATATACAGCAACCAACACAAAAAGCACATGAAGCTAACCCCTTCACCACCCAACTGCCCAAAGATTTGGGACTTGCAATCCTTTCATACCTTCACAACACATAAATTCGAACCCAAAATTCATCAGCCACACATTCACATCATGACTGTAATTAGCAGCATTCATGTACACTACAGAGTTATCTGTGATAAGGCTAAAACAATGACTGAAGAGTGTGGAAATACCACAAGACAATTAAGAACCATCAGACATACCACTTTCTGACCCAAATTCAAGATGCAGTTCTCTTCCTCTTGCCTGTGCTGTTACAGAGCAGAAGTGCCCACATACATAAATCTACCCAAAAAAGGCTTTATAACCCATAACATTTTTTCCGAACGTGCACAACTTGCTGGAAAGCAATGCTGTATTACACAGGTATTGACTGAACTGCTACAACACACAGACACAACCATATTTGCAACAGTCCAGCAGCTAAAACTAGAATGACAGCCTACAGACCATGAAAGATGGACATTTTCCATAAAGGCAGTAAAATAATTGTTCTCAATTAGCAATTAACACACCAGAATTTCTTCTGTTCTCATATACTTTTAAGATATTACTGCAAAACAGCTTCTCCCCTTTGCCCTCTTCATGTCAGCTGTTGATGAAGTCTGCATCAGCCCATGGAAAGGAAAATCAAGAGGGGGTTTGGCAAAATAAAGAACACACACTGTCTAGAGGTCATATATTTATAAGATTAGACATGTCTGAGCTACCTAATAACTTTACAGGCTTTTAGGTGATCAAGTTGCAAAAATGCCCAAAAGTATTTTTATCCTTTCCAACGTACGTTTGCCTTTCAAGCTACAAGTGCCTTCTGAGGACTGACCTGGCTGAACACTCCCTACCTTTTCCTCAGAAAGTCTTCCGCAGTGCACACTGCGCCAGCCTACAGACGTAGTCAGGACATGAGGGGGGCTGGAGCCTTTCCCTTCCCACACTCACTACCACTGTTTGCCAAACCTGCATTTCCAGACATGTGATAAAGAAGTAACTTCACAGCTGTGTATTTCCCCTGCCCAATCCACAAAGCTGCTGCCCTCAATTAAAGATGAGCATCAAGAGAGTGCATAAACTTATAATGACTTGCTTACTTTATGGCTTCTCTTATGGGAAATACATGCCTCCTCATACTCTGGGTTTCCAGTTTAACTTTGGGACAGTTTCTTTCAGTAACCGAGTTTTCAAATTATCCACCAGCTTGACCCCTAAACCATCAATGATGTTATATTGTTATATTTTGGATAATACAATCCCTGTTAGTCTACATTCCCATGAAAGAGGAGCCTGGAGAGTCAACACCACTTTCCTGCAAACTCACCTGACAGAACCCCCGGCCCATTGCCTTCTGGCTGTTCAAAACACACGATGAAATGTTTAGTTACAGAGCAGATAGAGTTTCAACAGAGAAAGCCTTACCAGCACAGTATTCTCATTACCAGAAAGGCAACACTGAAACTGTTGTTTCTGTTGCTAAAAGAATGATGGGGTCTAAGAGACCTGGCAGTATACACAAAACAGGTATTTACAAGTTAATGTCTCTCATGGACGAACAAAGGTATTAAAGACGTACTGTCAGTACAGGGAGAGCAGTATTTGTGGCTACTGAATGCACAGGGTACAGCAAGCTGAGAATGAGGCAGCACATGCTATGAGCAACACTCAGCCCCCTAAAAAAGGTGTGGAAATGTCAGGCACACAAGCAACACCTATAAGCAATTAGCAAGGGACATGACCAAAGCAGGCACCATCTCCTGCTCCATTCAGTTGACAGCAAACCATCAGTAAATTTAGGAAGGCTAAGTTGAGATACTCCAGTTAAATCAAGCCAGCCTTGCTCGTTTCTTGAGCAAGGATTACCTACATACTCCCATGGTAAACAAAGTGTTCATGTTACATTTTCTTCCAAATATGCCCAACTAGAGAGGGACAGCCAATGTTACTTGGCTGTTTTGAGATGAAACCTATGTACCACTTCTGACTCACCTCCAAAAATCCAGGTTCAATATTACCCAAACCATAGCCCAAAAGAGAAGGATTCATGGCAAAGTCCACGCAGTAGGACTACAAATTATGCACAGACCTATAAAAAGGTGACACAATTGTTTATCTGTGCAAGCTCTCTTCTTGTAGCAAGAGTTATTACAACAACAAACCCCAACACTCTAAACAACAAAAAAACCCCACCAAAATACCAAACCTCTGAAGGACCTGTAATGGCTACAAACAAAAAGTCAAGTACCTACCACACAGAAATCTACTGAAGCTAAGAAACATTCTATCGCTTTTGAACTAAAAAAACCTCAAACCAAAACAAAATTAATAACATGCAACTTGCTTGGATAAACCGTGGATTGCCTGATCCAGGTTAAATTCTGAAACATTAGGGATTTGGAACTTCCTTTCTCTGTTTTCTATCATGTCAAGATGGGGGAAGAAAAATTACTGTCCAGCCATCTCAGTATCATTTTTTGCCTGTCTTTGTGAAACAAGGTTTGTGCAACTCCATTATCCATGCATTAGTTCTTCCCTATTAACTTCTGAACCCTTTGTTCAGACATTTCACAGAGGGACAGAAGTCTCAAAGATAATTAAGTTCTGATCACTGTTCCCTATCTTAAAGACATAGATACTAAAACTACAAGAGAAAGTGAGAAAGGTAAAACAGATAGGAGATATGAAATGGTTCCCATTTCAGAAACAATTAACAGACTAGGTTTTAAAGTAAATCACTGGAGATTCCAGAGTTTGGAAGAATTATCAAAAGTGCTTGCTTTCTTATGTACCTCCCAACACCTGAATTGTCAGTGCTGCTCAAGGCAGGTCCTGGACTCAATTAACTTCTGATCCACTTCATGATGGCTAAGTGTGCTCCCAAATGTTCCCTCTCTGTCAGGGAAGAAGGCTGGTATTCTGCCTCGCAGCAACAGTCTAGAGACTGAAGATCTCAGCACTGCACAAGGCACAAAATTCATACTTACAGTACCTTTCCCAGTAAAAGTGTAAAATTCCAAAGGAGTGGGAACAGAAGGGGAAGAACCACGACACAGGAAGAATGAACACAACTTTTAGATTGCTGGTATCTATTTCTGTTCCTCACAGCACCCTGGCTGTTTTCACACAAAGGATCTGTATTAAAAACCAAAGGACAGGAATCTGCTAGTCCTTTTGACAGCGTGGTTATGGGTGTCAGCTGTACTTCATGGATCACTCTTAGGTAAGAGCTGTGCCACAATGGAGTAACTGCTACTAGGGATGCCAGCTTAAAGGGAAGGTAGGAAACTGTGAACAAACAAGACTTGAAAAGAGACTGTGTGAGAATCCAGGAAATAAAATTAAGCTTCCAAAGCACTACCCTGAGGATAAAGAAGCAATTCTGTTGTTAGAAATCAATTATATAGCAGTTCAAGAAAACCAGTTTCAATTAATCCACTCCCAATATCCCAGCTATAACTTAGGCACATTTGCATGTGGCACTGACCCTTCAGGTTCACTAAGTCAGGTCCCTCCAGTTTCCAGCAGAACAAGCATATACTAAACATTCCTGAGAATCACTGTTTTTAATCTGGGCTCTACATGAGATGTCTAAGCATGATTCAAAGGCCTCTGGACACAAAGCCTTTTCTGAATTGCCTCTTCTGCCACTTCAGTTCCCAAGGATGTAGCCCTATCTGCAATAGCAAAGTTGTGAGTCTATCTGACTTCAGCTGTGTCCAGACCACTTTTGTGGGGCAATACTATGAATGATTTCATGGAAATAATTCAGGCTTAAAAAGAGAAAAACCTTCCCCCAAAGGTAGGTTGTAAGGGAAGAGCAGGATGGTCTAATTCACAGAAGAGTCAGAGAAACAGCTGAGCAGATGGAGAAACGAGTAAGAAGAGAGCTCACTAAGTAATGGGGGAGTATTTGGGGAAGGGGGGGAACGGAAAAAGAGTATCCTCAAGCTACACCCTAACAATCATCTTCTGTAGCAGCCAAAAGAACAGCCTGTTCCACTGTAATTCTCATTGCTACGGACAGATAAGAAAAACACTATTTTTCAAAAGATATTTAGGCAGCACAGAAGATGACAAGAAATCAGCTTCATGTTCCCTGCAAGTATGTCAAGAGTTGCAAAGTAAGAACATCTGAAGTGCTCAAACACCAAGTTTGGTATCACCCTCAAGAAACAAACAAACCAAAAAATGTTGTGTTTTTTGTTTGGGTTTGCTTGTTTGTTTAAAAGCAATGTTCAACTTCAGTTAGTCAGTGAATTAACTGCTCTGGGCATAGTATGACAATGTATTAAGTCCAGACGTAGGGGTTTCAGTGCTAGATCAGAAGCATCATGGCTTCACAATGTAAAATACAGACAAAGTATAAACTCCAGCCATTGTTTTTGCACTTGTTTCTTCAAAGAAGAGTGCCAGTGAAGGTGATTCATCCCCCACCCTCTCATACCACCCCCTCAAGTTGTGACAGCCTCCCCCTTGATGGCAGGAGGCACACATGCACATGGTAAACTCCTTTAGGAATTCACACTCGTCAAAAAAACTATCTCCAAACCAATTTCTTGACCTGCTCCACTGTCCAGCCCTGTCAAGCTGTGTGAGCCCAGCAAAGGAACCAAGGAGTGGACAGGAACACCCTAACAAAAGAAACATCCACAGAAACTGTCTCACTTGGCTGGTTCAAATTTGCTCAGATGTTGACAGCTTAACTCTGTAAGGACAAGCTCTGTGCTAAATCAGGAATCATCTGTTCAAGCCACACTAACTTTATGCTTGGTCAAGTATCATCTGTTCTCCTACATCTTGCACAAAAGCATGAAGTCCCCAAATTAACCAGAGCACATCAGGTGCAATTTAACAGAAACATTACCATGGGCCCCATCTGACACAGATCATGATTGGTGACCTGGCAATGCACAGAACCAGAGCCATGAAATCCCAGGCACCACAAAGACTGAACAGCTTGTGAGTAACACACATGTAAAAGACTGGAGAAGCCCAAATCTTTCTTCCACTTACAAACTCGCTTTAAAGCTGCCAACTAACTTCTTTGCTTTGCTTCATTGATCAATGTGAAGTAAAAATTACCTCAGAAACACTTCTCCTTCCTAAAGGCAGTTTAGCCAAAGAGCTGGAGAAGGAGAACATGTGCATAGTTCCTTCTGGGCTAGCCTACACAGCCCAAAAGCTTCACCAGTACTTCACAGGTTCTTCCAGGCTTGGTTTTACAAGTAAAGAGGAGATGACGAAGCATACTAGACCTTAAAAGGCACTCCAAAGAAGGGAGTCTCTGTATATTGGATCTATGGCAGTGAGCTCTAAAGACCCAGAACAATGATATCTCACAAGAGCACCTTCCCCAACAGTTCCAGTTATCTAAACATCACGAGAAACTGAGGCAAAGCAGCTGCAGGGCTTGGTCACTCACCTGCCTGGGGATTAAAAAAACCAAACAATGCACTTGCAAAGCAGTAAGATACAGTGTAAAAACATGTTACTTGGTGCAGAAGTAACAATGACTTCACAGGTTACTTGTCACCAGCAGATGTGTGGAACTACCAGGAGGCAACTTCTAACAATTCATACCTATGCTTTCAAGTGACCCTGAGCTGCTCTGGAGTAGTTTGCAAATCAAAGTAAAAACAGTAACAGAAACCACCTTATTTTCTTCTCATCCCACTGGGGAGAGACTAAGCACTCTACTTATTTAAAGTCAGGAAGCTTAGACGTCAAAAGTTGCTTGAAAAACAACTAGATGCAAGTGAAAGGAAAATCTTTTACATTCACCCAAAATCTCCCAAGTTAAACAAAATTGAGTTGTGAGTTGAAAAGTCCTTTCTCCATGATTTCTTATCAAGTGTCTTTTACTCACCATCACAGAAAGGCAAAACACACAAACAAGCCTGACAGGCCCCAGCCAAGGGCTGCCAAGGAGCAAAATGGGCACTGCCAAGGTGTGACTTGGCCATGCCCCAGACTGCACTTCTGCCCTCCCGGCAGGGTGCCCTGGCACAGCCTCCCACCCACCAGCCCAGGAACTGCCTAAACTCACCAACCCAGCAGAAACCTGTCCCTGTTTCTCTGCTGAGAGAAGGCCAGCGACACCAATCTGGCCAAAGAGGCAGCCAAAAAAGGTGAGAAGAGGCAATAGGTGAGCACCACCCTGCTGGGAAAAGAAGGGCGAAGTTGGATTTCCCCACTCTGGCAGAAGTAAGCTTAGAGCTTTTGCTCCATTTTGCCGGCTGCAAAGGGTTTGACAGCTATTACAAATCCACAGGGAATGTATTGACACAGTTGTCACAGCTCTATCCCCAAACACACCTAAGCTGGCTGACAACACTCTCCACCATGCGGCATTTCCCAACAAAAGGCTAACGAATGCTGAAGAAGTTCAATATGGGGGAGAGGGGGAAGGGAAGGGAAGGAAAAGAAGACTGTCAAACATGCAAAGATAAACTTGTGTAACTAGAAACAATGAAAGGAAAAGATGAAGAAACCCACTGCCTTGCTGTTGCTGAAAAGTGATAAGCTAGAAGCTGCCTTAAATTTATTAGGGCCAACAACCACAAAAACCTATTAGTAATTTTCAAAAATAAACTTTCATTTTTATCTTTACTGGTTATTTAATACCTCTCTCAACTAAACCCACTCTCGGCTTAGGTTACCTGCAAAGTTAAAAAAGAAAGATAAAACCCCAACAAATACAACCAGAACATGGATATCCCACAGTAAGCCCCTCCTGCCACCTAAAACACATACACACTGACAACAAAGCAAGTGAACAGAAGGTTTCCGTGTGATCCTGCAGGTAAATGATTTGAATTTGCTCCATATCCGGACTCAGCAACATGCTTCTATGTAAGCTCCTTTAATAGCTCTCAGTTCTTTACCAGGAGAAGCTCAGAATACTACTATTGACATTACTGTGATGGCAAGAGGACCAATGCACCACCCGCTCTGCTCAGAGCTCTTTGGCAGAGTATGGACGTCAAGGCTTTTACACTGCCACGAGAGTCTGGATGCCACATGGGAGTATGTAATGGGATGGGGGCCAGGTCAAACCACAGTCCCCAGCCATGCATTAATAGTGCCCTATAATAACAGAGAGATGAAGATGATGTCATACTGTCATTCGTAAAAACTTTGGGGACAACCACACTGAAATAAGACGTATGACTGCAGCACAGGCAGGCACACCACCACCAGGTATAAAGCAACTAATGAGAATAACACCAACTAAGTTGTGGAGCTTGAGACTCCAGCACACTGGAATAAAGCTGCTGGGAACCTTAGGTGCCCACAAATGATGACAGCGGGTCATCATTTCCCTTACTTTAGACATGTTAGATGCAGCAAGTACTTACCTGCCTGACTTGAAATCTGATCTCCCAATGCCATTTAAATATACCTCAAACATATCAGACTCAATAACAGTGATAATTTTGTAGCCAAGTATGCCACCAAACAAGAGGATAACTCGTAAAAAGTCGAGAACATATAAAAGGCTTTTCATCTAAAGGTATAAACTGACATTTGTCTCAGCAAAAGTGTTGCCTTCAGTAGTTCTTCCACCATCCTTCCTCTCCTTTCTTTCCCCATCCCCTTGTTCCCAGCCCTCCCACTGAGACCATTCAGCTGTTCACACAGTCCCACAGTGAACCAGATAGGGTAGCTGATGCAAGATTAAAAATAATTCAGGAAAAAACAAAGAGTGAGGAGGAGGGAAGGTGGAAAAAAATTAAGTTCCTCAAATCAGTGCAAGATGTAAATGCAAAAAATCATTTGTTTCACTGCATCAAGGGAATGCCCACAAGAGCATAAACCTGCAGTGGCGCTCAGTCAACTACCACCACTAAAGAAATACTTGTCGCACTACACATTTAAACTCTTCTAGAGAAGGTGGAGATGGAATGGATATTGGAAAGCCTCTTGATACCAAGATGACCTGTTCTCTTCCAGGCAGCTGACACAGCACTCTCCTGAAAGAAGAGCTTGGCACTAGCTAGAACAATGAACACCTCTCTCCCACATGCATTTTTTCATTAGAGACCCCAAATTCCAGCTCAGAGGTCCCAAGCTTCTCAGATCTGCTGTTTATCCAACATTCCCATACACTCTGTGATCCTGCAGACAAGCCCACCATGTCCACTCTCATCTTTCTGACATTTACTTCATGGCTGTACAGCAGCTGTTAAGAAAATCTTCACTTCTCCTACACTGGCGACATGTAATTCCAGGATTTCCTTCTGGCCAACGAGTAAGATTCCAGACTTCATTTTGGAATTTGATACCCTGGCACCTTCTCTGTGCATTTTAAAAGTTTCATATCCCCTATGAACTGTGCTGGCTTGTGACAGTCCCATTTATATTTGAAACCAAACCATCAGAAATGTACCGGTAGAAATCTGACAGGAACCAGGAGAACCAGTTGCTTTCTTCAAACAACTTGATGCCACCAGGCAGCTTCCTCACAGAGCCTGAGACCCACTCAAGGGGCACTCCTTAGCCCCCAGCACATCCACTCTGCTACTTAACACAGAGAAGACTTGTGTGCAACCTACAGACCCCATAGTGCAGGCTCCTCAGCTCCTCTACCCAGGAACTACTGCACATCAAGAGAGCACTTGATGATGCTTCCTGTGAACTGGAAGACCTGTCAACTATCACTGTCACTTAAAATCAGTCTTATCACAACCCACCCACTAGCTTCTGAAAACAAAAATTCACAGTGTTTCCTGACCAGGCCAAAAGCAACGACCATCCTTTCTGAGTCAACATACACCTCCAGGAGCAGTATTGATCTCCAGCGAGCAAGGTGCTTTTGGCAGCTGTTGGGTCTGGAGTTCATGCAGCACAATCCAGTAGTCACAAGAGTAATAACAGATTATCTGCTGAGTGTTTGTCTTCCAGTGGGAAGTGTATGAAATGACTGTGCACAAATGCTATTGAGGATTTAATCCTGCTCTGGAGTTCACACACAACTTCAGTGCACAAAGCCATTAGTGGGAGATACCAGCACCAGAGGTCAGAAACAATTCAATAACACACGCTCCTGGGCTCAGGCTGAACAGAGTGCTAACACAGAAACAACTGCATCCATCCATATGTTGATCTTGATAATATATCAAGTCAAGACTTCATCCATATGGGCCATAACGGAGCACTGTAACCTTGGCTATCAGCCACCTCTGCCCAGAAAGGCTACAGAACAAACCCTGGACACCATTCTCAAGTACAGGCAGGACAAGAAGGTAACTGAGACCAGCCAAAATGGATATACCAAAGGCAAATCACAGCAGACAAATGTGACTCCCCCATCTGGGACAAAGAGACTGGCTCTGTGGCTGAGGGGAGAACAGGAGGTATTGGACACCTTGACTTTGTGCCAAAGGCCATGCTAAGTCTTCCACAGCATCCTTCAAGCCAAACTGCTTGGATAACTGGACAATAAAGGTGGGAGAAAAACTGTAACTCTACTCCAACGATAGTAATCAGCAGTTACAACCTTCACCTGGCTGGTGGTTATTAATGGCATCCCTCAAGGATCAGCCAGCCCTACTTAAAAGAAGGGATAGGATGAGGGATAAGGAGAAAAGGGATACCAGCTGAACATGAGAAAATCCAACCACGCACATGGAAACAAATACTGGATATGAGCATGGTCCAACACTGGACAGGGCCCAAAGTAAGGGTGGCATCACTATCCTTATAGCAAGCCTGGGATGGACCCAGCCCCAAGCTCTCTGCTTTAACAGAACAGTTTCCAGCACAAGGTTGGCCTAGAGATCCCCAGAGGTGCCTTCCTACCTCCTGTGGGATGCAGAGTACAGATTTAGCCATATAGAAGGCTGAGAGATGACATTCCCCACAAGACTTGGCCATCAAATGCTGAACAATAATTTCCAGGAAACAATTCCCTTTGCAAGTCACACCACAGTGAATATTCACAACTCATCTTGCCCATTATTCTTCTACTCTCAGCATCTCCATATCTATACAATGCTACACACACGCTATCAGCTTGGAGCAACCCAAGACATAAAGCTGGGACAGCCAAGAGTCACCCCCTATCCCTCCATTAAACCAGGTGCAACCAGAAAAAAGTATGAGCTTGACAAAAGAAGTGGCATTTTTTGGAGCACAAAGTAAGGGTAGGCCAGAAAAGCAGAAAGAGCAGAAAGTAGTTGTTGATGGAGAGCAGCCAGACAGGATGGCTTGGCCACCTTCGCTGTATTTTTTGTCTTGTTTACTTTACTCCGGTTTTGAAGAACTCCATAAGAAACAGGGCATTTTGAGAAGGAGGGAACTCCACTAAAACATCTCCCCATATATCCTGTGGTCCTGGGAGAAGGAAGCTCCACAGACCGGCTTTTATGAAGGAAAATGGCCGAGCACAAATTCATGCCAGACCACCCTCAGTTTATGTTCCACAAAACGCAGTCCCAAACCCCACTGCCTCTCCTTTCTCTTCACGTGAGCCAAAACAAAGGACAATCAGACAGGAGCGCAACCCTGAATAGAAGACTAATGGGAAGCCATACAACAGAGCAGAAAGAGTGGAAGGGGAGGCCAGGCTCTGCAGGACGTGCCTCCCGCCGGCCCCCGCTCTATCGGCAGCCTCTGCCCATCTTTGTGCTCCTTATCTCGGCAACTCCTCGCGGGTCCCCGCTCCACAACCTCGCATGACCCGCTCCCGAGCAGCCACCCCGCTCCGGGCCCCACCGCCCGCTCCTCACACGCCCCATGGTCCCTGCCCCTCACCCCGGCTGCGCCCCCCGCACCGCAGCCCC
>WBMV01004806.1:164341-246414 GCA_013396655.1 Campylorhamphus procurvoides | reverse complement strand
ACAGACTGCCTGGACACACACACAGAGACCACCTGGACACACACAGACTGTCCTCACACTCACAGATCACCTGTATACATGCACAGACTACCTCTCCTCACACACATACACACACACACTGCCTGTCCGCACACTCACAGATCGATCACCTGTATACATGCACACACTGCCTGTCCTCACACTCAGAGATCACCTGTAAACATGCACAGACTGCCTTTCCTCACACACCCCACACCTGGTCACCCCTCAGTCACACTCACAGCCCTCTGTCCTCACATAGCCCTCCAGTCCCCACAGAGGCTCAGCCCTCCTCACACACCACCCCTGTCCCGGCATGGACAACCCTCCTCATACACACAGGACAGGCTGTCCTCATGTACACCCTGACACACACACACACACACACCAGCTGTTCTCACATCTGTCTGTACACACAGCTCTCCTCACACTCACATCTGCCTGTACTTGCACACAGCCTTCCTCAGGGCACCGTACCTGTACACACAGCCCTATGCACACTCCTCCTGTTCTTACACACACCCCTGCCTGTACTCACAGCCCTTCTCATGCTTTTGTCACCTGTATTCACACACAGCCTCCATGTACAGGCATCACCTGTACATGCTGCCTGTCCTCACGCAGAGCGTTCCTCACACACACCCACCCATCACAGGCTGTCCCTACCCTGGGCAGAAACAACAGGTCACTCCACAGACACAGCCCTTCTCATGCACGCCCACAGCCTGCTCACACTGTGTGAGATGCCACTCATACCTGCATCTACATCCATATGCTGCCTGCTCTCCATGTACATCCCTACAGCCCTACATACCCAGCAGTCCCACGCCCTACGTACACACCCTGCTCACTACCATGCCCCACTTCTACACTTGTCTCATCTGGATCCCCACAATGGTGACAGGCTGCCTGGACTGTTTCTTCTGCACCTGTGTCACCCAGTGCCATGCTGGGGCTTTCCCCTCTCTTTGGGTGTCAGCCTGAGAAGTGAGATGATGGCTTTAGCTTTCCTTTGCCTGCTGGCCTGACGATGACACTGGCCCTGAGCACACCAGGGCTGCACCACACAGGTACATCCCTTCTTCACTTCGTGCACACCTCATGTCCAGGTGTCCTCTCAGCAGTGGTTATGCAGTTGTTGAATAGTTGTCGAATCCAGATCACTGCAAAACTTGCACATTGCCATTTCCTCTCCTACAGGAACCAATGGGCTGACACCAAAGAACACCTCTAGAAATCATCTTTCTGTGGTATGTAACACCTTTACAGCAGGTCCCCCCAGCAAGGACTGACAAAGTAAAGCAGCAAAGGCAACAGGCCATCCTCCCCTGAAAACTTCTCCATGCACATAGTCAGGGCTGGATGATGAACCTCAAGGAAAAGCTACACCTCCGATGGTCAGCACAAGCAGACCCGGGACACTGCTGGACTCTGAGGAACAGCAGGACAACTACACTTGTTCCCCAGCTCCAGTGCAGGAGAGTCACCTGGTGTTGCCTGAGCCATGTGTCAGCCCAGGACCCCTCCACATAATCAGACAGGTCAGAACGGCCAAAAAATGTATGTCATGAAACTTTCTCCCAGAGTAAGTGGCAAATAGTTGTACCCATTACCAGGGCTAGGCAGGGCTGCTGCCTGCACTCTATACCCTGGTTCTCCTAAAGTCCTGTAACAGTTATACAAGACCACCCAAATATTGACATCTGCCAAAATACATACTTTTTCAGAAAGAACAGGGCTTTTGTTAAAATTTGCTTTGTGTGTTAGGAAAAAACTCTTACAACCCCAAGTCTGACAGTCCTCAGATCCCAATAGGGCACAGGGCTCTGCTGTCATGTTTCCAACGTGTGCAAGGAGCATGGCTGAGTGAGGAAAACACTTCTGGGGGTGAAAATCGGTCAACCAAAAAAGGTCAACGTGCTGGGGAGCACCACTGTGATATTTCCTCCTTCCTGAGCCAGCCAGGGAAGCACGTGCCGGCACAGGCGCCGGGCACACCACAGGACACGAGGGCTGCCTCTCCCCAGGCTGCTCCAGCAACCATTATGCAGAGCAAAAAGTAATCCAGTAGGACACAGGAACATTATCCAGAATAAACAGTTACAAATCACAGGGCATTCAGTAGTTGCACATGAAGAAGCAGAGGGTCACAAGGCATTGACTGCTTCTTCCAGATGCTAAATTGTGTTTTAAATGACAGCAGCAAAAACGTGTCGGAACTTCCCCGCTGTTCCTCTTCCAGGTTAAGCAATGGCTGTGGCTGCAGCCAGGGCATCGTGCAGGGGGAGGAGGGTGAGCCTGTGCTGGCGGCTGCAGCCTGGGAAGGAGTGGGCTCTTGCAACGCCTCCCACAATCAAACCTCACTCCTATACGTGCCACTGGCTCTCACAATGGTAGACCTTCCTCCCAGAAGGCTTTAGGTGCATCCTGATGGGCCATCACTTGTGTTTGACACTGCTCCCATAGCAGTGAGGGTGCACATTTTCTGAGAAAAGGAAAGACCTGCAAAAGAAAGACACCAATGCTTTGAGACCCCAGTCCTGGCAGAAACTGGTCTGTCCCAGTGCACGTGGGTGAGGGAGGCTCTCTAGACCCATTGCATGCGACCTGGCACACCCAGGCCCTGAGCCATCCTTGCTCCACCCAGCCCTCATTTCATTCTCCTCCCTTCTGAACAACAGGGAAGCATGCCCATGGCCCCACCAGAGCGTTTGGCTTGGTGTGATCCCCATGTGTGGTCCCTCTGCTTCCCCCACCAGCACATAAGACTTCCCATCACCCCAGTTCCCTCCACTTGCACCCTCCTTCTTGTGCTGAGATGAGCTCCTCCACAGACTCTAAAAGGTGAGGTTTAGGATGTGCATCTTTCACATAGCTGGACTCTCAGTGCAAGTTTATAGCTGAACCTGTGCAAAAAACACACAGCCTAAAGAGCCCTCACACTCCACAAGCTGCCACAGTGTTCGCCCCATCTCACCAGCAGCCAGACTCTCTCCATGCTGTTTCTGCTCTCCAGAGATCTGAATTTGCCCTCTCCTGAACTACCCACCTTCCTCCTGCCTGGAATGAGCCAATGCCTGATCCATACCACCTGGATGAGACTTGAGTCCCCTCCTCCAGCAAAGGGCTTGGGCCATAAATTTCTCTGCACCTGTCCTGGCCACGCTGAGGGGCTGGGACTTCCACCGAGACCTGCGTGCTTTGAGAGCACCCTGGCCCAGTGTGAGGGGCTCCCTTCACCCCAGCTTCTTGCTCTGTTAGCAGCCACTCCTGCACCCCTCACCCTCAGTCAGGGCAGCACAGGGATGAAGGCTGCTCCAGCTTGGCATCCCCACTGCACCTCCAATGGGCTGTATCCTAAGGACCATGACTATGGGCCCATTTCCTCAAGATTTCTTCACCTTTCTGCCTCAAAACAGCCACTTAGCTCTACTCTCTCCTTCTCTCCACTAAGTCCAGGTGCTTGGAATCCCATACATTCTGGTCCCTCTCCTACTGTGCTCCCAGGAGCACACACTGCTTGAGGCTACCACAGCCTGAATTTTCTCCGAGATTCCCCCCTCTTCATACCCCAGCACTACTATGTCCATCCAACACAGCCCCCAGACCAGAAACTGGCACCAGCCTGGTGCTTTCCTGCTGCACGAAGGTGAAGACTGGGTGGGGAGAGGGCTGTCAGATCCAGGAGAGCTGCAGGAGGTGAGCAGGTCCTTCTGGGAAAGGAGGCAGCAGGGCTGCAAAACCTACCAGAGAGCCCATTGCTGGGCAGAACGTGACAATCCACCAGCTCTGCCCTGGAAGTGCTGCTGGGCAGCTACATAAATAACACAAGAGATCTCACCATGCCAGAAAGCCATGCTGCTGTTTCCTGCTGGAGACAACTGCCCCAGTCATGCCAGAGCAGCCCCTGCTGAGAGACGACTCAGGGGACGGGTGTGTGCTTTCATGTCCAGTTTTATTAGTGTTGCATTAGTACCATAAAATAGTTGACGAGGTCAAGCACGTTGCAGTTTGTTCCAAAAAAAGGCTATTTACATTTAATCTGTGTTCATAAAAAACAACCCTAGAACCCAAACAATACAACAATGAAACAGATGGACAACTCAGGAATCTACAAAGTGGTAATGTCCGAGTCTGGACAGGCCTGGCAGCACGCAGCCCCAGTAACCAGGCTCACACAGCACTTCCCCACGGCCACATGTGCAACTGGGCAGGCAGCTCTCCAGCCAAGGAGCAAAGCAGCAGCTGCCTGGATGTGGCCCCAGACTGGTGCTCTTCCTTAAGGAAGGCAGTGACCTGCTGCTTTGCAAGTGGCACCTCCCCTTTTGCCTCAGTCTGTCCCAAAGCACCCAAGTGATCCTGCAGGAGCCAGCCCTGCCAGGAACATCTCCCTTAAGAACACTACTAAAGAGGTTCCAGGAAACCTCCGGGAGATGATGCTGCTCATTTCTGGCCTTCTCCTGCCAGGTGAGCCCAGAGAGAGTGTCACACCAAACTCTACCACACAGCCATCCGCTGAGATTAAGCCCCTCCCTGGAAGGGGACAGAGGCATTGCATCCTACCTTGCTTCAAGAAAGCTCCAGGACCCCCAGCCCAATACCACTGCATGGCAAGACTGTCCTAATCCCAGCCTTCCTGATCCCTCAACACATCAGGCAGCAGGAGAAGGCCACTGGCTCGGCTGCTTCTTGCCAGGATTTTCCTCTTAAACTTAAAGATGCCAGGTGCAATGCCCTCTGCCCCAGCTCTCCTGTGGTCTCTCCAGCACATGCTGCTGGTGAGAAACACAACGGGACCTTTGCTGCAATTGCAGGTTAAGCACAGGGCAGTGTTAATTCTGGGCTGAGTTTGATGATGGAAAGCAAACAGGCACATCTCTGCAGCCTCAGAAACCTCCCAGCCACCTACCCCATCCCTCTCTGCAGGATAAAGCCACAAGCTTTATCTTGTGTTCTAATTAAAGCAGGCAAACACAGCCAAAGAGACCATGGCTCTCCCCAAACTCATGTGTAATTAAGGAGAACTCTGCAGTTACCACTGCAATGTAAACGGTAACAATTGAACTGGATGGGAACTGCAGCACTGAGCTAAAACAACCACCCAAGATGTCCACGACGTTGCCATCGTCGCAGGAGAGCCAGCCCTCGTTGAGCACTGGCAGGGCTGAAGCCCAGCCTTTGTCTCCAGTAAACTCAAGCCAGAGAACCAGGAAGCACTCAAGGTGCAACATGATGCCACAAAAACCTTCCATCTTTCATCTGCTCACCAGCTCTGTTTAAGTAGGTCAGCGTCACGCAGCTCAGCGTGGCAGCGAGCCCACTCCCAAGAGCTCACCTCTGAGCGAGGCGGGGGCCTTCCCCAACTGCAGCTGGAAAAGACACTGTCTGCTTTCAGAAGCCACAGCCAGAGGAGCTTAAGAGACAAGCTCCATGGGGAGCAGGGGTAAACTCTGGGACATAAAGGGACAGAGACACCAGGGGACACTGCCTTCAAAGCACCTCCTGTCGGAGATCTGCTCAGATTCTGCCCACCCCAGCCCCTGTCTTTGCTGTCAGATCACAGGGCTCCAAAGCAAGCCCAGCCCGGGACAGAAACCCACCACTTTCTTCATTTGAGATGCACCTTCGCTGCCCAAACTCTAGTGAGCCAAATGCAGAGTGGTGCTGTCTCAGCTCTAAGCCATCCTTCTGCACTCACTGACTTGCAGGCACAGGCCCATCGCTGCTCCAGAAGCTTTCTCTCATCCTGCAGCAGGGATCCCTCTGGCTAGCAGGGCTTGTTCTTGGCAGGGTCCCACCCCAAACTGTTGGGAAAGCTGGAAGGATGGGAGACTTGAGGTCAGTCATTCGTTCATGTCACCAGGTGAAGCCCTTTCCCAGAACGGTCTGAGCCACCTGCATGCTTTGACACTCATTTTCCTTAGAGATAGAAATCTGTTTCTCTTCCAGTCAGGGACAGAAACAGCTGCATTAACTGGCTCCACAGAATACAAGAGAAATAACAGAGGCACATCAGCCTGACCTGAGCCGAGCCACCAAATACACAAGGCCAGCCCCTGCCTCCAGGGCCAGGAAACACCCCATTCACCTCCTGGGGACAGAGCTGCCCATAGGCAGGCCCAGCCTGCCACTGCTGGACTCCCTCTGGGATGACAAGGCCGAGACTGCAGGATGTTTTCTTGCATGGAAGACACATTTCAGAGCAACAACAGCGTTCCACAGGGGAGAAACCCTGCAGAGACACAAGCCCTCAGGTGTACAGAGAGTTTTCCTGGTGAATCTGCTTGTATAAAGTTAGAACAAAACACAAACCCACATGAAATGCAACGAGCGTTTCTCTCACACGTACACACATACACACAGAGTACAGCAGGGCAACACACGTTTGATAGGCAGGACCCTGGAAATCCTGTCCTAGCTACCAGATTTTTTTCTTTACAGTAGGTTGAAATACAAAGAGGAGCACAGTGATGGTTCTCCCCTCACTCCCCAGTAAACAAAAGTTATTGCAGTCAGTCCACCCCACTCTGCAGCAATAACACACTCCAGCACCGAGAGCTGCCCAGGCTCTGTGCGGCTCCTGACGCTGGAACCCAGTCCAATCACTCTTGTCACACCAGCGTGAGACTCGAGGAAAAAAATCACACACTGACTAATTTCCTTTACAAAGCTTTTTTTGATGCAGCAGCCTCAATAAAGATAAAGAAGTGATGTGCTTATATGCCATCTCCCACGCTGCTGCTGCTAGGCAACGTTATACAGTCCCGGAGCATCAGCTCAGGTCAACCGAAAACACGCAAACTGAGGGACATGACAGCATCCCAACTACAGCTGAGCTTCTGCCACAGCCAGGAGCCAGCAGGCAGACCTGCCCGCGGGACTGCGGGGGAGAACAGGGTATTGCAGCTAGACAATCTGTCCTACCCAGCAGCGTGTCACCGGGCATGGGACCGTGTCCTCCTCCCCTGCATGGTTTGAAGGGAATACCCAGCCCCTGGCCAAGTAGGCTGCACTTGCGCTGGGAAAGTGCTTTAAGAAATCGGTCGGTGAAGCAGCCCATGTTGTGAGCTGCATCAGGCACTAGATCCAGCTCTCACCTCAGAACCCCTCCCTCCCTGTCAGCAGAAGTCCCAGCAGAGCACACCACCACTGTCCTACCCAAAAGAACCCACGTGGTCCCTGTGCAGAGCTACACAGCACAACGCAGGTTCCTCAAGCCTTTATAAACCCAAAGGTAAGGGATCAGATTTAAAAAAAACCAAAAAAAAGGTCCAAAAGCATCACTGCCTTCAGAAGGTGCCTTCTAGAAATGTTCCCAGAGCCTGGCCTATCTGCAAGGGTGAGACCCAAAAGAACCCACCAAAAATTTCAGTCCCTTACCCTGAAATGCCAGAGATGTCTGTTCCTCCACACAGCAAAGACACTCTGCTCCCCAAATCTCTCACCACCTGCTCCCAGGCAGGCTTTGGGAAGCCTGGAGAGCAAAAGGCTAAATCTGCAGCACTTGGAGCTGCCCAGACCCGTGGTTCTCATGCTGTCTCCTTGTAAGAGCATCCCCGGCAGCAGCAAGGTCTACAAACTGAACACAAGTGCAGACAGAGCCAAGCAACAGAGATACCCTAAAATCTCACTCCTCCATCTCACAGGACATCTTGCTGGCCCCAAAGTGGACAGAAAACCTGTCTGACTTCATCCTCACTCACATCCCGACGACAGCTTCAACTGGGCCCTGGGGCTGAAACCCCTTGCAAAGCCTCAGCCCGTGGGCAATGCTGTGCCAGAGGAAAGCTGGGGAAAGCATATGATCCACAGAGAAACGCTTGTGTGGAGGAACACTCAGGAAGCAGAAGGTAAGGACAATCTCCAGAGCAGCTCACAGGAGGCTGCCTGCCCCAAGCACCGTTCATTTCTGTCACATTCCTTCAGTTCCCAGGAGGAGAAGTCCTGAGTGGTTCCGGGCCCAGCGAAAACTCACTCGTGCAGCGGCCCCAAAGCCAGGCAGGCTGCACCCAGGCTGGGGCAGTGCAGGAGGGAGATGGCAGCAGGCTCTGGGAAGCACAGCGTGCTCAGGGCTGGATGCAGGCAGCACACAGAGCATCCCACACCACCTCATGTGTGCTGTTTGACAGATGGACAGGAAGGCAGCTGGACATGCAGAGCACCTGGCTGGCTCCCAGTCCAGCCACTACAGCGATGTATCACTCCACAGACCACGGCTCATCTTCCTGGGTTTGTTTTTTTTCTTTTTTTGGCAAATTAATTCTTTTTCTTGTTATTTTTTATTTTATTTTTTTATTTTTTTTAGAAAGCATTAAAAAAAAATCTGCAGCTGTTAAAAAAAATCCTTTCCCTTTAGAGGCTGAATGAGGTTTTATTGACAGGTAATTAATTGGTGTGAGTATGTAAATAGCAGCGACCCCACTGACGTGGTGTCCCTCTGCAGCACAGCCAGCTGCAGGGACAGGGTGACTGGCTTGGTTTGGTCATTGTCACAGACCTGGGACACTGGAGTTTCCTTCCTCTTAGTGTTTCCCTAATCCCTGTTCCTGCCCAACCCTCCTCAGGCATCACTCAGCACAAACACCTGTCCCCATGGCAGGCTCCATGCTCCAAAGGGGAACCCCTCTCCTGACCTCCCCTAGCTATGCAAGTGGTTTGTTTTCCAAACTGGGCAGTTAACTCCCTCCAGACTCACTGATATCTCGTCCTTTGGCAGCAGGAAGACAGACTGGCCATCCTTTTATCCTAGAAAGATAGAAGGAGGGGGCCAAATGCACCGCAACACCCCTGATCTTCTGCAGAATCCATTTGAGCTGATCCACGGCTCCCCCAGCCCACTCACACCAATGAGGTCTCAGGTTAATAAGCAGTGCAGTTATTCAGCTATCTGCTCGTAAGTGGTAGGTGTTCTTGGGCAGGTTGCCTGCTCCTGCCAACTCCCCCATGACTTCACATCGTCAGCACATCTATATTTAAGACTGGGTTTTTTTGCCTTTGTTTAAAGGGGTTTCCTTCCCTCGTAGTAAACTTAAGAGTTAATAGAAAAAAGTAATTCAAAAGTAATCCAAGCACATCTGTAATTAATTCTGCAGGAGAGGGCAGAGCGACGCAAGTCAGAGTTGGCACGCAGTTCCTGGCTCCTGGTGTGCAGTCCCTGGGATGGGCAGAAGGTCCCTCCACTGAGCACAGCTAGAAGTTAGATTTGGAGTGTCCAAATATGCAGATGGGAAAGTGCTTGACATGAGAGGACCATTGTGCTGCCAGCTGAAAGAACTTGACGTCGTTCCACTCCACGCCATCAATCAGGACTGCAGGGGAGGGTAAAAAGAGAGGAGAGTCAGAAAATAGCGAGGGGATGTGGCCAACCTGGAGCAGCTTTGCTGGAAATCTCCCTGCAGTCGGCAGAGGGAGGCCTGGCCACACTGCTCTGCACAACCACCCCACCCAGCTGCACACGCAGGGGAAGAAAGGCTTGGGGGCAGAGCAGGTTTAGGGAGAACAGCTCAGATTGTTGTTCCAGCACTGCTCACTGACACCAGAGCTCCCCGGACTGCTGATTTCAGTGTCATCTGATCCCATTTCTCAGATTTCCTAAACACACTTCATTTTCTTTTTTGGGCAAATGCATACAAAGATGGACATCAGTCTCTCCTCACTGGACTCCAACTAGGAGATCCATGTCTCCTAGAGGGGTGACACATATTCTGTGAGTACCACTCATGCTCACCAGTCTCAGACAGGCCCAGGATTAAGCAAGTGACCCAGGCAGATCCCTCTGTTGGGGATTCTCAACTGAACAGGCTGCAGGAATATTTTTTGATATTAAATGCTCAGTGCCAGTGCCAGCCACTTCAAGTCTGTCTGCCAGATGCATATATGACTCCTGCTGTGCCATGTCTGTGTGCCAGCGTCCTCCTCATAGAACCAGCCACACTCTCGCCAGTTCCCACCAACCAACACTTGTACCAGCTGGGCAAGAGAAATGGAGAATGAAAAGAAGGGGAACAGAGCCTGGTTGAGCCCATGTCCTCATCCAGAGCATTGGTTCAGAGGAGTTCATAGGTAAGGGAGGATTTTCCCATATTTCATACTTATTAAAGCATTCCTCCATGCTGGACACATCCAAGCCCATTCCCCAGAAACACTCCCATCATCCTGGGTCCAGGACATAGGGTAGGACAACAGGTCAGCCCTTTGCCTAGGAGGACAATTGCAGCATCTGAGCCTCATCCTAGAGCCCAGTGGGATGCAAGCCATGCACTTACCACGCAGCATGTTCTGCTGATGTTTCGCTGTGCAAATCAATCTGCTGATTCCTTCAATACACTGGCTCTTTGACTCAACCTCCTTGTCTTTTGTTTTCTTGGGCAAAAACATCACTGGAAAAAAAATCAAACCAGCACACAGTGAATCTATGCCACTAGCAGGAGCTGCACTGGCACTTGCTTGAGCTTTTGCATTTAAACATTCATGTCTGAAAATTCCAACTCCTGAGATCTTCCCTTCTGTCAGTCCTGAGCACCATCACCTATATGCACATGGGCATCTTAGCCTTATGTGTCTCTATGTGAGGCATTTCCAGCTCATAACCCAAGCCCCAAAGCCCACCTTCAGGGTAACTCCTGCTCCTGAGACACCATGCAGGGTGTCTCAGGAGTGTCATTTGCACCTGCAGTGACAGGTCTGCTGCACTGACTGTGGCCCAACAACAGGCTGGGCTGCACAGACACCTGGAGAACAGGAGGGGCTACAAACTGGGGGCAGCTGCTGGAGAGGAAAGGCATAAGGGGAGCTAGGAAAGGATCCAGTTCCCCAGAAACTGTCCAAATGCATGAGCAAAGATGTACAAACTGGCTCCACAAAAGCTGGTTGTGTTGAACAGCTCTGCTGCAGGCTGGGCCAGCCCCAGGGATGAACGTTTGGAGTGTCTCAGGACTGCTTCTCCCATCAGCATGACCCAAAGGCTGTCACCAGAGGTGGCAGCTCCAGTACCACAGCTGTGTCAGCCTTGGATCGACCTGGTTGCACCCACATCCTGCAGTCCAGGACGCTCTGTCCTCTCAGAGCCCCCAGAACCCCTGATTCCACCAGCAATGCCTCCCCAGCCCACAGGCAGGAAGATGTGAAGGACAGCTACTGGCAGCTGAATGTAAGTGCAGAACTGCCTTGCTGCTTCCCTGGAAACACTTGGCTGCAGAGCTGTTCTCAGTTTCTAAAATGTTTCACATTACCAAGGCCAGGAGCAAATACAGAGTTACTGACAACTTTTAAAATGCCTTTTTTATTAGTTTGAGAAAATAAACTCAAAGCTAGGAGTTTAAGAAGCATAAAAAAGTTAACATGAGGCTTTGGACTGAGAGCATTCATCTTTTACCTCCTTTTAACCCACAAAGTACTCTGAACAAAAGCATAAGAATCATCGAATTCTTTAGGTTGGAAAAGACCTCTAAGATCATCAAATCCAGCTGCTGACCTAATGCTGCCAACTAAACCATGTCTCCAGGTGCCACATATACACATCTTTTAAATTCCTCCACGCATGCAGGGATGGTGACTCCACCAGTGCCCTGGGCAGCCTGTTTCAGTGCTTGACAACCCTTTTGTGAAGAAATTTCTCCTAATATCCAATCTAAGTCTCCCCTGGCACAACCTGAGGCCATTTCCTCTTGTCCTGTCCCTCATTACCTGGGAGAAGAGACTGTCTCCCACCTTGCTACACCATCCTTTCAGGTAGAGTGTGATAAAGCCCCCTGAGCCTCCTTCTCTCCAGGCTAAACAGCCCCAGCTCCCTCAGCCACTCCTCATATGGCTGTTTTCCAGGTTCTAGACCATTCCACTGATTCTAGTCTGGGAGTGGGTGAAGGGGAAGAGTGGGAAGTCCTAGACTCCAGTTCAGGGTGTACTCCTGTTTTATCATCTTAGAGGAATCAGGGAGATACTTGCTGAGGTTTTATCTCCCTCCCTTTTTTTTTCCTTACACACATTTTTTATATTCTGTGGCTCTTTTGAGGCATGGAGATAGCATCCCAGAAAGTGTATCTCCCCCAAGTTTCCAGCACACTGCTAGAAATGAGAGGCCCATTTACCCTTACCTTTACTGGTGGCTGGGGCACAAGCTGCCTCTTACCTAATCCAACACCCCAAAGCAGTACCAGCACACTCACAAGGAACACAGGGAAGCTGTCCAGAACAGCATACATATCTCCTGGCTTTCTGTGCAGCCATCCATCAGTGTCCTTGCACTGTCCCCACCTTTGTTCTTTTGGGCTATGCCATCTTAGCTGTTCAACTGTAAGACTGAACACATCCCCTTTTAATAGCACAAAAAGAACCACCCTTTCAAACTCTATCACCTTATGCAGTCACTTCTAATCTACAGATGAGGATTTTGGGGATAAAATTATGACTAAGGTGCTGTAACGCAGGACTGACAAGTCAGGCAGCCCTGGAGCAGCAGGACAGGGAGAGCCGCATTGCATTCTTGGCCTTTGGCAATAGCAAATGTGTTCAAATGTGTCACCTTACCTTTCTTATTCTTTTCTTTTGTCACAACAGTCATGGACATTGTTGGAGTGGTGGCAATCTCCCCGCTGGCAGGTAACCTGCTGACCTGGAGGGACCGGAAAGTGCATTTCAGTGTGTTTTTGGTAGTGGAGGGGTCCTTCTTCTCCGGGTCTCTCTTTCTGTCCACGGGTGGAGCTGCAATCCAGTAATCCACCTGCAGGCCCATCAACTCAGCACCAAGACCCTGGCTGGAAAACAAGAGAAAGGTGGCAATTTCTGCACAGCTCTCAGCAGTTCCCCCCATCTGTGTTTTTTCAGAGTGGCTGCCATTCCTGGTGAAAGGATAAATACCTGGCTCTTTGGGAAACCAGGCAGCAACATTTCATAGCCAGACTTAGCAATTACAAAAGCCCAAGATGTCACCCCTGAGAGATGTAGCCTGTGTCACACTGCATGGTGGTACCACCTTGGCAGCACAGAACTGCAGCGAGTAGAGACAAGCTGACCTGCTGCACAGCCACGGGGGCAAGTAGTGGGAAAGTTTCCTTTCACAATGTGGAATTCGGTGACACAGGCAGCCAAGGCAATCCCTTAGGTGTCCCAGATAACTTTGTCTTCTGAGTGGGGAAGAGGGGCTGTAAGCATTTGCTGTTGCCTCCTGAGCACTGATGAGCAAGTGACTCTGTCCAGTCAAAATCAGCTCTGAACTGGGATGAACAAAGACCTCGTGGGTCCCTGAACATTAGGCACTCCATTCCCAGTCTCCCTGACTTGTTTCCATCTCCCATGTTCATGAGCTCTTTACGCCACCAGCTGCCTCCCTTCCCACTCAGAATCAAACAGGATCTCTGCTCTACCCAGCTCCTTGTAAAGGAGTTGAGCGTTTCCCAAGTCCTACCACTTGCTGGGGAATTCCACTGCTGGAAAAATGCTCTGCCAGTCCTGTGATGTTTGCTAAACAATGGCAGATTTCAGGACATGACCTGCTGTTGAAAACTCCAGGCACTGTGTGGTAACAGTTGTGCATCACCAAAACACACTGCCAGCCTTTCTTGAGTCAGAAAAGAGAAGATGAGCAGCCTGGGAAATTTCAGCCTTGCCTGCCCCAGCCTCTTGCTAGCTAACCCCAAGGGAGCAGGGGTTCATCACTCAGCACACCTATGGCTGACAGCCTGTACTTTTTCCTACACAATGACAATCAGTGTTGAATAATATGCAAGTACTAGACAAAACCCTAAATTTATCTACCAGTCTCTGTGTCCCCTGTTTGAGAAATGGCAATTGTTAAGGAAGATAAATTTGTAATCTTGAATGAAATATGCATCCCTCTGCACCACCTGTCTAATAAGAAGCTCTCAAGGTAAAACAAGGGCATCCCATCGTTACAATCCTCTCAGCAAACCTTTTCCTTTTTTTTGCCATTTATTTAGCTGAAAGTCAGACCACAAAGTTGAGTTCATCTTTGATCACCAAAACCAGGTTTTGGGTTCTCAGAAGTGAGATTCTTTAAGGATGATGCTTTGGAGATGCTGCTTTGAGTTTTAAAGCTCCTTTGCATCACCTTTCTCAACTCAGTTGTAAAGACAAAGCATGCTAATGTTCACTGTGCCCAGACAGGATTTTATGTTCCATTCCCAGTTAAACACGTGGTGTAATCTTTCAGTCTGGGTCACCCTCCACCCCCTGTGCTGTCACGTACAGATCAGGGAACAATGTTGAACCTAAACTTCCTCATTTCTTTATGATTTTACCCCACAGCATGGAACCAAAAAGTACCAGATTGCTAGAGCCGGGGTGTCAACTTCAGATATATCACATCCATGGCTCACAACTTGAACATCCTACACTCCTGTGGGTACCGGTTTCTAAACCACTTCCAGCTTTGGAAAGCCCACATGTTGCTCACACAGAAGTCAGCTCTGCTCCCCAGAGCCTGCATGGCCCTCAGCTCTGTGTACTGCCATCCAGCTGCTGCTGGGACCAGCCTGGGGCACACAGGGCTCTCCTGCCACCAAGGCACAGGGACCCAGCAGGAAGGACCTGAGGAACTGGACCTCCTGGCACATGTGAACAGCCACTAACACCTTCCAGTGCTGGACACCTGCTAAGCTAGGACTTCCACATTTCCATTTCCTCTTGTTAAAATAGAACTCTTGACCCAGTTTAAGAAGTCAGAGGTAAAAGGTCCCCACAGGGCACTCGGGTGAGCACAAAAGGTCCCCATTTTGTCTCCAACAGGGAAAGTAGGAGATGCTACTTAGGGAGAGAGTCCAAACAATTCTAGTTTCCCATCCTCACAAGAGTGCTGTTATGTTTGCTTAAAGGTTCAGGAGAGTTAAAATCAAGGGGAAGGGCCTGGCCAGGGTAAGTCTTTACTGGCAGTTTTCTAGGGGTTTCTTCCCTTCACCCCTAAAAATGTCAGCTAAGCCAGAGCTTAATATTATCCATAGATGAAGTCTCCTTGCTGTTCTCATATGCTTTCAGGCACATACACGAATGGCAACGGCAGCTCTACTGTGTCACCTTACAAACTGCCAGCTCTCCCCTCACAGAGAAAGAAGTCAGTTCCTTAAAGAGTCACTCTGACCTTACACTCACTTGTTGGTTGAAAGAATCACAAGGAATTAGCCTGGCACCCACGTGTGTCAGAGTCAGTAATTTCTTTGACTGTAGATCTCCTCAAGAGAATCCACTCTCAAAGGGAAAATACAGCAGATGGAGAAAACCAACCTTCCCAAACAGGCTGCCACAATGGCTCATCAGAACCACGGTTTCTGCCCCAAGGCTGCCCCCTTCTAGTTCCAGTGTGTCTGTCCTTGAGACATGCAACCTTCCCATCAAGTGTAAGGTCCCAACCACCCTCCCCAGCTACTTGTCAGCCAACAAGGACCCGGTGACTCCAGAGGTAAAAGGGAAATGTGTCAACTTCAAGTGTTTGCTAGGGATGAAGAAAGCTATGAGTTTTCCTTTAGAGGAACTCTCTCTTATGTATATGTGAGATAAGCAGCCAAGGGGGCTGTGAGGAGACAAAACAAGGTTTACCTTGAGGACGAGAAGCTGCCTGTAACAGACGGTGAGGAAGGGGGAGTGGGGGAGGCTTCTTTCACAGCAGGAGATACAGAAGGTGGGGTAGAAGAAAGGACACTGGAGCTTGAGGGAGCTGCGTCATCAGAGTCACCTTAAAAAAAGGAAGTCAAACTGGTTGTCTGGGTTTGTCTCACAGCCCAGCACATGCACACCAGGACATTTCAGTTTCCTTGCCCATGCTGCTGCTGCACAGGTTTTGCCCAGACTCAACCCAGAGATCAGCCAGCCTATCAGTTCTGATGGCCCCCACATGTCAACCACCGGGCTTTGTATGTTTGGGTATGAGGAAGGCAGACATTCACATTCCTCTGGACTCCCCATGTGGCATCTGCTCTCCTAGGGTTTGTCTCAGCTGATTTTGAGATTCCTGCATAGTCAGATCCCAGCCCACTGATCTCTCATGGGGAATCTCCCCCTGCAACCACTGCAGGGCAGCACCACTCTTGGAATCCAGTACCTCTGGGCTGATCACAGGGACCTCCCCACTGCCTGCTTCCATCCTCTAAAACCAGAGCATCATTCTCTTCAAGGTGGCCCTTGAGGATGGTGGAAGCACTGTGGCAGCAAGGAGTGACCCACAGAAGGGCTGCCTCCATGTGCAACCCAGGCCACAGGAATTGGGGTTTAATAGTAAAGCAGTACAAGAACAATCCCAGCAGATGAAGGAAACAATAATCCTGACTAGTAGTGTGTATGAAGGAGGAAAAAGTAAGTTCACACTGATAAAATAGCACTTCCCCATCTACCCCATGTGTGTAACCAGGAAGTGTTGTGTAAATCAGTTTTTTGTACCCCTCCAATAAAACATAAAAGGGTCTAAATTTTGCCCGTATTAAAGCTTCAGTGTTAGGCACATGTCTGAGATTGATTTAATTCCGTAATTGGGCCAGTGTTGGGAGACAGGAATGAACTTCTGATTAACTGTCTTCCCATTCTGGAGCAGGAACCTCAAACAACCACAGCAGAGACTCCACCTCTTTGAGAACACACATGAGAAAAATGGGTGTTTGCACAAGTGTGAGTGGAGCTTCCCTGAATGAGAGTGTGGGAATTTCACCTGGCCTGAAGCTTTTTGTAAAGCATGAAGAAAAAGTGTCTCTCTCAAGAGAGAGGGCTCTTTCTGCAGACAAGCCACTGGGAGTCAAGGCAGTGGAACTGGGAGCCAATAAAATCCAATTCCACCTCACAACACTCCAAGGCATCAGCATGGACAAGTTTGTTCAGCCTGTGAAGTCAGACTCCCACCACCTGTATGACACAGAAGGCACACACAAGAGGCTCATTACCTGATGTTGCAGAAGATTGTTCCACTATTCCAACCTTCACCACCTAAAGGGGGCAAAAAAACCAGAAGAGCTTTATGAAACAGGAGTCCCCTGAATCCACAACCCCAAACCTGAGCTCATTCCTGCAGGCCCCTTGGCGCTGGCCCTGCAGTCAGAGTAGCTGAAGTTAAAAAGTGAAATCTTCTAAGAGCTGGGCAGGTTCCAGCAGTGTCCAGCCAAGCAGTACCAGCTCATAGCCCTTCCCTGACCCACATAAGGGACAGCACAGACCCTGTGGAGCTGTTACAGACCTGTACAGCTCTCAACAGTTTACCACCAGCCCCAAGCTACAGCAGCTACAGTGCCTGTGACAGCTGTGGGAAGGGGGCAGGGAGAAAGGGACAGTAAAATCCCTTCAGCACTGCTAATTACACCTGCTAATCACAGACACATTGCTTCCACCACCCAAGTGCAGCTACTTCCAAGGTGTGACATAGCTGGGGCTTGTTAGGAAACCACAGAAGCAACAAAGTAGTTTCTTAGCACAGTTTCCCAGGCTCTAAACAAGGAAAGTGTCAGACAAAGAAGATAAAGCTTTTAGCAAAGCCTCTGGATGCAGACATGGACAAACAACCACATGGACAGGTCAGAATGATCCAAATCACACCATAATAAGGGTATAAATGTGTGTGGCCAACCACCAGCTAGTACATTAAGATTAATGATAAATGCCTCTGGTGATAATTTGTGGAACGGAACGTGCTACCAACAAGCTCCCAAGAACACACTATGCCTAGAAAGATAAAATGCCCCTTAGTGATATAAAAGCAGAGACCTTCTGTAGAGATAGTCAGCTATGGTGCACAGGGATCATTCCTCTTAACAGAGCAGAGACCCTTCTCAAGGTCCTTAAGAAACTTGTATCCAGGGTTAATGTCTACCCTACACAAATGCTGACAAATGGGAAAGAGCTGCAAAGGGAGCTCAGCTCAATAAAACCTGCTTTAGAATGAGAAATGATGCCACACAGTCTGTTTAGTTTGAAAATAAAAGGTCATTAAGTTCAGACATAACTGTGTCTGGACCACATCTCTAGGAAGCACTTTTCTTTGCTATGGGATCGAAATAAAAAAAAGGACTTAATTATTAGAAAGAAAAAGCTTTTCAGAGTTTGGAGGCTGGGGAGAAGTATGCTCAACACTAGATCTTGGCGAGCTGTCAGGCTCTCTGGTGGATTCACTGTCAGATCCAGTCCTGGAGAAGCCATCATGAACTCAGCAGTGTGTGCAGAGGCCCCTGAGGGGTCCTTGGCTTGGGAGAAGGAGGCTACAACTCAGTTTGGCCAGTCTCCATTCAAAGGGTAACAAATGAGGCTCTGGAGTCCAGCAGCCATTTGTGGTCTATGTGTTAAACGCCAAGAGGATGTTTCAGAGACTGTCACTGACTGTGAGCAAGAGGAGGCAAGGCAGAAGAGTTAGGAAAGACAAGCAACACAGGAAACTGCCTACAGCTACCTTGAACTGCAAGCCAGGCAGGAAATCTCTTCTGACCTTTTCCTCCTTGTTGGCTGACTGAAGATGCTCGGATTCAGACATGTGAGAAGAACACAAACACACTCCCTTCCCTCCACTCAGGGAGGCACTTGAGACTGCTGCAGTTCCAACACGTTTCCATCCAGGAACATTTCAGCAGCAAGCCTCCCTTCCCTTCAGGAAGAGGCACATCCTGTTAACTCTCCTGGCAACTGTCTAGCAGCATGCACGACCATGCAGCCTCCCCACCTGACCCTGGCCCCTTGTGAGCCTCCACTCCCACCACTTGAGAGCCCAGCTGAGCAGCAAGGTACTGCCCTGCCCACTTCTGGGTCAAAGACTGCACAGCCCAGCTGCAGGACATCAGGTTTTGCACCCCAAAAGCCAAAAGAGTCCAATCAACATCAGGAGACACAAACCCCAAAGTCACTGCCTCTCTCTCTTCTTTGGCCAAAAGTTTCAAGCAGGCTGCAGAAAGAGACTCTGCGTTCATGTCGAGCCTCAGACTTTGTGAGACATCAGTCTGTTGAGATGAGTTTCACAGGGAGTTACTGTGTCATGAATACTTCACAAGCAAGAGCAAGCTCACCACCACCACCAGCTGACATAGGAAGTCAGCCTGTGCTTTCAAGGAAAGTTTTCTTGAGGGTTGCCAGTGTTACATATGAGTGAAAGCTGTTCACTCTTCCACCACGTTCAGACAATCAAATCCAGACTGCAAAAGCAGTGCTAATATCAGGACAATGATCATTTTAGAGCAACTGAATAAACACACTGAGCCCCATCTACTTGCATATCACACGGAACTAAATCAGCCCCAAAGAAAAGCTTTGCAGAGCCCAGCAGCTACCATGAGATGAGCCCTTCTGGGCTTTTCATGTTACTGGGAAAGGTGAAACAGCTGCTTTATAAAAACAGTTCTTCACTAGAAATTGCAGGTCATGGGAGGGACAAGATCAAGTAAAGCTCATCAGCAGGGAACAAACTGGGAGGATGTGTCTCTACTTTTGCAGTAGACATCTTTCCCTCAACAAACAAAAGTAGATTGTCTTCTCAGGAATAATGCAGGGAGAGACTCTCACTCTGAGGAGACACATGAGTGAAAGCAGGGTCAGCTCGAGGGCAAGAGAGGCTAAGCTCTTTAAACGCCTTGGGATTTCGGATTAGCTCTGACGTAGGGACAGGGACACAAACAGAAATGCACACAAGTCAGCTCAACACAGAGCAGGCAGAGCAAGGCAGTCAGCATGCAGGAAAGGGAAGCTACAATACAGCAACAAAAAGCCTGAAGAGAACATCCAACAGCTGAAAAGCAGCCAGGGGATTCCTTTTTTAGTCACAGGTCAACGACTTTGTACCTAAAACTTAATAAGCTGAAGAGCTTGATCAAATAAGGGGAGGGAAACTGGAAAAGGTAAAGGTCACAGTGCCCAAAATACAATGAGAGAAGAACAAATGTGGCTCTGCCTACATCTCTGAACTTGGTCACCTCAGCTGGGAACTCTTAAAAATGACAGAAGGACAAACTAGGGACTACTATCCCAAATACATGTTCACATACTAAAGTACATTAAATAGCTCTGCCTCAGACTCAACTTTAACAGTGGCATAAATAATCTCCCTGACAGGACGTCCTGTCCCCTTCCCAGGAATGGATGGGATATTAAGAGGATTTGAGACTGTTCATGACAAGCACACAGAGGACTGACATTGGAATAGCAAATCTGGCCAAATCAACCAACTAGGGCATTGCTGGACTGCAATCAGATTCCCAGGGACACATCACCTTCATGTCTGGGAAGTAAAAAAAAACATACACTCTGTACAGTTTGTTGAGGGATCTTAGAGGTTTGCTTACATACCAGGCAGTTGCATCCAACCATCAGATTCTCATGCTGATATTCTGCCTTAGAGCACCCAATGGCTTCTGCTCTACTCCAGAAACCAGGTATGTTCAGGTTAACACCTACAGATGTATTCTAGCTGGCTTGAGACAGTGTAACTACAACACTCACCCCGACAAAGGGAATGAACTTCTGCGAAGATTCTTCGTCAGGGCTAAAGGCAAAGAGAAAAGACTTGTTAGCAGCTTTGCTTCCACCACAGGCACGATACTCACTTTCTATGTCGCATTCCAGCATGCAGCAGGGACGGACAGTATGCAAGCGCCAGTCCAACGCTCCTCTCAAGGCCCCCTGCCAGCACGCCAAGAAGTCTGCACGGGCGGGGAGGAGCACGCAGCTCACCGCACGTCCCTCGGGGAACAGTGTCTTCCTCCCTCCCTCACGCTCGACAGAGAAACATGCTTTAATGGCATGGCAGTCATCACAGACACACGCCCTCCTACTGCAAGGAAATGGATCTTGTGCCACAACAACACGGAGAACTGTGCGTTACTTACTAGTCCCTGAAGGGCTCTGCACGCACGGCCTTCCCGCGTCCCACCTTTGGAGCCATGTGCCATACCTTGCACATCCCGGCACCGCTAAAGCAGTTAGCCTGCCACGGGGTTACAAGCCGTGACACGTGGTTATTTGTGAAGCACCAGCAAGGATGTGCTCACACCCCCTCACATTCACACACACACACATCCCAGGCCACTGGGAGCTCACGGTCCCTTCCACAGGCACACCGAAGAGATTGGGCAGCAGAGCACACCGGGCAGGTCAGGACACCAACTCAAGAACTGCAAACAGCTAAATCAAACCAAAGGCACACCATGTCCCAGAAACAACTGAAGACAATGCACATGTTTGGAAAGCCCTTCCTGCTCTGGCCCTGCCCAGGATTCGAAAGCCAGAGGGTGGAGAAGGGCCAGCAACAAAGGCCACAGTCAAACCTAGCAGGAATTAGGGAAAGACTTGACAAACACACGAGGAGCAAGATCTGAGTGAGGAAGGCAGGCCAAAAAGGCCTGCAGAGCCACTGCTACCTTCAAGGGCAACAGAGAATAAGATGAACCCACAGGGTAAGGAGAGAACCACAGAAGCACATCCACATGTTCCGAGGAACTACAGTTCAGCAGTGGAAGTGACTGAATGGGCAAGACACACATTTCTCAGTGACCAAACACAGGAAACAGGTAGGAAGCAGACAACCACTGAGACTTGTCATGTTTCTCTTTCTGTGCCTCCCTCAGTGCTCACAGTAAAACCATCCAGCATTGCCTTCATCCAGAGTTTAGCTTGAGGCAGCATGACTACATCAGGAACACAGATGTTTCTGTGCTGTTTCCAGCACAGGTTGGAAACGCACCAAGTGCACAGAGGTTGTCAACCACTGTGTGATAAGCCCAGGCTGGACACTTTCCTCTAAGCCCCATGGAAAGAATTGCATAGAACTGCAGTGACCATGACTCAGCCAGAGCACCCTCCTGGTCCAAAGCAGAGCGTGATTTTGCAAACAGCCTCTCACTTAGGCTCAGCCCTTTTTATCCATCCCTAAGGCAAAGCCAGGAGCTTTGCTCTCTTTCTACTTCAGAGCCCCAGGCACTGTGCCTTCATTCTTCCCCTAAAGCACAGGACAAAGTGACCAGGTCACTGATTCTGTGTTGGAAGGCAGAAAGGTCACATTTTTGCAAGCACAGCTGCAGGCTCCCAGCAAACACATCTCCTATGAAAATGACATTTCCAGCACCAGTTTTGCACAGGGAAATGAGGAAACCACAGAGCTGTTGGGAGCGGCACAGAACAGAGGCTCAGCTTTCTTCTCATTCCTTTAGCTCTGTGGGCTGAGAAGCAGGCAGAAAGCGAGTCCTGCTGACCAAGTGAGGGAAGCACAACAGTTGCCCAGTCATCTCTCAGCTGATGGCTTTGCTCTGAGCTCTCAAAAAACAAACCGTGCTCAATTCCAGCAGAAAACTCATTCTTGTTCCCCCTGGGAGCTCTGACTCCCACTGCGGAGAGCTCAGCAGCAACTCTGAAATAAATCATTTGCTTCAGTCACCATTTATCATAGCTCACAATGATGCACAGACTGTTCCTGAAGCAATCCAGCTGCATTTCAGCTTGGCTGGCCTAGTCCTGTCACAAGTCCTCTCGGGAACTCTGGTCTTGCACATGTGTCTCTGAAAATGCAGCTTTTCAAAACAGCTGCTCTTCATGGGGATGAAAGGAAAGATGAGATGATCGTGCTTGCTCTCCACTTCCCTTTCATGCTCTGTCATGATTCTTGTTCTTCAGGATCCCAAGATTCCAAAATATTTAATCCAGAATCCTTTCACCTTTGTAACAGCCTCTTCCACTCCTCCTACAACAGCCCTGCAATTAAAATATTCCCTGTCTCTGGAAAGGCAGCTTCCCCTTATTACCTCAGCTGCACAGATTCCAGGGCTGTAGAGGTTTAACATCATATCCAAAGGTTTACTTTTATCCACAGGGCTTCTGAAAGTCCTGGTACCTCAGCTGTAATTTAAAGCCAGACCTGACCCTGGATTCTGATTTTCAACAGTGTTATTGATATTTCATTTCTCTAATTCTGGGGAAAAAAACCCCAAACAGCAAAACCCACAAACCAACAAACTAGAATGAAAATCTTGATCTGAAATTGAGAGCTGTCTAATTACTATTTTTTCTTGGGCAAAATTCATCCACTTGCAATCAGTCCTCAAATGTAACCTGCCCAGAAATGGACTTGCAGGCTCCCTCCCTACCCCAAGAAATTAATTCAGATTAAGATGTATATGCAGATTTGTGTTTTAGGACTCTTAGAAAGCAGAAGCAGCTGTATCACCAGGAGTCACTCACCTGACAAGTGGAAGAAATAATACCTTTCAATGTACAAGCGCAGCTGCAAAGCACTTGGATATTACAGTAAGAGAGACTGAATTACCACTTAAGAGTAGTTATGCCACTTATTAGTCTTCTAGTAAGATTGCATTTGAAATTTAAGCAACCCAAACCAGATTCAAATGAAGCCAAACACCTGTGATTTCCTAGCAGGAGGGTCTCAGGCACTGCCTTTATTCCAGGCAAGTCAAGAAGGGAGACAACAGGAAAGAGGAGATTCTTATCACCTCTGAACCATTTCAGGCCAGGCACTTCCAACAACTGTCCAAGGTTTATCTTCGGTATGAAGCATTCCCACCAGGCAACTGCAGCTGTCTGCTGGCCGACACTGTCCTGGTTACACCACGTCTCCAGTGGTCAAACCGAAAAAGGGACAAAGTAACTGCAGGTCCCCATCACAAATCAGACAAGTCACCTCTCAGCCTTTCCAAAAACCTCCCATACAGCACTCTTGACATTCCTACAGCAGACTGGACAAACTCAACAGGATATCCAGCCTTTCCTAAGCCTTGACTCTCCTCTGCTGCACTGCTTGGCCAGGCCAGGGGCACAGGGAACTCCTGTTACATTTTCCCCAGCTGACCAGGGAGGTTCCTGCAGCAACCAAATGGATGACATGGGCTCTGTTGAGCCAGAGGAGGGACTGGGCCATGTTCAGCAACTGCTGCAGGGTATGTTTGAGAAGCAGCACTCAGAACAGTGACCTGGACTCTGCAGAGCCTCAGAGATACACAGCAGGCAGAAAGAAGTGTTACCCCTGCTTCCTATAGCCCAGGAACCCTTCAACCCAAGGCAACTGTGCTCCAGGGAGCAAGAGCTGGGAAGTGCTCTACAATACAGACTGAAGAGCTTGTGGTAAGCACGTAACCAGGCAGGAAATGATCCAGCCTTTGTCCTTGACAGGTGAACAATGCTTCCATTTCCAACAGCCAAGCTGCTCCCCAGATTCATGCAAGGGCTATCCAGAAGCCACATGGCATGAGCTGCGCTGGGCACTGAATTACAGTGGGTGACACCGGCCTAGGTTCACAGAACTGATCAGCCATCCAGCTGCACTGGGAATGAGTGTCTGGTGAGACTCAGATCTCAAATATCACAGGGTCTCTTTCAGGAAAACAATGCAGAGAGATTATCAACATCTATGAGATCCCTCCTAGTGAGAAGGCCACCTCACCACCACAGTCTCAGCACCCCAGATATTGCCTGGGCTGCGCTGTTCCTTGACAATTCAGTAACCAGTACTTCTCCCAGAGCTCACAGACAAAGTCAGTCACCCAGTGTAACACAGAGGAGCTGCAATGGCAATTAATTTCCTTCTTGAACCCCTTCCTCATTGCCAGCCCTCCTGATTTCAGGTGAGGTCAGCAGATGTTCCAAAAGAACAGAACAAAGCTCTGGCACCATTGCAGTCCATCACAGGCAGTTCATGCGCCAACCTTTTGCCATGACAAACAAAACAAGGGCACAGGAAGGAGAGCAGAGGTAGGTTAAAATAGGGATAGGTGGCAATAAAGTTATAAAGCAGCTCATCACATACAGCTACATCCTAAAGACTGGCTTGGCTTTCCTTGGACCACTAGGACTTGTTTAACAGAGCAAATGCCAGGATTCTGGGAGATTTCTCTTTCAATGAATTTGTAGGTAGTGCTGCTGTTTCTACATGGACCACTTCCTTGAAAGCTGGCCTTGGAGAAGCCAGTCACCTCTGGCCTCGATGGAGAGGGAGGTGAAGCAACTTCGTGAGCTGAGCACAAAATAAACAATGCCTAATTATCATATGATTCAAAGCAGGACACTCTGCAGAGCAATGCGGTCTTGGAGGCAGCTCAGAGAGCACAACTCCACTGCTAACACACTTTTGTCTTCTTAATTTCAGAGAAGTCACATACACTTGGGATAGCCTGCCTCTAAGAGACTAGTCCTCCCTTTTTTGATTACAGGGAGGAGATTTGCTGGTCTGCACTTGGACACTGTACAGCTGAACCTCAACCTGAGCCACTAAGTGCCACCTACAGCACTCCAGTTCCAACAGATGAGAACTGAAAAGCCTTTTTTCAGTTCTGATCATTTTGGAGCTACACAATATCCTCTGATGGCCAGGAAAAAGGCAAGAAAAAACCCTACCTTCTCCATGTTTTACTGCTCAAAGCTACTCTCTCAATAACTCCTTCATTCCCATTCAACCTACATCCTGGGAACCCAAATGTGTGGTCCAAAGGCACAGCAGTCACTTTCAGCTATGCATTCTGCCAGCAGATGCCAAAGCAGCAAGCAGAATTTAAGCTAAAGCACAAACTGTGCATCCCAGACCTGCAAGAACTGTTAAACAAGGCAAAAAAAGACCAGTTCATTGGGGAAAGAGATAGGAGTTGGGAGAGGGAACCTAAAAGGAACTGATACCTTAAGGTAAAATCAAAATGAAAGCTCTTTTTCCTTTTCAGGAAGCAACCAAAGAAAGAGATAAATGTGTTATTATACTTATAACAAAGTGATGCATTCATTTAGAAAGTGCTAATGAAGACACAATTTCAGTGTTGTTTTTTACAATACCCTCCCTAAGCTGTTGCCAATGAGAGACAGGCATTTCTAAAGAAAGGCACACTGGAAGACAATTGCCCATGCTCCATGGGAGAGCCTGTTCCTCTGACTCACTCTGGTTTGCTCATGGGGTACTGACCTGAAAGGAGAAGTTACTTTAAAGAGGTCACACAGAGGCACTGCCAGCTATGCCAGTCTGACTGTTAGTCTCAGCAATCTCTCTTCCCAGTAGCCTCCTGCAGGGTTTGTGCCTGACTGAAACCTATCAACATCTTCAGGTGTGGCACCAGAGTCCAAAGGGTATAAAATCCACATGGATTAGACCAGCTTGCTAAAGCAGTCATGCACTAAGGGCATCAGATGTTCAACAAAGCATTGAAAAGACCTCTATGGGCACACTAGAAACTCAAAACTATTAAATGTGTGTTAATGACAAAAATGAATCTGGAATGGAATGGAGGAGGCAGGGGAAACCAGTGCTGAGCCCAGAAACCACAAGGTGCAGAGAAAGAACAAGGCAACCCTGAGAAGGGGTGCACACTGCACTAGGGGTGTCTGATCTCCCTATGGGTAACTAGGGTAAGACTTCACACAAAAAACAAAATGGAAAATTGAAGCAAAGAGCTTCAAACTACCCTGCGGCTCTTCAAATTTCCCCCTTATTATCACACTAACTTTACAGAAGGTCACAAATACATGAACAGACTGGACTAGTCTCTATCATCACTGGACTAGTCATTCTGGAAATATTTTCCCCAGGAAAACATGTAGAATGGGCAAAATTTTACTGAATCATTTCTGCAAAGTACTGTAAGAGCAGACACAGGAATGGAAAAACAATAGAAAATGAGAAATTCCAAAAGGAGGGAAAAAAGTGACTCTACCTACACTCCCAATTCTTATCCAAAGGACATACCAATGAGGGATGCTCATGGACCAGAAATGAAAAGTCAAAAATAATTAACACCATCCACACCTCATAGGAAATTGCTAGTGCTTAAGAGAAAAATCACAGGAACTAAGTGTTTGTCCTTCTCTTGGAAATTACTGGGATGTGACTTGGAATTTATTATTCACCTCTATCCCTTGATAAGAATGCTTCTCTACCCTTCAGTGACAATTACTCTTCTTCCTGGACCAAGGCCACATGAGGGTCTACATATTCCTGCTCCTGTTTCAGACCCCAATATTCCCTCCTACAGGCTACTTATCCTTTAAGAGAAGTTGAGATAAAATCTGGTGAATGTCAGCCTTCCCCAGCAGGAGTCCTGGTAGGCTGCAACTGCCAATCAACACGGATTTTGTCTCTCCTTTGAGAAGCTCTGCTATTTACTCTTTAAAAAGAAAGTGTTTCAGTTCCATAAACAATGATGTAAAAAGGTCAGGTCTTGTTGGAAGATACTTTGAGGGGAAATGCTGAGGTCCAGTCTTGCACACCCTAAGGTCTCTGTGGTAAGAGATGTCTGGAACCTAAGCAGATATAATCTGTCCATCCTGCTTAGTCCCCACTTCCCCAAACCTCTCCTATCTTCAAAAAAAAAAAAATCACTGAACTTAAAGTAACCACACTGTTGTAGATTCACTAAGTGGGACACATCACGGGGTGCAGGCTATTGTAAGACTCCCAACGGTTTTGACATCTGGAATGATTTTAAGACTGATGGCACATGAGATGAGAAAAGCACTCTGTTTTCAACCAGCTGCTCAGCCTGGGAGCCAGTATGACATCAGTGACATACCTTTTCTGTTTGTATGTCAGCATGGCTTCAGCAATGGGCAACTGGTGTGCACAGTTTGCCCCTGCTATGTACTGCGTTATCCGGGAGACGACATCGGGCGCCTCTGGAACTGGAAGAGAACACAGACAGAAAGGCACTTCAGTAAATTCTCAGACCAACACCAGCACTGTCCTCCATTTGCTGATGGTACACAGCCACCTGCATTTGAACTGCATCTCCCCCAGGAAGCTCTGCCTACCACAGAGCACAGTAAAGCTGTCTGACCAAAAGCAAACATCTTAGGAGAGCATCAAGGTGAAAACATTAGGAAGGATCATAAAGTACAGACATCTGCACACAGCATTACTGACTGAAGTGTCATGGGTATTTTATAGTTGTTAAAAGCTTTCCTTTGAAATCATGTACCTGACCAGAGTCAGATTAAGACTTTTTCACACCTTGACTGCAGGTATCTGCTGAAGAAAGTGCCTGGCCACCTCTCCCAGGTGAACTGCTCTGCTCACACCAGCATTCAGTGACCTGAATTCCTAATGAACTCATGGCCTTGCTGAGTTAACTGGAAAGACTGAGAGACACGCAAGGATAGGAAGAGCACAAAGATCACATCTATGGCAGCAAACATGCTCCAGATCTGTGAGACTGCATTTGATTCAAGGTGACAGTAAGACATTTCCTAAACATCTTCACCAGGCACTTCCATACCTTATAATGGGCATTTTAACTCAGACTCTTTGCATTTGAATTGTTAAGATCTACAATTCTTTGCCAGATCTTTTTATGCTGCCACAGGGTTTCTGTGCAGTTCCCACTGCAGAGATGAAAATGCAGAATGTACAAGGTCTGTATTGCATGAAAATACACAAATAAATATGGGCTGCAGTGTACAGCCAGCACAGGACATCTCACTAAGGAACAGCTATGGCTCTTGGGATGCATTTCTACAGCTAATGGAACATTCCTAACCTAGACACAAAAATCAACTCTGTATTCACATCTGTCTGCATTTTCATGTGCAGTAAGGAATTAAAAGGAATTAGTTCCATACACCTGTTCTTCCACAAGCTTAGGAATAAGGAGGAGTGCAGGTTGGGTGGCACACTAAGAGATTTCTAGTCCAATCTCCTGCTCCAAGCAGGGCTAACTTCATCTTCAGACTAAGCTGCCCAGGGCCTTGTCCAGCCACATTCCCATCTGCTGGCAAAAGCAGATTTACTGTGAAGAGGACTCTCTCCCTCCTCTCATGGCTAGAGAACTTCCAGGAGCATCCTGGGAGCCTCAAGCACTCTGCAATTCCAACAGGGAGAGTCACACTCCAACCTCCCCACACTCATGGTGGTCCACAAACTCCAAAGCTTTTTACTTCCAGTAAAATTTACATATGGGTTATGCTGCCATGACAGCAGCAAATCTCAAGCCTTAACATAGCCCTAAGTGTCAGATGCAAATCCTCCTTTCCCCTGTTTCTTTCTGTTCTTGAAGAAATTGAGGAGGAAACTGTAAGCATTAGTATTTTAAGGAAATTAATACTTTAACATACAGCAAGGCTTTAACCTGGCCTAGAACAGACTCAGATCAGAATAGGAACCTGTTGATTTGACCTAGAGCAGCTCCCATTTGTTACTACATGGGTGAAGAACAAAATCCTTTAACAAGAAAGATTCTGCCAGCAGACTTTAGAACATTCTCACACACAACTAACAGACGTGAGTCTTCCCAGAGTTTCCAGTTTTCCAAATCTTTTAGGCTGTAGAGTTTCTGAAGGAAAGCAATGCACTGAATTTGGTAATGAGATGTCTGCAACAAAGAACAGAGCTGAGGGCTAGGTAAGAGCAGCATGACTCAGAGGCAGCTAGTTAGTGCCTCTGGGAGCCAACAACTGTTTGCAAACCACCACGTGAAGGGACTTATAAAGGTCAGCATCTGAAATGGGAATGTGCTGGAGTGAGGAGAAAAGAGGAACAAAAACATTTGTCTGCTTCCTCTTGTATTTACTTGACCTTTGCTAAAATTACTCATTCAAACTTTTCACCCACACAGGCCAAACACAGACACATGGTCTTACCAGTGGTCTGTGCTTCAAGTTTGTTGAACAGATCTCTCCAGGCTAGATCTTGGAAGAAGTTGTTGTATCTATAATCTACAGACCCCAGATACTTGGCCACTGGATGAGAGCCTAAGGAAGAAAGGAAAACATGACAGTTGTTCTTCCTAGCACTGCCCACGGGCATGTTTTTTATCTGTAAGGAATTAAAACTCTGAAAACAAAACTACACTAGACACTCCAGAAATAAACTTCTTCAATTATAACCAAGTCATTTAGTCCAGCTTATCTCTACAAGAGCATGCAAATAAACTTCCCAGCACAGACTGCTTCAACACACTGATATCTTTCAGTTGACACTTCCCCCTTCACCCCAACAAATTAAATTTTAAATGCCAAAGAAAACAGGACTGGGATACTGCTGAGGAAATAAATGATCTGGAAGGCACAGAGCCCTATGGCTCTCCATCTCAGTCTCTCAGCTTTGCAAGCAGCTTTCCCAAACAGCCCTTCCTGCCCACAGGCTGCACCATATGCACGAGGGCCAGGTCACCTCTTCCAGGAGGAGCCAGATCCCTTCTTCCCAACACCATTCACACACCACAGGTGTTTCACAATACTGAGAAGAGGCAATTACCCCCAAGCAGGAAAAACAACCCAGGGAGGCTTGTTTAATTGGATAAAAAGGGCTATAAGCTCAATAAATATGCTGCAATTAAAGACAGAAGACAGAGTCCAAGGATTACAGTCCCCAGTGAATGCTGGCATATACATCAGGTCCCTGCTTGCTCTAGCTAAGCCTTGTGGCTCAGCTCCTCTTGAGCATGGAAAGACCTCCTTGCAGAAGCTTTGTGCTTCCAGCCTCCAGCCCTGGATGGAGGTCTGACTTCATATTTAAACTGAGCAGGAGAGAGAAGGCATTTAAGTGACAAGCTCTGCCCTGGGAGGTGGCAAAAATCTGTCACCTTCATTTTAGGCCACCTTGTACCTAAAACAGACAGCCCCTCTTGCAACTACCTCTCCAATCTTTCAACACAGGAGAAAAGGTGTGCCAGGATCACACTTCCCAGTCACCACATGGCAGTCATGCTTAGCACAAGTACTGTACATTTACAATCAGCCATAAAGTAGCCTCACAGTTCCTCCTAATCAGATTATTTTTATCCTTCCTGTATACCAAAATTCTCACATCTTCCATTCTCACATCTCACACTTCCAGAGGTGACAGTTGAGTCACCAGCTAGTAACTGGTAACCTGATAAACACTTTTGAGGCGACCCCAGTTGCTTAAGAATACTCACTGTGCTCCAGTGAAGCTCATGGTGCAAAACAACCCCAGTGCTAATATTCAGACTTCCAGGAAAGGTTCAAGCAGCAGGTCTCTCTGAGCTCCTCTCAGTGTCATTAAAGACTGGGGCCTAAGTACTTTCACATCCACCATTTCTTTTGCAGTGAAGTTTTAAACAGTGCACACAGGACAGCTCTGCTCCATGTACTGGAGAAGCTTTCCCAAACGCTGGGAAAACACACTGCACATGGCAGATGCAGTTGGAAACAAGTAATAAACAGGGGGTCTCCCAAGAAGTTCTACCCATGGGAGCTAAATAAAATGTTAGAATACCCCAAACAGCCAAAGCAACCCTCAACCTTTTATTTTATCTTACCTGCCCATTTTCAGTTGTTTATACAGTGGTTTGGACATCAAAAGACTCTTTCAGCTACAGAATCAGTAGCATGAAGCAGCACTGAATCTCCCAGTATGGACATTTTCAGACACTAAGTATTTCTCATTGTTAACAAAACACTGTAGGTTACTCTTCTGCCATTGTACTGTGCAGTTGTGGATTCAGAAGGTAAAACCATCTTTGAAAAAACTCCACCATCCCTCATTCAAAGGTTTTGGTAGCAGCAGAGAGGCTTTTCCTTTAAGACATTTATGGCACAGTCACCATTCTGTCTTTGGTGCTTTTTCAGTTGTCAGAAATGAGAGGTTACTCCTCAATCACTTTAATGAACTGCCAGAAAGCTGGCCAGAAATAAGCACTTGATCCAATCAGGAAATACTGCAGACTCCTATGGAAAAGGTCCTTTAAATATAGAAGTTTCTATATTTAAAGTACATTTTTAAAAAATTCTTAGTTCTGAAGCAGTTTCATTATCAAAGTATTTTGTTGAGTTTTTCTTTTTTAATTACAAAACAAAGTTTTAAGATTAAAAAACGAATCCAAACCCACACCAGTTGAACCTTGTGTTTCACTTTCAAAGAGAGAATATTTTCAGATCATTAATGACTGCAGGACAAAAAACACCTCTTCTCAGGCCAGGAGACAGTCAGCAAGTGAGGATCAAAGTCTCAGTCACACAGATTCTCATTCAAAGCACATCAAGCCTTGCAGAAAATATTTTTTTGTTTTTAGTCCCTAAAGGGCTGTCTCTTCTCCTCCTGCCAACCACTTTGGAAACTAAATGCCTTTTTTACTGAAGGATCCAGCTCTCTTCTGCCTTTTTCATTTGACTTCTGCAAATCCTACCACTGAATCAACAGCCTAACCCCATTGTTCATAGTGCTGGGCACCAGCTTCTCATTCCTACAAGAACTGCTGTCAGCTGGTCCCAAATCCTAAAAGACTGGAAAAAAGTGCATTTTAAGTTTTCTGCTGCCTACATAACCCCAGTGCCCTGTTCACACAAACCAAGCCTCAGACTAGACCAGCCCCTGGTCTCACACCGTTACGACACCAGCACTCCCCCCAGGTCCCTGCCCACAGTATCAGTGAGTGCCTGGCTTCCCAGGCATTGCCACTGCAACATTTCTCATGTTTCTGACTAGAACAAGAGCCTTAATGTTGTTATCAGTCCACTCTATTGCCTTCAACAGAGGCAACTGAAGCTGGGTAACTGTCCAGCCAGGCAGGCTCATTGAGCTGCTGAAAGGGCAGAGATAAGGTGCTGGAAAACTGAGGGAAAAACCTGAAGAGAACAGCATGGAAAGGAAAGGTCAAAAGATGCATGTAATTTGAATAATTTAAATTCTCAGCAGTTTCAGAGCCTTTAAAAAATTGTCAACCCCTTCTCCATTAACATTTTTGGAGTCAGGCTCACAGAGGCCAGAGCAGTTATTGCTTTGGGAAACATGGTGCCCAATGAAATTAACATTTCAGCCAGGGAAAGGGCTTCTAGAACATTACTCTGTGCATTCATTGTACCATGATGAAAAGATATATAAGCATCTCCCTGTATGGGGAGGAAGTACTTCACCCCTTGCTTCAAACTAAAGGTTTACAAGCAGACTTTGGCATCAGGAACCTAAAGATGAAATTCACTCAGTTAAGAGCAGCAACACCAGCATTACACAATAATACAACAGTTTGCCTCATTTAACAGCCATATACCTACAGCCAAAGCTTCCAGAAAGGCTTTTCCTGAGGGAATGCAGCACATTTAACCCATTCATCTTTCTCTGAAGAAAAACTGTTCCTTATTTACCTAGAGGGATGATCAGAAACCTCATGTAGCCGAGCCAGTCGGGAGTTTTGTGAGACAGCTGCTCTACAAAGAGCCTCAACACAGCACTGAGGTAATTCTGGGCTCCTGCCACTGCAATTTTAATTGGATTTGGAGGTTGTGAATTGCAGTTACAGCTAGACAGAAAAAGAGGAAACACATTTGTAATTGTGCTTTCAACCATGTATTTCAGAACAAGTACCACAAAAAAAATTGGTTAATAACAATTATGGCAGAAGAGAGTTTGTTCAATACACAAGGCAATATCACAACAATTATCATCAACTTACAAGATGATTAATAAAACACAACATTTCTCCAGTACTTTCTTAATTGGTCTCCTTGCTCCTTGTTTCACACATTTTGATCATCTAAAGGGCTGGACTCAACTATCTAGGTTAGGATGTACTTACTGCTACTAACTGCTGGGTCAGAGAACACTCTCAGGTATCCACAGCCATCAGTAGGTAACTAGGGAGTGCCTTCAGGAATTAATTTGGGAATTACTTGGAGGAGGAAGCAAGAACTACTTAAAAACCACTTATTAGTTTTGCATGCTTGACTGCTGCCTGGATCTATGAGGCAGCCTCCAAAGCACAATCTTTCATAACCACTGGTGTTGGTGACTTGTATCGCCACACACATGGCTGAACAGCAACAACTTTGCAGGGCTGGTGAGTGCTGAAGAGCTACACAATCCTGACTTCAGGAGAGCAGATTGGGAGAAATACTGAAAGGGAGACATTTCATCCAGTAGTTGAGAAACAAACTCCATGGGCCCCGGGGCACAGGAACTGAGAGGCTTTTAGAGCTGAGACAAACAAGAAGCAAGGTGAGAACTTACTATCTCTGTATCCTGGAGACAATAGTGCTGAAAGCTGCCTGAATATCAGCAGAGGAGCATGTGCAGACCACTGGCAATGTATGCTTTTGCAAGACATCTGATAGGTACTGAGGAGAGAACAGAACATTTTATAGTCTTTTTTTTGGTACAGTTTGTCACAAGAAGAAAATGTACCTCCCTCAACCTCCTAGGTATTCTCATACCCAAAATTGGGCACTCTCTCCGTGTCTGATTTCTAAGTGATATGGCTGTTCCTCAAATACCTTGTCCTTGTGCAGCAGCCAAAGAAAAGACCTTCCTCCAGAAAAATGGAAGCATCATCTTGACAGACACTTAGACCACATCCCTAACATGGCAATGACAACTCTAGAACAGCATGGTTTTTATGGCCACAGAGGGCAGGGTGGCAGCAGCAGAAGGCTGTTCACCTAGCAGACTGCACTGGGTAAGAGAAGATACTGTCAACATGCCTGCTTCTAGAACTCTAGTTGCATCTCTCTCTGATTTCAAAAGATTTTAAACAACTACAATACTTTGCCCATCCTCGAGCACTGAAAAAAGGGAAGGGTGCTACCAACATACATGTTCCTCATGAGGGACTGTTTCCCCTCCATGCAGCTAATGGGGAACAACACACAACTTGGGTACATAGTCACTGCACTCAGCAATTATCTCACACTTTCAAATCCTGCACTCCTAATCTATACACCCCAGTCAATGTCCTCTGATACTGCAGGCATAAGCTGACAGAACTACTGGAAGATGACCTACAATGCTTTATGTCCACCTCTAGAAGGCATTTCTCTGTCCTCCAAGTGCAGAGGAAGTGGAACCAGTAGCTCAGCTGGTATTTTTGCTCTCTCACACTGAGATCCTAGTTCTCCCAGAAGTAGAAAGCCAAACCAGACAATCTAACTCCATAAGCCTGGCACAAATTCTCCAGATGACAGTCACTCAGCACTCAGTTTATTGGTCCTCTTCCATACATATTTTATTGCTTTTTCAGAATACATTTCCAAAAGGAAAATGTCTGCTTCAAACCCATACCAAACCACCATATATTGCCAGCATAAAAATGTTCTGCTCAGGGTTCTCCTTAACACAACTAAGGCTCAGAAAGGATGGGGTGATATATCTGCAGTCAGTAATCATGAATGTATGTGTACAGCTACAGAGCTGACCTGAAATATCCTCTCCTGTGTTCACCACCTGTGCCTAGAAACCTCAGCCTAAACCACTGGCATAAAGAAAGCAAGGTCATCTGACCTGTCTACCACAGTTTAGAAGCAGGCTGTTGAGTGCAAGGATCGAGCCATTCCCAGTGTGCTGCTAACCAGAAGGAATGGCATTTTATAGAAGAGAAAACACCACTGTGGAAAGACTCAGGTGACAAAAGCTTTACAAGATCCACAGCATCTCCTGGTCAAATGAAATCCAACCTGTAGGCACTGAGCACTCAGCATGCTGCCAACCCCCAGCACCATCACTGCTCTTCCAACCAAGCAACAGAACCTACTTGGTTAGTGGTAGAGCTTAAGGCCTGTCCATTCCTGAGGAGGAACAGTGCAGGAGAACGGTGCTTCAGGTAACATCTCCTGCCTTTACCTGGCCTTGCCAGTCAGATGTATTGACAAGAATAATGTTTTCTGGCAGCTGGTCATCAGAAACCAGGATGTGATTTAGTTGATCATACACTGTTTTCCTGGGGATCTGGAAATAAAGACACAGAGAAGAGAACTGTAGGAAATGTCACCTTTAACCATCAACCCGCCAGCTCCAGTTCTTGAAATTCATGAGAGGTGGCTGTGCATGGCTGGCCACTCACCCCATCAGCAAAGGCAGACTAGGAGCACACAGGCTGCTGGGACTGACACTCAGCAGCTTCTTCAATATTAGCCACCTTGGATTTGCTGGCCATTACTCCTGCCATGCACTTCTACTTACATCACTTTATACCAACTAACAGTAGCCCAATAATTTAGCATTCATAAAGCCAGGAGCAATCTCCTTCAAGGAGGGAAATAAGTGAGTCTTGCAGCTCACAAAAGCAAGGCACATATGCTGTGCACAAGTCAGTCCCCTACTGCAATCCTAGCAATCTGCCTTATTTCAAAGGAGTAATTCCTCAACACATCCCTATTCATTTCTCATTCTAACAATCTGTTCCAGCATTTTCAGTTTATCGCTGACTGACAAAACAACAAGCTGGCAAATCCCAACAGACTGGATGGAAGAAACAAGTTTTAGCCAAGACATAAATTCCCTCCTTTCTGAAGCAGTGGGGCCCAGTTCCTTTCCAGCAGGGACAGAACTTGGACCAGAAAGAAAAGGACCAGAGGAGACAGTTGGAGAAGAGGAAAAACTATGAGTGGCTGGAGAGACAGCAATCTTTTTCACACCTGTAAGTGGTGCCGGGTGTCTGGAGAGCGCTCGTTGTCCAGGCTGTTTGCCCTCTCGTTCTGTGGCCTCACTGGCTGCCTCTCCTTCAGGGATGTGCTTCTTCCTCGACGCCCCGTCTGCTTCCCTTCAGACCTGTTAGAGAGATGTGCTTACATTCCAGAGCTAGCTCATATCTGAGTGAGACACATCTCCCAAATCCCAGATCTCCCAGTGTGGCAACCTCAATAATGTTAAGTGGAGGCACTGGGGAATTGTGCATGTAGATTTGGGTTAGCATGAGACCTGTTAATTCTGCTTCTGGTAGTGCAGAGCGCATGATTCGGCTACAAAGCACATTCCCAGGAGTCCCAGGAAGACTCCACAGCCCATGCTTAGATCCACACCACTGCTCTGCTATTGCTAAACCAGCATAATAGGATGCAGCTACAGTCACACATCCCAAAGCAACACAGAAATACCTCCACAAGAACATCTATTTACTTGCAAATGACCAGAGAAACTATACTTTGATTGCTGAAGACCACATTCACTGTCCTATTTGGGAAGGTTTAACAGGACATAGGTCAGACTTGACAGCCACCCTTCAGGCCAAAATCAGCATCAGATACTGACTCAGCAACAGTATCTTTGAGCATGCAGTTCCAGAGTTCTATAAAACTTCCTTGGTCAGGGAGCAGGTACAACACAGGAGACAGAAGCAGCCTCAGAGCAGTGCTGCCCTTCAGGGTTCTGAGCATTCATGTACCAAGTGCCCAAGGCCCACTGTTTAAGTGCCCAAACACAAGGAGGGTGTCCTTGCAGTCAGTGGCATCGTGACTGAATCCTAGCACACCGTCCATGACTTCCTAAACAGCCCTGCAGCAGGCACAATGCTGTTTCCCCTCTCTGTACCTGGTGGATGGGATGATGAGGGACTCTGTCTTAGTGATCTTCCCACTGGGTGGGAGCTTCTCCACAAACACATCTGGTGTGGGGAGTTCAGCCTCCTGGACCTCAGCTTGCTGGTTAGACTCCTGTAAAAACACAGCGAACAGAGTCAGCAGGAACAAACTATCCCCCTCTGTCTCAGCTGGAGAGCTTAGCTCTGGCTGGGGCACATTGAGCCTGTCTCTTCCAGACATGCTACTCACTGACAAAAGAGAGAAGCTAATATTGGCAATCTGGGGGTACCAGTTCCCAGCTCTGCCTCACAAGGGAGCTGAAGGCAGGAAAGGTGTTCAGATATGCTATTTGGAACAGGCACTTTCCCAGCTAAAATCCAGGGGTCATGACTCCTCTTGCAATGTAGATTAACTCAGCTTACCCAAATCAACTAGAAGAAAGACATAGGAGAAATGTTGCACACTTCACGTCCCCAGCAGAGCAACTTAACTCTGGGATTTTTACCTCAGAACCAGCTTGATTTCTGCCATTTCAGCCTGAAGTAATACTTCTGGCTGATAGAATGGAACAGGTCTGAGAATCCTTTTTCAGGATGGTACACATGCTCAGTGGTATACTTTGGGCCAGACCTCCCCAAACCAAGAAAAAGGTTGTTTGAACAGAAGGCCACATAGAGCATTTCAGTTGCAAAAGGCTGAAAGAAAAGAACCTCTAGCAACTAAGGGCAGGAGGAGAGCTCAACATTCACTGCAGCTGATATTACCCAAGGAAGTTGTGTTGTATATGAACCTATATAGACAGACAAACACAGCACAGAATGCAGCTCACAGCTGACACCCAAACTGACAGGAGGAACACCAACAAATGCCTTTTCAACTTACGTAAGGGACAGTGTCAGAAATACTGTCTCCTGTATGTTTGGTTCCAAGACTCTTTGTCTTTTCAGGCACTTCTACCTGCTTGAAAGGAGAAAAGCCATCAGGAGATTTAGCACCAGCACAGTTTCCAGCCACACTCTCTGGATCAGGCTGTTCAAAAGACAGTTCTCTGCTCAAACATGACCTGCTCTGCAGGATGACCATGAGTTCTTCCTGGTCACACCAGGACCAAACACATTAGTGTGGGATAGGGGAGAGCTCATGCACAATACACAGCAGAGGCAAGAAGTGCCCTGGAATAGGACTGACACTTTATGCACCCAGTATGTCCATGAGGGGATGGAAAAGGGGGTGAACTGCCTCTCAGTGTTTGCTCTTAGCCACCATGAAAAATATCCCAACAACAGTAAGGTAAAGCTTCTTCCAAACAGTCCCTAAAACTCCCAGGCAACATCTCCCATCCTGGCAGTCATTTCAAGCACATGGAAATCTGAAACTATTCATACCATTAAGAAAGTATTCAACACATAACCGGAGGATGTATCCTTAAGTTAATACAGTATTTGCATTTAAAAAGAAAAGGGAAAAAAACCCCAAATCAACCAAACAAAAAAGCATCCCATGCCACTCCCCCATCACTAAAACTCCAACCAAACATGTTTTCTTGCAGAAAACTCCTCTCTCTGCATCCAAGTCTTTGAAGGAAGTCAGAGAGGGTGCAAATAGAGATAGTGCAGGTCTGCTATATTACCTGCATATAGCTAACTCCTGAAACATGACTTACAGGACTTGGTGGTTCTCTCTGGCTCCTGATGCTGTGGATGCTACCAATTTCTGTCTGAGAACTGGAGTGGGAGAGTCCTTCAAAATAGGGTCTAAATAAGAAAAGCAAAACGAGTTTCTTATTATCAAAAACACTGACAGGGAAAGTCCATCACATTCACAATAAAGCAACATGAATGTTCCCTGGGGATCTTACTACTCCCCAGTGATTCCAGTAAAACTTACAGGCTACTTTTGAAAGGAAAGAAAGGTCTCCAGGACAATAAGAGAAGCCAGAAAGTCCAGGGATCCCTGTCTAGCCCTGACACTGACTGACCAATCTCTATCTAATGGATTCAACATGTCACCTGTCACATAGGAGACTATTTTCATAAAGCTCTTACTAGGAATGCTTGCACACTCTCACACTGCACACCAAACAGCAGCTTTTGCTTCCATAAAATCCAGGGTGGACATGTGAGTCCAGCATCTTCCCACAGCAGAAGAGAATGCACATTCACCCCACACAAGCATTTGTGTCCTCCCTACCCCAAGCACCAGGTGCAAAGTTTCACACTGCCAATCTTGTTTGACGTAGCAAATGCTGATTGAACTACACACCATTCCAGACAGCTCTTGATGGAAATACAGCAACCAGAATTACTGCCTCCCCTCTCACCCCCACCAATACTCTGCTCCTGCAGGTAAGTGACTCCTGGTGTTAATATGCATTTTATTTCCAGCTCGCATCTGGATTTGGCTGTCAGCCCTAGGCTCCAATTACACATTTGCTCAATAAGATAAGGTAGCACACACAGAGCCAGATTGCATTTCCATGCAAGAGGCAGCTCATCACACCAGGCTACAACACTCAATTACAATTTAAGGAACTGATTTTTTTTTGTTGTGGGGAAAACCTGCCTACAAGCCATCAGCACTCACCACATCTTCCTCAAGATATGAACACAAGAACTGGACACAGAAAACCAAAAAGTGTCTCTCCAGGATCAGACACAGTTAAGTTCTTATTCCAGCATTACTGCAGTAATCACATATTCCTGTTAGCTCCTCAGCTCCAGGGAACAGACTATGAACTCTCATTGTGTACAGTAAAACGTATCAGCTTTTTTCAAACCCACTGCTTAACACATCTACTTTCAAATCCCTTCAAGGCAGGGCCTACCAACTGCTGGTATCTTAGGTCAAGCTCCAAAACACCTTTATAAGCCACCAGACCCATCACTTATCCCTGCTGCTCCTCAACATCTTCTGCCTCACTGACAGGGAACAACTCACTCCAGACTCAGAACCTATTCTTAGCCCAACTAGGTTATTCTACATTAATGAGTATATCAGTACACCTAGTAATTAGCCACCAACTGTGGTGGTCAGTACCCTGATGCTTTGTTTCAGAGCCATCACAACACTGAAGGCCTGAGCATGCAACCACACACCAGTCAGAGGCATGAGTGCAGCTCAAACAGTCTCATGCCTTCAGTCTTTTTGGGCAGGAATGCGACACAGCTCTGTTAGCTCAGGGTTCTGCATCCAAAGCCAGAGATCTCCTGCTCAGGTCCACAGTGCTGTGATTGACCCATACATCAGTACCCACAAAAAGCCCTTTCAGAACAGGTTTGAATATTTTTATGTGTGCTGCAGTCAGTGTCCTTGGGCCTTGAGGAATTCATTTGTTTCCTGTAGTTCTGCTTCCTTAATCCTTGCAAAGACTTTCCACACAGGGTATTACTGGCCTTTCCAGAGAGACAGTTCTGCCTTGCCCAGCCCTGCCACTACTTATGCAGCTTCCAACCACACCATCTTCTGCCTTAGCACATATTTCCTGCCTGTTTCTACCACCTCTTCAAAACTCTGCCTGCCTGTCAGCAATTCCTACCCCTGTGCTCAGGTGCCAGGACAGCAGAACATCTGAAAAGGGAACAAGGAATTGCTGCAGGGAAGTTACACACCATTCACACTACCCCAAACTCACAAACAGTCCTTCCCATTCTTACAACACAGATTAGGGCTCCGACGAGGCCGAAAACCAGAATGGAAAGGTGAGTATAAAACCAACATTTGATCTGTGCTGACACTGTGCATGGTCTTTCTCTGGCCCAGCATAAGCTGTCTCACACTTACTTTAACTTTGGCTTTGGAGTGCTCAAGACACTGTCATCATCCTCCATTTCTGGCCCGCTGTCACTGGGGTTCTCTATATCCAGCGTGTCATACAGAAGGTCCAAATCCTCCTCCACCTCTGGAACGTTCTCTGCTGGGTCCTGCTCTGAATCCAGAACCTACACACAGGACAGAAACAGGTATCACTGCCCCTGTCAGGGGCCAGACCAATCCCAGGTTACCTGTACTCCCCCCAGGACCACAATACACCAGCCCTGGAAGTAAGATTCTATTCCTGGTGCTCAGATACTACATCCAACAGGAACACTAGGTATATGAGAAATGCTTGGTTTGGATCAAGCTTGTCAGTGTCTGGTTAAGCAGGCATTTCCTACTGGACTAGGCATCCAGGAGCAAGCCATTTAACCATAAGTTATATCCATCATTCAACCACATTCTATAAAAAAACTTTTAAAAAGGCCCCAGAAGAGCCCCAGTATCCTTAGAACCAGCACAAAATTCCAATATTCCCAACAGTGTAAGCTGTCTTGGGTTTTACTGAAAAAGCTGCCCTGACACCTCCTGATTTGATACCCAAAAATGTCCACAGGAGGCGCCTGAAACCTGGATGAGGATCCATTGCCACCTACATACATGGCAGAAGAGAACAGACAGCTCACACTAAACTTTCATGCATTGCTTCACACATACCCCAGAGTTAAGTAGGGAGCTGTGCCCAGTTCAGAGCTCGCTTTGTGAGTGGCAGCTCTGGAAAAGCGGCAGCTCAGCTGTCTGAGCCCTTAGCTATGGGTGCTGACTCTGCTGTGCTAACTTGGGAAGAACAGCAAAGCTAACAGGACTGTTTGGAAGCATAAGGAAGCACGAGGAGTTACTCTTTCCCACAAGCTACAAAAATCAACACACACAGCCATACAGCCAACTGAGTTGTTAACTGTTTATATATTAGATACTTAAGGTTACACAGGGGTTCTGGATCTGTTTCATCATTTTCAGCTATGACCAACCAGCTGACTCCTGTGAATCAGCGCTCCCTATCCAAGTTTTTCATGTCTTGCCTGGCTGTTCTAGTAAGATGATCAAACAGGCCGGTATTTAACTTCACAAGCAACATACACCATAGACTATTTGACTTTGAAAGGGTCAAAGATAATTTCAAAGCAGTCTGCAAAACTAATGGGTACACACATGGCTGCCAAAATCTGCTTTTGATAAAACTCGATCTAGAAAATGTTTGCTGACATTTGGGAGTTGGCTCTCAAGCCTCCATGCAAGGCCAGGGTGTAAGGAAAGGTCACATCCACTGCAGACTTGAAAATGCAATGAAAGAAACCATGGGGAAACTGGAATGTGGTTCTGAAGTCTAAAACAAGATGCACCAAGCAGAGGGCAACATACAAGACAGGAAGGCTCACAGAATGAATTACTCACCTCATCAGACACTTTAAACCTCTTCAGCAATGCTACAACCTTCTGTTTGAAGTTTTGTTGCTGCAAGTTAAAGACACGTGTTACACAAGAAAAGCATTAAGTGAACTGTTTTCTCCCAGCCTGCAAGAAGCCCAGAGACAGCCCACACTGGTGCTCTAGCTGCTGCCTCAAATCAAACAACTCCTGGCACCACAGACCACATCTCTGCTGTTCTTACATTGAAATCAGCTTTTCCACACCTATGATCATTTGTTCCTGCATTACCACAAACTAGGTCTCACTCCACCAAGCAATATAAATCTCCTGGCCCTGACAGATGGCACACCACTCTTGGTTGGACACACAGTGGATAACAAATCATTTTATCTGCCAGATCACCTCCTGTACCTGTTCAATATATCTTTGGCAAAGATTTGACCATCAGTTTTTCTGATTCTTAACAAGGGTGAGCCAACACAGGTATCTACCCACTACCCAAAGAACAAATACAATTTTTACCACCATTTTTTTTTATCCTGTCAGGTTCATTAATTTGACTGGCAGCACTGGAGAAAAGTTGTGGGGCTTGTCCTTAGCTCTTGTTCGTATCACAAAAACACTTCCCAAGTCACAGCCCCAGATCCTGGACACTGGCAAGAACCAAGTCCAGAACAGCACAAGCCAAACCACTACACTTGTGTGTTTGCTTGTCCCCAAGAGCCTTCTCTTTTGCAGGATGAAACAGCTGAGACTTACCCTGAGCAGCCCAGCCCTTCTCTGCCTGCCACTGACCAACCCAACATGCACAGTCTGAAGAAAAGAAAGATGAGAAGGGCTCAGGTTTGAGTGGTGGTACAAAGCATTTGAGGTGACATCCCTCTGTAAGAAGGAAAGGGATGAGAAAGTGCCTGCCACCAGGACACTCTTGGGTGAAGAACGTTGGTCATTTGCTGGCTCTCCTGTATCCCACATAGGCTCTCCTTGCAAGTCCAGCTGCTTGCTCCCACTCTGGCCTCAGACACTTCATACAAACCTGCATCTTCAAAACTAGCCCTTTAGCTTTGAGCTCATCATGCAAGCTGCAGCTATCAGCTAGACAGCTGAAGTTTAGGTGAAATAAATGCACCAGACTCTTCAAAGACTGCCCTATTTCTGTCCCCAATGCACCTGTGAGGCCAAGGTCTTCTCATGAGAGTGACATTTTCCTCTGGTTCAGGATATCAAGCAAAACCATCCATCACACAGACCAGCTTGGACCAGCTGGGCAGTTTGTGGAGGGAGGACACAATATGCAGTAGCTAAGGTGACATGGCAAGAGTTACTTGCTGTCTTGAATAGTTTGACAGTGAAGGGATTTGGTTTGGAGTTGGGCTGATGTCAACTTAAGTGGCAGCACCAAACTCATGTTTGCACCAGTCACACACAGTGGAGATTTACTCAGTTCAGAGGTCAGGGCTATAATATGCATTCCTATCATGAGCTGCTTCCTTAATAATCAAGTGGTGGATTTTATCCTAGCTGGTCACTGACACTTCAAAACAATACCAAAGACACCTGGTCTCACAGAAAGGATCTTTATAGTGTCAGATTCAGGTCAAAACAGGGTTTACTTCAGACTATAAAAACACGGATTTCAGAAATAGCCTTACAGGTGGTACAACAATCTCCAAACTTACTCCTAAGACCAAAACCAAACTTAACCCATCGAAGTGATTCCAAGTTATTGTCATCATGGACATGCATAAACATCTGTGCAAGCAGAAAGCTGCATTATGGCCTGGTCAAGCACAACTCCCTGTTCCACACAAGTGCAGCATTGCAGGCACACTCATGCTTGTGTGAGAGGGTGGATAGCTGCATGCATCTTTCCAAAGCTTCTATATGTATATAATATCCAGCTATTTCTTTTGCCTCAGTACCACATGCAAAACCTCATGCTTGTCTGTCAAACTCCAGGCCCTGCCTAAGCTACTTCATTTCGAAACCTTCCTGCTGTCCTCTCCCATGCAGAGCACATACAGAACAGACTTCCTTCACTTATAGCTACTTTCAGGACTTACATGAGCATGGATCCTGCACTGGCTTCTTCAATGGAGGTGGAAATTCATACACTCACATGATTTTTGGAGCTCCTTAACCTTGTAGCCAAAGGACAAACAAGAAAGCACATGCACACACCTTGGGTGGTCCCACTCCCTGAACTGGCTGCTTTTGCTAGCTCTTTGCGTGCTGTGATTGTGAACCCAAGCTCTCTGGTGGGCCAGCATGTCTAGCACTGCTGCTCCCATAAGCCACATGCACTGCACATCCTGGCCAAACCCCGTCAGTGTTAGTAAAACTAATTTCCACCGACCCTGGTTATGGACGTCGTTCTTACTATCGATCTCCGCTGCTTCTTGGGCTTCCCCAGCTCGTACTCATCATCATCCAAATCCTGAACAGAAAGAGGATTCCTGTGTTACCTTTGTGATTCTGTGACACGTGAGCATTTAAGTACTAAAAATGTTCCTTCTATGAAGATGAACCTGCTGCTCTGTCTTCCAGGCATTCAGCATTTGCCTCAATTGTAGTTATGATGACAGAGGGAAAAGGAAGGGAACCAGGTCTGCAGACAGGAATAACAGCTTGGAGAAGCAAAACAGCCCTACTTTTACATTCAAGGAAGGAGGACAGTCACAGCCCATTTTGGTGGGTTCCTCTCTCACTACCCTCCCAGAGGTGGAAGGTAGGTGATGCCAGAGTCTGAAAGTAAGACCCAAACTCAAAAGCATCTCACCAGTGACTTCTCTGTAAGGACATATTTTGCAAAAGGTATTAGAGATTAAAGACTGCCACAGACCCCACTGGTCCTTTATAGCTGGGGATCCAGTTTGGCTCTTTGAATCCAGTCAACACTACAGAAGCAATTGAGTGATGCCTTGACCATTAAGCAGAGAAATACAAGGATACTATAATGTTTCTTAAGGAAGTTCAACTTCAAACAGGTGAACAGATAAATCACAGCAAGGCAAAAGAAATGGGTTGCTGTGCAGGCCTTCTCCACTGGTAACACACTTGGTAACAGTCTCACACTGGCATTGTTTAGCTAAAGAAATAAACTTTTAGTTCCAAGCATGAGCTGAGAGTGTACATGCTCTACTGAGCTCACAGGGATAAACCATGCCCTGAACAGTACCTGGCCCTGTACGGCATCATCACTGGCCTCCTGCTCAGAAGAGAAGCTCTCGTACTCCTCCTCGGAATAGTTGTCTGAAAGGGAAGGAAAGAGGTGAGAGATCCTGCGAAACTCCTTTAAGGTGAGGGCATGGTCTCATCTCAAGAGCAGAGAAGGTCAACTAAATCACAAATCAAGAAAGGAGGCACAGAAGAAGATAAATTAGCAGGCCTTTCTCTGTGCTAGAAGCAGTGAGATGGAAACTGTGTGGGGGTAAGGAACAAGGAGAAACACATCCAGCAAGAAGGAAGGATAGATAAGGCTCCTTCACACACCACCTCCATTTACCCTGGAAAGAACCACCTGGTAGACAGCAGCAAATAATGGGGTTTCTCCACAGAGGAAATTACTTTTCCCCCTAACATGGGCATAACTGACTTAAAGGAGCAAGTAAAATATGACAGGACAGTCTAAATCCTTTATTGAAATGACACTTCAGGTGAGCTGCCTGGACTCGGGCAATGACACCCAAGCACCTCTGTGCCCTACCTTCAACAGGTCATTCTTGTAGCAGTGAGCAGAAGGCTGGTGCCACATAAAAAGACCATCACAAGCAGAAACCCAGTGTCTTCCCTACACAGCACACAACACCATGGATTTACACTCATTAAACCAGGCCATCTACACTTCTTAAACCTTATCCACAGCAAAACACGTTGCAGGTTTGCAGGTCCCACCTAATGTTAATGAGATTTATTGTAGAATACTCAAAAGAAAATGAAGATGGGAGAGGAGCTTAAATATGAATCTTCTGAATACAACATTTATCCAGATGAGAAGCTAAAGGTTCTCAACATGTCCACCAGTGATGCTGGGAGAGTGTTGGTGAGAACAGAGCTAACCCTTCCTGGATGGCTCAAGCCTGGTGTGGCAGGGAGGAGAAGCTTTGACAATTCAATCTCCCACTCCTGTCACAGTCCCTGCTGACACAGCAACATGTCTGCAAAGTGGGTTTTCTTTGCATTAATCAGTTATAGACACAGCAACTTAGGCAAGCCAGCTCTCCTTTGTCCCAGGAAGCATCTAAGCCCAGGTGGGGTTTAACTCCAGCTAGTTCAAGATGACACTGATCCCCAGAGCATGTGGTAGTACTCTTACCTGTAGACTTGATTTTCTGGCTGGCCTGCATGGTGCTGTCTTCGTGGTCGATTGGCTGACTCGACAAGGAGAAGATCCAGATTTCTGCCACTTTCACTGCAGCTTCTTTGATGTTGCTGAAAAGGCTCAGAACCTGGCCACCTTCTGTTGGGTGCTGCATGACCTGAGACAGAAAGGAAGCAGTACAAATCTGCATTTAAATGTATTTACACTTGCATCATTTGCATACTACAAGAGTTATTTATGTTAATAGAGTTACTCCACATTTCCAAGAACAGGAGCAAGCCAAGACTCTGCAACCACAGGAGCCACTTGCAGGCAATACACAACATGAGTTGAGATTTTGCCTGACTACTAATGAAAGCGATGGAAGTTAAAAATCCATTCTGAGCTTAACAGTTGATTGGCCCATCCTTGAAGCACAGCACTTGACTGCCTCATTACTATGTATTGGTTTCCATGGCACAGCACTGATTTGAATTATCAAGTTACCTACCTTATGAACATCTAATTAAGGAACGTAATTTTGTCCTGAAGCCCAGCAAAACAGCCAGGAAAGGCAAAAAATCTTGGTGAAATACAGATGAAAAGTGCTTCCTAAAGAAAAAGAACCCCGCTCCAGAGGGCTGATACGTGAATCTCAGAGGAACTGGCCACCCCAGTGATAATGAAGCAGTAAGTCATGAAAAACAAGACAATGGTGGAGCCAGTATGACATCCCTGTGCAGGTTTTTGCTTCCTTTGCCAGTCACGTGGCTCTCTCCAGAACGTAAATCTTCTGTTCTTCTCTTGTCCCCCAAGAGTCAGCAAGTACATCCTCAAACTTGCACCTCAGCTTTCCAACACACAACAGGCTGCTTTGTCAGCTCCTCATGTGACTCTAAACAGACCTGAGCTGATGAGGAACACATGCCCTTGCTCTCAAACTCTGCTCAGACCCACAACTCCAATTCCCTGTTTTGTTTCAACAGCTACAAGAACTACTTTTTCCTTCCTTTAAGAAATGAATCAGTGCAGTTTAGGGGTCATTATCCTACAAACTGCAAAGGAAAGGGGGGGTGCTCATAACATTTGTTTTCCTGAAGGCTTCAATTTCATAAATATTCCAGATGAGCTGAAGAGCAACTATTTCCTAATATAGTGCACCTTTGAACACTTTTGACCTTCTGACCTCAGTCAGCTGACACTACAAACAGATATAAGAAAAACCACATGCAGCAGCAGCAAATGCCCAAGCAAACCTAGAAGTTCACTGATGGCTCTAATTAATGGGCCCACATGTTTTCTGCCTTACAGCAATATTTAATTTCTAGTTCTTCAACAAATCAAACATAGTACAGGAAAAATATTAGCTGCAACACCACAAACTTGGCCAGTTCAAAGGAGGAGTTCACCATTTACTGCAAGACTGAGGGAAGCTGAACTTAGACAAGAGAAGTAGTCTTTATAATGAATTATTTAATACACTAATAACTCACCACAGCAGAACACCAGCTTATTTTGGATAAAGATTATTTGTTGACAGAATAGAGTCTGATGAAAAATATTGGTATTAAGCTGAACTTGCTATGCTAAGCCCATCCCTAAATACCCAGAAACAGAAACAGCAGAGATTAAGCAGGGCAAGAAATAATGAAGCATGGAGCTACACCACTCAGAAAGCCTTAGTGAATAATTTATCCATACTTGATTCCGGAATTAATTTAATCATTTACTTCTCATGAATAGAACTCCACCAACATTACCAAGAGCCGTGAAATAAGAATGGCAAAAGGTGCTTCAAACAAAATGGGAGAAATTACTTTATTCCTGAGCTCTCATATTGTGGCACTGAGAAGCACAGCAAACCTTGCTTTAACTTAACCATTTCTCAGGGTTTGAAGGCATGTCCAACTGACCCTATTTTTCTTGTTCTGCACTTTTGATCGGGAATCCTAAAAGAACCACAAAACAATAATAAATCCCTCACAAGGCCATAAGCTAGCCTTGTGAAAGCTTTAGCTCTCAAGATACAATGCAGAAATCGCTCAATATTATTACTCAGTAGCAAAACCTGTTTAAAATATTACCCTGTGAATATTGATTACAGCTACTAAGACAGCTATGTGAAATCCTGCCAGGCACTTCTCAATGAGGAAAATTACAACAATGGATTTGGAGAGAAGGGAAAACATCCACCTCTGCAAAGAGAGACCATGTCAAGTGCAGCTCACCTCAGCCATGTTGATAGACCCCACAGCCAGGGTCTTGTAGCCTAAAATGGTTCTGTTCTTGTATCTCTTCCGCCGCTGCAGCATGATCTGAAGCTTGTTGCCTTCTCTCTTCAAGAAGTGAGGGTACTGCAGTGGGAAACATAAAGGAAAAGTTCATTATGTTTCTTGACAATACCTCCTGAGCTGCCTGCCCCACAAGTAACCTCCATTCCCAAGGATTAACTCTCAGGAATTTAGAAGTGCCTACAGCAGACTCACTCTCAGTGGACAGTTCTTTGTTATCCCCCAGAAGATTTCAGGTCTACTCAAACAGCTCAGCCAAGCACACCAAAGACACCATCCAGGGCCACAGAGGAGCTGTTCAGTTTGGGAAGGGCTGAACCCAAGCGTGGTTCCAGGGAGATGAGAAGCCTCCAGGGGATTTCTCCAGGAGATTTTTCCCAACAGCTAAATGAAGCCTGTCCAGAACTGGAGCCCCAGGGGTGCCTCCTGGAGCATAGGCTGCCCTGCAAACAGTGGCCAAACAGGACATTCCCAAGTAAAGTCTGCTTCCATCGCAGGCAAGACCTACTTCTTCTTTTTCCTTGAAACATTACAAAAATAACTTCCTGCCCATCAAAACACTTGACAAATACAAATACCAAATGCCACCAGAAACCCCGGAGATATTAATTTGCAGTCCAGAGCAAGCTCAACTGCTCCACAGGGAGCTGGGAGCAGTGGCCACACAAACAAGAATACTAATTAGCTGATTGCTCTGCAAGGGCAAGATCTACTTGCCCAAGGAAGCAGTCCTGCAGAGGAGAGGAACAGCACTCCACATAATTAAAAGACAACCTCAAAACTACATAGTCTGTGACTTTAGAGATGTGGAACATGCCTAAACATGGATGGAAGGAAGTTATTAGAGGGAAGCGGCAAGAGGGGCTCAAAAAGCCAGAGGCACCTTTCACATTCACATTTACAATCTCCTTGCTTCTTGGACCCTTCCATATACTGGAAGGGCAGCAGGAAAGAGGGATTCTTTGCTCTCAGCTTTTACTTTGTGGCCCATCACCACTCTCAAATATATCCCAGGCACTAAATTCAGACTGCATCTGACTTAAGCTGCGGTTCTTAGCTAGGAGTAGCTTCCAGCCATTGTCCAATTAAGCAACAACAAAGATGTCATAAAAATCCTGCTGTGGCCTTTCAAGAATGTTTCTCAAGCCTTACTGCATCCAAGACCACCGAACCTTCATGCAGTCAGAGACCAGCAGCACATCTCTGCTTTAAGCTCACTCACCATTTCAGAAGGCTCAATGTCATGCACTTTACTCTCCCCTACTCTGGCTCAATTTCCAGCTTCATCAGGGGAAACAGAGTTAAAGGCAACGCTCTGCATCCTGCTGCAGCATTGCTCTGAGACCCAGAAAAAACCCCAACCATACTCCAAATTAATGCCAAAAAGATCTGCAGACTTGCTCCTTGCTGACACAGGACTGTCAGAGACCCGGTTCATCTTACAGCTCTGCTCCCAACCATGGGAAAGCTGCAGCCATAGGACCCAGCTGTACATATTCCTGGCATGTGGCTTGCTTATTCCTGTTCACAAAAGGGAGGGTGCAGTTAACCCAGCCTCTGAGTTGCATCAGGATGAACAAGCCATCTGTGTACCTGCTTGGGCAGCTGCAGGGTTATCATCCATCTACAACACAATCTTACCTGCTTCAGGTTTGCACAAGTCTGAGGAACAACCAAACTCACATCATCACTTGAACTTCTCTCCTTACCAGACCAAATTCCTGCAGTGAAGATCTAACCAGCAGTACCAAAACACAGATAATTGAGATTCCAGGTATGAATGTTTCTGAGTGTCTGTCTGGCTCTGCTCTGTGTTCAAGATCCTCTCTCATTTGCAGCAAGCCAGCCTCTACTTACCTTACTTCCCTGCTCAGAAGGTAGCACCAGGGCAAGACACTTTGAGGAAAAGGGGAACCAGTGAAATGCAGTTGCTCCAATGCACAGCTATTTCTGTGACTCTAGAGACAGGAGTAACTGTAAGTACACTGCTCCTGCTTCCCCAAATGGTGCCTCCTTTGGCAATTCCAAATCAGAGGTTCCCCTGACTCCTTTTTACTACTGCCTTCTGTCAGCCTGACACTCCATGCCACCCCCAGGGCTACCATCCTCCAGTGCCTACTCATACAGAAAGCAATAAATGGTAAAAAAGATCCATCCTGTTCTGCTCCAGTTCCTGCCACAGCCACAACTTGAAGAAGACAGACTGCAGAAAGTGTTCATGTTCTTGGGCTCCAAAATCAGGATGCACAAGGAGGAAGGTCCCCTGACACTGTGAACCAGCATCGAGCTTCAGGCCCCAGTACTGAGAGGTAATTCAGACAAGTTTGTGTTGTCACACATGAGAACATGCTGAGGATCTTCATTTCAGACCCACAGCACATCCCTGCTCACTGCAAAGCAGCAAGTCCAGCAAGCACACATGTCCCAGGGCCACGGCCCACCCTACCTGCAGCGAGAAGGTCAGTGCAAGCTCCGTCTCCACATGTCCACTCGGGGGCAATACAATCTCGTGAGACCGCAGGATGCGCTTGGAGCCCTGTATGGAAACAAAGTCCATCGGGTGAATTCCCCAGAAGCCAGCCCTTACAACCCATTCCAGTCCTATTTACTGCAAACCAGGAAACGTTGTCAGGGACTACCACAGAGAAGTGAACGGATGGGTCTGACCTTGCACTTCTGTGAAATATTAATGAGATGAAAGGGAGATATTTGACTAATAAAGATTTGGGCATATTTACTGTCCCTAACTGCAACAATGCAGCTTTTGTTCTGCCAAACCCCAGCACTGAAAAGCTGTGAGTCAACCCCCTGCCCTCGAGTTGAAGTCTCATACTTCCATGTCAGCCAACAGGTACATGGCTCATCATCTCCTGGGTCTGGAGGCTGCAGCATCATGCTTAAATCTCCAGCGTTAGCCATGACAGAGTGGGCTTCTCTATTGGTGCACACATCCCTCCCTGGGGAAAGTGAAGACTTTAACCTGTTTAAACAACTGTGAGCAGTTGGGGATATAAAAGAAAATAAATCCACTAAACATCTCAGTGGAGTCTGGAGACCTAACGTATCACAGGGCAACTCCAGATCGGCCCTGTGTGTGGGCTGCCATATATTAACAGAGTTACTGGGCTATTTACTGTGTGAGCCTTTCATTTCAGGGAATGTTTGAGGGAAAACTAGCAGGAAAACATGACAGACTGCTGCCTAGCAAACCCTTCTGCATTGTTCAAACACAGTGGCAAGTTTCAGAGGTCCCTGGCTCAATGTTCTGCTGAGGCTGCAGATCTGGCTTTGTCAGGCTGATCTCCCAGAAGCACCGAACTGTAGCTCTCAAAAAACCAGCATTTGGGAAATAAGAGACAGACTGAAGGGGGCAAACACCTCCAAGCTACATCCAAAGGGAAATGTGGTCTGCCTGTATCAGCCTCAAACAGCATCATAAAACGAGACAGCAGCAGAGCCTCGTTTATACCCCTTCCTCCCCAAAGGCATAGCTAAGACAGCCAGAGCAAATGCTGTGATCTGCAGCAGTGCCTCAGCTCCTGCACAGCACCAGCTCATCTGTGGAAAAGCCGAGGTGCCTGAGCTCCAGCGGATCAGAAGACAGACAGGAGAGCAGAGCAAGGGACCGAAGGGCTGCCCCCAGGCCAAGCAGCACATGTGAAAGTGAGGCACAGCGAGCCTGGCTGCTGGCAACAGCGGCAGCTGCTCCATCTGTGCAAAGCTCCTAATAGCAGCAATCTTGCTTTACTGGTTACGCAACCAGAAATCTAATGAAAGACCAAATATAGTTGCTTTTCAAAGACCGAAGCAGATAAACAGAGCAACGGCTCAGGCAATACAGTTGACAATGCTTTGAACATCACTGTTCAGGAGGCTGCAAGGAGACATGGGAAATGCAGGTAAGATGCTCTCATTAGGTCTGAACTCAGTCATCTCCTCTGGAAGGACTCCAGTGTCTGACACCTCTCGTGCAATTCCCCACACAAAGGCAGTGAGTCGACAGAGATCATATAGTTGATGATCCAGGATCACGAGCCTCAAGCAATAGCCATGTCAGAAACCTGCGTACTCGTAAATGAAGCATCCCTAAAAGAGCTTGACAGCATCAGTATCATAACCTGCAAGCTCTAAAGGGACTTTTAACAGCAGGGCTTCAAACGTGCCTGTGTCTGACAGTTGTGCTGCTACTGACCCATCCTTAAACAGCACATCCTAAAGAAATACAGTTGCTGAGCCACCACAAGGGACACCCAAGGTGAGGCATTCTCTGGGGCATTGGTCATTCCAGCCACTCTCACCTCTAGGTCAACTGGACAGGGCAAAATAAGGATAGCCTAGTGATATGAGCTGCAGCCTGAGACTTGGCAGACGTACATCCTGAACAGGGCAAGTCCTTTTGCCTTCCAGTTCCTCAGGGATCTGCCCTGGTGTGGAGAGGACTGCTCAGGTTCCCGTATCTGAATTACTGCAGCAAGGCAGGTAACAACAAATACCCAAAAAGTCTCACGTTAAAACTCTTTGGACTTGCAGATCTGGGGCAAGCTTTCACCCACAGAAAGTGCAAGCACTCAGCAGTAACCTCGGCAAGAAAAGAAGGTTTTGCTCTAGTAAGCTACTGAATTCTCCAGCCCACATCTGACGTACTCTGGGAAATCATTCACTGACAGCCTCAGGTCCTTACAGTGATGCATCCACCATCTAGGAGCACAAACATATGGAAAGCTTTCAGCCTTGACAAGCAGTATCTGACAGCCTGGAAACCCACAGCAGTGCTTCTTCCAAGGTTCCCACAAATCCAGGTGCGTGAAGCAATTCTCTGCCTTTCTGCTCACTGCATAGATGCATGAACCCCTTCCAACACAGAGGAGTGCATCTTCATCCCCACCAGACAACTCATGGAGATGAGATACCAATTAAATCCTCATCTGCATGTTTTTGCACCATAGATTTCACCTTCCAAGCTAGATTTTGCATGCTTTGACACAACCAGATCTCTGCAGGGGTTTGCCTTGTTCTTTATTTGAGAAGCCTCAGCTTTTCAGCATGGTTAATGGTATTTTTCTACTTATAGGTCTGCTAGGCTTTTACTCGTTAAGCACTTTAGCATTTGCAGTGGTGGGAGCACGTGAGCCAAGCCGATGCTGTGACGCACAGTGGAACTGAGTCCCCTTCCTTCCCAGCCTGCCTCCAGGCAGTGTGACCTATATGGAGGCACCTAATTAAATGGCACAAACATATGCTGTAAAGTGGGTTATTTACCTAGGATGACAGCTGTATTTCAGGGAAAGTAATTAATATGTACAGGCACCCCACAAATCCACTGACAAGGACTTGGCTACAGAGTCAATAGCAGAGCTGCCCACCAGCAGTGGAAAGCCCCTAATCCAGACCCCCAAGCTGGGACAAAGTCACCACAATGCTCAGCCTCAAAGTGAGCATGTTAAATAGAGAACCAGGCTTGGATTTAGTGCCAGCTCAGGAAGAAGAGGTGACAGCATACGATCTGTAAAGAGCATTTTTACATACAGATAAGCTCATGCTGAGCCATCAGTGAACAATATTCTTTGCTTACAACAGTGAAATGTGGTAGGAACATGGGGGAAGGGTCAGAAGGGACTGCACACATCCAGAATGCCCTGATATACCTGGGAAGAAGTCTGTGGCTGCAATGGACCCTTACATGGAGGTGAAGCTCAGTTTGGGCATCTGCCAGCATTTTTAGTCAAACAATACAATTCTTAGAACTGAGCAGCAATTACCTGCATTTTGACAGCAATGACCCCAGAAATAAGCTCCTTATCCAATTCCTTTAAGACTACCAGTTTCTTTAATGTCAAGCTGCACAACCTGCAAACAGGAACAGAAAAGAAAGTTACAATCATGCCTGAAAAAGGAAAAGCTCTGAACCGCTTTTACACACAGCATTATCCCAGTTTGAGGGTAAATGGGCTCCAGACACAAGCCACGCACTGATACAGACAAAGACAGCAGAAATACATGAGGCTTTCCTGGCTTCTCAGACTGAATGTCTTCACCTTTTCATAAATACAAGAAGGTAGACAGGAAGTACAATTCTCTCTGATACAGACCCATGGCCACATGAGAGCACCACACAGCACTGACTTGTACAGACCACAGCCTGGGAATTCTTGCTCCCAGTCAGAGCAAAAACTTCAGGGTCAGAGGAATTAAATTCCAGCAATATAAAAGCGCTGGGTCAGTCTAATTTTAAACTTGTCTACAAAGTTCTCGTAGACTGTTGGCTTTTTCAGTTTCAGACTCCTGGATCCCAAAGATCTCCCTCCCACCTCCTCTTGTCAACCCACGAATTCTCCTCCTCAACCCCAAACAAAAGTGCAAGTGGCCCAGGCGTCTCTAATGGGAAAGGGGGGATAAAAAGGAAAAAGAAAGAAGGAGAGGACTCAAGTGCTGCCCTCTGGCCCTGGTGTTCACATGCCACACATATGCAAGTAAATCACATTCTTTACCCAGGCAATGCTACATTGTTCTGGTTAAAGCTGTTTGCACTTCCAGCACAGGGAGCTCGGGAGCAGACGAAGTTTGGACTCAGAGCAGCCCAGTTAAGGCTCTGAAGTAATGGGACCATGGTATTGGCACTGTCACAATTTCACAGGAACTTACCACCAGCTGGGGGAATTCATAAACAAACTACAGGGAAGGATAAACCTGAAGCAAAGACAGCTCAGTTTGAGGGGAGCAGGGGCCAGAGAAAGCTGCTGGGTGGGCTCTGGTGACTAGACATCATCTGTCACCCTGGCCAGGAGCCAGCACTGCCTTTGTGTCAGGTCCTGTTCCAAGGCATTGGCACCTTTGGCCTGTGGCATGCAATGTTAGCAGGCTTCAGCATGGCTTCTCTGAAACCCATTGCAGATCTCTTTCTCTAACGTCAAGTGTAACATGAGGGGTGAAGTCCAGCAGTAGCTGGGAAGGGAAGAGGAGCTGACCCTGGATTTTGGTGCATGCCCAAGCAGCACTAGCACCAGTGCCACTGACTGAAGCCTGCACTTGAACTACAGAACTACACGTTGGTGCCAAAATCCCAACAGGTCAGCACTGCACCTCCACTGCCCTTCTCCACCACAGTGGGAAGCTGAAACGTTGTTCTGCTGCAATGCCTGAAGGTTGACATGACCAGCTTGGGTACAAAACTGTAAGAGAGATGCAGTTAAAGGAGCTGTGGCAGATGTTGAAGCAAATGCTGCTTGTCTCATCCAGAAACACCCCTGGCTCTGACTGAACTCTGGAACAGGGGCAGCAACAGGGAAGAGCCAGTCACGATCTACAGCCAAGCACCTCTCCAAACATGTCCTTTGCCAGCCTCTTCTCCACCCCAGCCTGTGCCATCTGCTCTCCCTGCTCATTTGCAAAGCACTGGTTCCTGCTATCAGCCACCAAAAACCAAGACAAAGAAAGAACTACCAGCTCTCTCCTTTGCAGAGTTCGGTATCAGGAGACAGCACAGCCAGAGATGCTGCAGAAATTACAAGGGAGGTGGAAAACTCGGGCCTGCCTGGGCCTCTGTCCCTCTCTGTCACACCACCAGCAGCTGTGCACAGTCACTGAGACAAACATGCTGGAGATGGCACTGGGTGCTGGAGGAGGGATGGCAGAACCAGGCAGGACAGCTGTAGCTGGGCTGGCGAAGGGGAACCAAGCACCCTTTCCCCACGGCCAGAGCCTCCCCAAAGCAAGGCAGAAGAGACCAGCGCATTCAGCTGCAAACCTAAGTGTCTCTGGGCACTGGAAATCTCTGAAAGACGAAACTGCACCCTTCAGCCTGGAGCACAGGAGAGGGTGTTGGCACAGGCACACGTGGCTGCTGCCGTGAACCAGCTGGGCCAGGATCTGGAGGAAGGAGGCTGTGAAGCAGTTTGTTTTCTTTGTAACGCTGTAGCTGGAGGACAATCACACTCAGCTTGCCAAAACCCACAGAGCTTGGACCAGTCAGGTGCTGAGAGCAGAGGTAGGACAACACACTGGCATTGTCTCAGCTGACAGGCAAGGAACAAAGGCCTTTTCTCTACAGCCCCAAGCTCGAGGATAGAAAAGGTACGGGAAGAAACAATGGTATTCTCAGCACACACAGCAGAGCACAAGGAAGGCGTTCTGTTCTCCACTGGGCATTCCTTCAATTCATCATTTATGAGCTTTGATCAAGCCCTGTGGAGCACTTGCTGCTTGGGGAAAAAAATTAAAAGCCTCCTTTACAGTGATCAGAAAAACAAAAGCAGTTAAAAAAGACATGGGACACATCTGCTTTCTTTATCCCCCATTGCTGGGCTGCTGGTACTAAAAGGCACTTCACACAAAAAAACAATGAAATGTTTATCCTCTCCACTGGCGGGGGTGTTTGGGGGGATGGATAAAAATCAGAGTTTAAATCCCACCAAATCACTTTTAGCCTCAACATACTTACTGTTTCAGGTCTTCAGCCTAAGTTTGCAACTTACAAATCAAACCAACCTTCAGAATAGGTGGAAGAAAGGGGCCATACCTTACTCAAATCATGAAAAGGCACATGCCAAATGTGTCAATATCATCCAGAGCCAGTGTGATATCCCTGCCACCAGCACAAGAACCCTGAACTACTCACACACGCACATACAGCCAGGATTTGTGTCATAACTGCATCTGGTAACAGCAGCACCTCCTTCCATACATTCATCTTTTGCCTTGGTTTTGCTGTATTTCCATCAGGTCTCAGGGATCAGGAAAGGGACCAGACTCAGAACCACTGCCATCAACATGCCTGTTGAGGTTAAACACTGGTAAGAAAAACAGGACAGACACAGGTGGATGTGAAAAGATGTGAAAAAAGAACAAGGCTACATTTGGAAGTTTCTAATACATACAGACATGATCTCCATGAACAAAGAGGAAAATAAGCCAGCGCATACACACAAGGGAACTGAGAAAGCCTCACGTCTGGATCTGAAAGAGCCTGCAGTACTTTAAAAGCCTGGGATGCAGTACAGGAGGTGCAGAGAAACCCTTTCTTTCCATGTTTGTTTCAGCAGTGACCTATGATTGCATGGGGTGGTGGTGGGGATTTAGCTGGAAAAAGCACCAAGTTAACTGAAGCAGTGTTAAATAAGGGCAATGGAAATCTGAGAGCCAATATTTCCAAGCTTTTTTGAAGGTTCATAGTAAATCTCCCTGCTAGGAGCTCAGCTGGGTCCTGCACAGCAGCAGGCACTGCCTGCTGAGGAGCTTGTGTCCCCCCTCCCCTGATCACTCACATGCCCTCCCATGGTGAGCAGGCACAAGGCCTGACCCCATTCTCAGGTTAACAAATCATGCGACAGCTTAACACGTTCTACAATAGAACTCCATCGTTTTACAGCACTGCTGCAAGAACGCGGTTTCAAAAAGGAAACCTGGACCTGACCCAATGGTTTCAACTCACCTTGCTAATAATGCAGGTTGTGCAAAGTAGCTTCGTCAGGTGCTCTTTGCAAAGAACATAACATTTGGTAACTGAGATTCAGCAGACGTGTCCTGAACAACCAAATAAAGTGCCGCATTCTTTACTGGGGAGATGTTTTGCTTTTGCAAAACTCTCCCTCTGAGTAAGGAAAATCAGGAAAATAAACCCCCTCCAAGAGTCTGCCTTGCTGAATTAAATGCCTGTTTCTCCACAGGGAGCACAGTAATTGCAGCAAAACCTTGCTCACACAGAGACAGTCGAATCAACAGGAAGGAAAAATTAAAAATTAAAGACCTGCATTTTAATTAAACCCCACAGAAGTAGAGAATAATAACAGGATGCATCCATAGCTATAGGGGACTCCAAGTGCAAGACGGGAGCTGGGGCAGGAAGACTAATACACAGAAATCCTTTGTCCAGGTTAAAAGCTGTGAAGATATTGTCCCTGGAGAAAGTGTTTCATGCCAAGAGCGCTCTCCTCTGAGGTCTGCAAACCTCAATTAGCCGATGGCTATAAGGAAGAATTGGTTTCCGTTTGGCCACTGGACAGTTTCACCTCATCCAAGTTATTTCAGCATTTCAGGACAGCAAGCAGCCTCCTACTCCGGTGCTTTCAACGTCAACTTTGAGTGTTTTGCTCTGAGCTGACACTTTACACCCAAGTCAGTCCCAAAATAAATCGCAAGCCACTTGAAGGAGAAGTGGAGGGAGACACCCACCTACATATGCACTTGCCCAGACAAACAGAGCCATTCTACACATAACTACAGGGTTGTCTCTGCAGGAGAGGCCAGAGGGAAGAGCTTCGCATAGCATTTTTCAGAGACAGCTGCTTCAGTAAGGTACAAATAAATGTATGCAGTGCAACAAGAGCCAACTGCACAAGCAGTTTCTTATGCCTGCTCTGCATGTGCCCAGGAAGAGAAGAAAAACACATGGATGAACCTGTTGCTGTGCTTACCTGCTAAAAGCAGGGCTCTGTTCTGGCCTGGGAGTTAGCTTGGAGACAAAGAAAGGGAAAAGTGCTGTCCTCTGATGACACTGATATGTCAGAGTGAGGCCTTTGGGCAAGCAGTGGTAAGAGCTGCAGGAAGATGTTTCCTCACTTTCCAAAGCTTAATATGCTACTTTCCTCAAAGTGGTCTAATCTTGATCCCATTCTCAGGAAAGCTCCAAGGCAGGATGAAATTAAAAGGGCAGGCAGAGGTCAAGCACCTCAATTTCTATCATGCCAGAAACATCGCCTGAGTAACCTGCAAAGAAACCTAATAGCACTTCATTCACCTTCCTTCCCACCAAGTTAACCTTTAGTCAGCTGTTCTAGCTACAGATCCATGCAAGTAAGGTTTAAGCAGCCAGGAAACAATTGAAGAGCCAGTGTTTTCATTGTTCTTTTTCTCAAGGATCTTGAAATCCTCTTCCCAGCATTAAGACAGAGAATTAAGCTCTTAAGATTCTAGAGACTAAGATCCACAGAAATGCTGTAGCAAGCAGGTCTTGTTCAGACAGGTAAGAGGATGGCAGCTTATTTTACACAACAGGCTCTACCCAGGACCTCAGAAGGACACACATTTACAGCCAGACACTATCCTTTTCTAGCTGAAATACTGTCCTGCTCACTTCAAATACATTACAAAAATGCCTACCCCAAACGAAGCATGCAAAATGGGTGGGTAGTTAAAGTTTTGCAGATCTGCATAATTTTTACAAGATCCTAGAACTCTGCATGGGCACATTTGTTACTTTAAATTAATGTGACCAAGTAAGTAAAGCACATCTGAGCTTAGATACTCCAATCCAATGTATCAGTTGGAAAATGCTGAGAGATGCCTTCCTTCATTAGAACAAGACATTGCTGGCTGGCACTAGGGGACTCAACAAGGGCACAAAGGGATCAGGATTCCTGCAAGGCAAACAACTCTGTCTCACAAAACAGAGCCTACACATTCTATTGGCACTTCTCAGTGCTTCAGTAGGCTGGCAAGGAAAGGACACTACTGAAACACAGCCACACTGGTGAAACCCAGTTTCACATACCCTTCAGGTCGCCAAGTAAAATTTCCTGTAAGCTGGCAGTTGTGTCACACCACATTCTGAATACCTGGCCAAGATGTGATGCATTCCAAGTCACAGCAGCAGGAAATCAGCCTGTCACCAACTGCTCACCTCCAGGTACAAGCTCTGAACTGTGCTACTGAGAAACAGCAGCTTTCTCTCCCTTTAAGAAGTGTCTCAGCAAGAGAAGCAGCAGCTCTCAACACATCTGTTGGCCTCAGTTGGAACTCAGTTCCTGCACACACCCTATACATTTGGCTTCTCACTCTTCATTTTGATAGTTTCAAAGCGAATTACAGGATCACTTAGAGGGTGGGAAGAAAAACCAACGCGCTACAATGCAGGGATTAGGTTTTTCTCAGACAGGCAATGGAGTGTAAAGGTGTTAGACAAACACACCTATGTGTACACACCATGCTGCCTCCAAAGCCAAGCACAGGCCTAAGTGTAGTTAAATACTCCTCTTCTGGTTTGCCTCCTCCAAACTTGCCTCCAGAACAAGAAGACTGCACAGCAAGTTGCTACCATCACCTATGGTACTGGTGAATTAGGTCTGATTGTTTTTAAAGTTTTGAGGTAGGAGGAAAGTGCTTTATTAGCTTTAAAGACTAGTCAGCAAATAATGAAAAGCTGATTCACAGCTAAGGCTGCTCTGACAGACATCAGGATTACACTGTCTATATTACAGATGACACAAACACATCTGATATTTGTTGAGCTAATTTGGTAGTAGCTGGAGCAGCCAAAGGCACCACCACCAGGAAATGAGATGGAGACAGACCAGGCACAGCCACATCCATCTGACCAAAAGCTACGGGTAGCTATGGCTCTAACAACCTTGCAGAGATATCCATGGACTGCAGCAGAGCCCAGAAAGCCTTGCAGCGCTGGAATGCCAATCTCCCATTTGAGCAGCTAATGAGTGCAGTCAAAACACCTCCTCAGGGAGGGGAAGCCTTTAGGACGTGGGCTGGCCAACCATTTCTGTAGCTAGGGCTGCAGTTCTCAGCTAGCCAGCAACAAAGCAAAGGCACAACCCACTAAACTTATGTGAGACAGCCAGGGTGGAGGGCAGCTCCCACCACATGCCTCACGCATTGGCGCAAAAGCATATACACAAATGAGCAAATGAATCACACCCCAAGCCAAAAGGAGACTGCGAGGAGGAATGCGAAAACCAAATCAGGGGGTGGGGACAGAAGAGGCAAGACCTTCACAGCTGGAATAAATCCAAGAGCCCTCCACTCCCTGGCTCACCCCTCTCCTGCATGCCTTCCTTTATGCAACCTGCCTTCTTGCTGGCCCCCTGCTCCAGACAGCAGTGCCTGTCACACAGCAGGCTGGTCACCCGGATCGACTATTCCAGGCATGCTACAGGAACACTCCCTGCCTGCCAGGAGCCGGTCCCATCTGCCCCTGAACCCTCCGGGACTAGCAGGACCTGCCCGAAGCAGCCAGCACGAGAAGGACCATCAGAGCTAAAGGGTTTTGCTAAGACCAATTTGCCTCAGGGCACAGAGCAGCATATCTGCCCTCTTTGTACCAGCGTCCCCCTCCCAAGCTGACAGTGCTGCAATGGCCTGCAAGAACAAAGCCAGCACCCAGTCCTCCAGCACACACCCGAGGAAATCCTGGCAGGAGTAGCCAGCTCTGTTACAGGCTCTGTCAGTGAGATAAAATGGTTAAAGAAAGTGCCTCAAGGCACATGTTTTCTCCAGCACGTGCCTTGCCCAGATAACACTCACTCTCTTCCCTGTCCTCTGCCTCACATCTATGCCTCAGCCCTGAGCACAGCATCCCCAAACACGGCAGCAGCAAGGTTGGGAGCTGTAACATCTCCACAGCAACTGGGGATGTCACATCCCGCACGTGACCGGTTCTCCGCATCCATGCAACAAATGAGACCAGCTTCTCTGACAGCTTGCTTGTTTCTGCTCACTCCTTCTGGAGCAGAGTGATGGCAAATCCTCCTTCACTACTGCATGAAGAACTCTCTTCTCCAAACAACCACTTTCCCAGCAGCTTCCCTGCCATATCCCAATGAGGAGACAGAGTGCAGGCAGGTAGATTCAGAGGGAGGTCCTGCACCAGCCAGCCTGGTTTAGTATTTTTTTTTTTCAACAGCAGGAAGCACAGGTCTGCAAGTACTCTTGCACTTCTCTAAGATGCTAAAATCTCTAAAATGCTAGGTGCTATTCTGCTTTTTGTTCCCACTGCTGAGCAGCCCCCAGAGAGCTCGCTGCTGTGCCACCTGGTGCTGTGCTCTCTGCACACTCCTGTTACCCGGTGGTACCCTGGGGAGACAACACAGTCCCAGCCCCAGCACACACTGTCCCCAAGACCTGCAAATCTTTATGGAGATCAGGACTCAGCCTGCAATATCCTGATCTTCTCTTTTGTCTGTAAATCAGCCATCAAGAGGAAAAGATGATGCCACCAGGAGCTCTGACTTTGAGCCTGCGTCAGAAGAGCTTGTAACGAAGGGCTCAGTTCTGCTCGGGTTACCCGTCACTGTGATCTCTTCATCATAAGAAAACAAGACTAGGAAGCCTCCAGCTAAGAAAGCAGTCAAGGAAAAACAGATGGCTTCTTGGTGTACCCAAAGCTGAGCTTGCTCTTGAAGCATGAACAATTTGCCATCTCTTTGTCTTATTTCTCTCTGCTTTGAATAGCTTCCACCACATCACCTGATGCAGAGGTGAGCCTGACACTCCAGAGACCAGACTGGTTCATGCCATGGGTCACATCAAATTACTTCTCATTCATTCATCTAAGAACAATTCCCAGTTCACAAGCAAGTCAGACATATACATGGCCCTCCCAGTCAAAGCCAAGATCCTGATGCCATATAATTCTTAAGACTTGATGCTTCTCTGGGAGACAATCACCTTACACTGCTGTGAATAAACAAGACAGTCTGAAAACTGTTGTAGGAGTTTTTCAAGGAATTTTGAAGGTGGGTTTTATATTTGATTTTAAGCTTGCTTTTCCCTGGATCCAAGGCAGCCAAGTCAGGGCAGGTGGCCCATTTGTAACACACTGTTTTCTGTAACCTTGATTTAAACCAGTTGCATCAAGTGCCAGTGAACATGATTTTGTTTGTGAAGTTTGCCATGTGGCCCAACATACACAAGCTGGGAGAACCACATGGGCATAATTTAGACCCCAAATGGCGGTTTACTTTTTTACTGAGAACGCAAAATGTCCTGTAAGAACACGGGCAGAGCAGACAGCAGCAGCGAAAAACATTTGTGAACTTTGATGGTACGTTTGGTATTAGCCAGCAGAGCAATCAAATATGCAAAGCATCTCACTGGCAGGCCTGCTTTCAGGCTAGGAGAATACTTCATCCTCACTGCAGAAAGTCACTCCAAGTCTGCTGTTCTGGCCTCCTTTGAGATGGGCATTTGCAGCCAGGCAACCCAATACCCCCCAGAGTCGATGGTCTGCACTGTTCCTTTAATTGTCCCACGTTTAATAGTGGCTCCTTCCTTCTCCAACTCCAGAGATTAATGGGATGACAGTCAGAGAAATACCAGAATTCATTACCTAAGTTAGAAACAATTTTTTTTCCATAATTCTCATCATGTCTCAAATACGACAAAACTATTTAACACTCCCAAATATGACTTCTCTCCAGCATGCAGATGTTCCAAAAATACAGCACTAGCAACCTGAACTACAGGGAAGGAGCAGCAGAGGGAAAAAACCTCTAAGCCCCATTGTATTCAACAGCAGGTCAGAAGGAAGGTTAGGAGAATAACCAGTTCCCCGAAGAGCAATTTCTACAGCTGTACCAAACACCCCGTGCAACTCCCACAGCCCCTCAGCTATGTGCTCTGACAGCACTGAGCTCCTCTAACCCCACAGCTCTGGCTCATCTCTGCACAGGTGCCTCAAACACGGGACTGCAACACTGGCAACTGATTTGCTCTCCGGCCACAGCTCAAAGGATACTTCCAAATCAAACACATTAAACAGTTATAAAAGGAAGGTGGTTCTTTCCCAGAAGCATTTGTTTGAACGGTGCTGGTTTTTACAAGGCAACAGCACACAGCTGACAAAGCAGCCTCCATCAGGGCTAAATATAATTCACGAAGAACTCTGGATCCTGCCACTAAAGCCAGGGAATTCTATTCAGTATTTAACACACTGGAAACATTGGTTAACATCCTGCAAACTGGAACAAAACATTGAGAGTAAAGCAGCTAAAAGGTTCTGTCCCCGGCAGATTTATCTCCATGGAAAGGAAGGTGAAAACTGAGAGGAGCTCTGCAACATTTACAATGGTCAAAAAAGGTCTGAAAATGCCAAAGCCTTCAGCACTCCCTGCAAGGAAAGAAATGCCTCTTGATGCCTCTCATTGAAGCTACATTGTACTCCAGCACATACCCCTTGCATTTCTTCCATCAAATATTCTGGGCAGCACTTACTCAATTTGTACACTGTCTGCTGGAGTGCTCAGAAGAGCACAGATAATCTGGGAAGGAAATCACCAAAGAACAGGAATAAGGGATCTAATGAGATTCTAAAAGCCAAATACTTAACCACATTATCTGAGCTGATGCAAGAAGGAGATGGCTGAAGTGAAACTACCAGCACTACTGCCAGGGATGGAACTTCAGCAGTAACCAGAAGCAATATTTTAACTTCCAAAACCAGCTGAACTGAACTGGCTTACAGAGAGTGCAGTGCCCAGCCTGCTGCCAAGCACAACACAAGCTCTCCAACTACAGCCCTGAAAACTACAGAACCCACCAAGAGTGTGGTAATGAACAGAAATTCGGATCTCTATAGACTTTAAAGCTGATCTATGGAGGTCACTTCACAGTGAAGCAGCAGCAGATTTTGCATTGGCAAAGACTGCATGAAACATCCTCCCCCTGATCTGAGGAGATAACTGAGTGGGAAGGCACCTGCATGACCAGGCTAACCTTACAGCCTGGGGGACAGCCAGGAGATGCATTTCCAGACCTTGCAGTGGGACTGCAAACAGCTCAGGTTTTCAGAGCACTTCTGATCCTCTCTCAATAAGAGCAGCTTCCTTTAGAAGAAAATCCTAGTCTCCAGGTGATCTAAAAATGTCTCTCAACAACACTTTCAAAATGCCTTTCTACCCCCCTAGTCTTTCTCTTCACATCTAAATATACACTCTGTATGCTCTAGTTTAAAGAATCACTACTGAAAAAGAAAGCACTTGTTTGGAAATAACTCAGCACAAGGTTTTCTGTTATTTTCTTCTCTGTAAAAACCCCATGACTGAGATTTCTCTGCATTTCTCCTGGAAAAGGGAGAAAACCTGGCAACTCAGATGTTGTTTACCCTCTTTTCTTAAAGCTAACATCATCTTTAGGTTTATCAGGGAAAAAAAGGAACCACAATTTTTAGTAAAGGAGTTCAGAAGAAACTCAGTGCCAAACACTTGAAGTGGTAGGCAGAACAGTGAGTTGCTCCAGAAAAACATTTGCATTTCCTTAATACTCTAAACCTCTTCAGCAGCTGTCGGAAGTTGAGCTGGCAAGCAGGGATTCAATATTATTTAGAGATTACATTTCTTCAGCATCATTGCTGGTGATATTTCATTCCTGAAAGCAATAAGGAAGCAGCAAAGCAAGTGTCTGAACTTGCTAGTTCAATTTGTCAAGAATATTTATTAAAATATCAGCACAACCTGCGTAAGCCAGTAAAACAGTGAGCTGTGACAGACACAGCATGTTCCAAGATGCTCATCTTTGCTGTTCAGAACTTCTTCCAGACCCCTGTTGGATTTTTTAATGCTGAATATAAGCAATAAAACAAAATGCCATTTATAACAATAATAATTCATTCAGTCCCTAGAACCTTTCATCAGGCCTATGAGTTCCCACTGAAACTGGATTTATCAAGATAAACTGTAGATGCTTGACAAAATAAGCAGATGGAGGTAAATGAGGCATGAACAAGCAGAGGTGGGATACAAGACAGCTCTTCCCCAGCAGGATATTAAGGTTCATTGCTAGGAGGGATTACCAAGGAGCCTGTCCAGGGACAAGACACTTACTCTCTTTGTGAACAGGACCACACCATTAGATCACTCTTGGAGACCAGACTCTATAGCCAGACCAGTTTCAGCTCCCTGGAAACATTCTCTCCTAATGCCTTTGCTGCCACAATCAGCTAACACTAACATGACAGTGATGCTAAGACCAAGGAACAGATATCAGCATCATTTTGTGGTCAGTGCTCCTGCTCACGGATGAGGCATGGCACATCTGAAATTAGGTACACATACACAGGTTGTCAAAGAGCATTTCTGTCACAGAAACAGTTGAGGATCATCAAGTGGGATGAGACAGGGACAAGCACCACAACATTTTTTGCTACCATCAGGATGGGATTTATCCTTAATTTTATGCTCCTCACTCCCAGGACCATACTCAACCTCTGATTTTCACCATATGACCGCAGCTAACACAGAGCACATCAAACTTTGCATGAGGGCCTACAGCTAAACATATGAGAAATGTATTTATGCACATTATATGTTTCTAGCACAATCCTGGTGAGCCCAAGCTGTCCAAGAGCCACTGCAGATTTGTTACCAGTCCCTGGGTGTTCCTTTTGAGCTTTTATTTCCATCACTGTGAAGCAAAGGTCAGCTCACAGCAAGCACCTCGAAACTGGCTGAAAGGTAACACTGGAGCCAAGGGAGCTCATCCTATAACTGCTTCACTAATAGACAGCTGTATGTTATGTATATGAGAATTCTGTCCACACATAAATGTCCACAGAACTACAAATTACTAAGCCATTTCTGTTTTCAGACCCAGATCAGCAGGAATACTGCAGACACAGATAACCCCTCATGACTGATATTCAGTGGGGTCCTCTGTTTGCAGATACACCCATCAAACAGAACAACTGCTATGAGAGCGCTGGTGGAGACTGTGAATTCACTCATAGGAGAAAAGCCCAAAGTTACTCATGCAATAGCTTGGAAAATATGGTGATAATTTTGGAACAAAGATAGCCCAGGAGACTGTTAGCGGGAACTGCAGCAGTTTGCTGGCAGAGGACAGAAAACAGAGAAACAAAAGCTAGAGAATGAGCCTCAATCCGCTGTTCAAGAGTCAGGAATTGTGGGAGACAAGATGAATTATTCAATTTCCAGAGATCTGAGAACTGTTCACACTGAACTACACCAAATTCTGCCAGTTAAGCTTGTTCAAGCCCTCTGTGATATCCTGCATGTCAATAAACCTATTTGGACTTACCGATAATCAGATGCTGGCTCTTGGTATGGCTGTGATTCAGGCAGCTCCATACCAAATCTTGGCAGCACTGGGCCATGGTGGCTGCAACAGGATACTGTATGCCTGCAGCTTTTAATTCCCAGCCTTTGTTATACACCAGGAAATGCAAGGAATCACAAAAGCATCAAGTCTGACGGATTCAAAGAGGGAAGTTGCAAAATTTCTTTATTCAGTGGGAAGGTAGAGGACAGCTGCAGCGTGCAAGACTGGATATTCCTGATGCTTCAAACACCAAAACAACTTGTGTCTAACTTTTGTCCTTTATGTACTCCAGCTGTCATATGATTGCCACAATACAATGCATGGAGAACAAAGGAAAACTCAACTATGTGCCTTTTTCTCAGGGACACATCTAACATATTTCCCCACTGTAGATCTCCCCTGTTCCAGATACTTTCTATCTGCACTCAAAATTAACAAGTGGTCAAAACGTTCTCAGAGATTGATAAAAATCAAAGTCAAGTGTTTCCAACAAAATCCTCTTTGTTACCACACTTGGATGGCTACTGGAACTGCCAACCTGTTCAGAGAGATGCCTTAATGATGAAGCATCGTTTAAAAATGCATTTGCAGCTGTGCATATTTCACTTCAATCACACAATTGTGAATTATACCTCAGCAAGTCCTTGCAGAAAAGAGGTGGGCTGTCAGGGGGATGTGAAGGGGGAGAGGAAAGAAAGGAATTTCTACCGAACAAAAGAGCTCCAAGAAACTGATACAACTTTGCTGGAAGCTATTCCCAGCCCACTCAACATTTTTGACTGTATACAGACATACCAGAATCCCAACAAGGGGCATTTTTCCCAGCTAAAATATGAACCATCAGCAGATCTGACCACCACCACAGAGAAATACAACAACCTAGTGGATGCAAAGCAGAGTGAAATCATCAGCAGAAGGAAATACCACAGAACACTGGAGGCAGCACAGAGCTGAGACATTGGTGAGGTCAGCCTAAACCTACCTACAACCCAGCTCTGTACTGGAGTACCTGGGTGCAAGTGGGGTGTTTTTTGATCCAGAAATCCTCTAGTATGCAAGTGCTATATAAAGGTGGAAACATCAAAAATCAGGCTACTTAGACCTGCAGGAATGCAGCACTGCCAAGCAAACCTGAGCATGCAAACCCTGGCAAGGTATATGCATCTTTGAAAGATGGCACCACACATGCAAGGCATCAAGCAGAACTGAGCACTTTGCACTCCACACATGCAGTTAGGGATCAGCACTGGAAAACTGGCCTTGAACACAGGTGCAGCAGGAACAAAAACAGCCGCTGGGACACTTAGGCTATGAACCTGGAACAAGGAAACAACTGAATGAACAATAAAAGCTTATTATATATGTTTTTTTTTAAGGACACTCAGCAGCACCTGACATTTACATGTCAGAAAAACAGCAGCACGCTGAGTGAAGGCTGAATGGAGAAAACCCAGCTCTGAAATCCCTTCTCCCTAGAAAAAGCTCTACCCAGTCGCTCGAACCAAGCACTGGCCAGGCTTCTGATCCTCAAGCACATCTCTACAGGCCAAAGATAAGGAGCCACCAAAGTTTTGTCTCAGGGAGCAGCTTTGCACTTGGGCTGCTGAATGCTACATCTTGAGAGGAAAAAAATCCTCTGATCTGCTTTGATATCTGCAAGTGGCTGTCTCAGATCCTCAGTGGGACTGAACATGAACAGGCAAAGCTTATTCAAGCACCAAGAGACCCTCAAAGTCTATTTGTGAAGCAAGGACAAAGTCTGCATTAACGGTCTTCAACTCTATTAAGCAAAAGCAGAATCCTGGCAGAAAGAAGATACAGAACTCTCCAGCCTACGGAGAAATCGGAGCACCTTAAATTCTGGCACGCTTTCAGGCACAGCATAGGGAAGAGGTAGCAGAGCAAATAAAAGGGAGTTCAGCCCCTAGCAAGCCACTAGCAACATGAAATATATATGATCCAGTTCTTGCAGTTCTCAGCTTTCCTTGCAAATCCTTCATTTTGAGGCAGTGGGTGCAACTTGATCAGGAAAGCAGCATATCATCTTTCTCCCAGTTAGAAAGCGTGCAGGTACATTTTTGTGAAAGATCCTTTTGACGCTGAAAACTGCACACCCAAGAGGAAGAGATCACAGAGGAAAGCTGCAGGACAGTCCTAGGAAGCTCAGAGCAGACCCTGCAAACTGTAAATCAGTGGGTAGATGGAAGAGTGGAAAGTGCCATGGGAGGAGAGCAAGATTAGAAGTGCTACAGATTTATGATAAGAGATGCTCTAACAATAGCTTTCTTTTAAGAAGGAAGCTCTTCCTGCTGTAGTTAATCTAGTTAGTCTGAACATACATTTATGCACTGGGGAAGGACTGCATACAGGGCAGGCAACCCCTCAGTCAACTAAAACCACCCATTTTAAAACTCCTGCAGGTCTACCCAATAACATGGACCACGGCAGATGGGGAATAGTTGCTGCCCCAAGCAGCTGTCAGGGGCTGTTCCAGCCTTTACATGGGCTAGATGTCCTAGAAAGGTCTTTTTCAGCCATGTTTTCCATTTTCATCATTTCTCCCCACCCTGGAAGGTCACACAGATGAAAACATCAATTTAACTAATGCCAGATGGGAGACAAGTTAAGCCATATGAATCTTTGCTGATTATATAATTACCTTCATTTCTTGCAGAAACATGGAAATGCTTACAGTCACTGGCTGAATATTTTGTACATAAACAAACATTTCTAGGCTCTTTGTACTTTAAAGAAATTAAGTCCACATGGTTTTGACCAACTACTCCATTACCACGTGGCACATTTGTGACAGAAAAAAAAAGCCTGAAATTAAAACTGTGCCAGGAGGTTGCAGACACCAATCTCTCCCAGGAGTCCCAAATAATACTTATCAAATGGGCTCATCAACTCACAATTACAGATTTGCTGTGTAGAAGATTCAGATGATTTGCACTTAGTATTAAATACACCAAATTATTTTCTGCAGACCTCAAGGTCATTTAATTTATCTTCAATGAGCCACCACATTTTCAGCAAAGAAAATAGCACTGAAATGTTCAGGCTCATTTGCTACTGAACTAGAGCAGTATGGCAATGGGCAGTTTCAACAACAAACACACCAAATCAGGTGCCAGAACCTCCACAGGTCGCTCGGGGAAAACCTACAGGGAAACTTCACGTGTACAGGTAAGGGCAGCACTGAGAAACTGCTACAGATGCAGTTCTGCAAGTCACGCTCTTACTATAAAGCCATTAGCAATTAAAGCTCCAGCACACGGATGCTGAGCTCTGAATGGAGCCAGTTGTATTTGTAGGTGTCCCATTAGAAGCCAGGAGCACATGTTTAAATTTGCATAAGAATCGGTGTGAAAGATTCAGTTACATCCCCAGCAATCTCCAGCGGCTTTGGTTACGCTGTCAATTACTCAAGTTAGAAAGTGCCTGTCTGACAACACCACGACAAAGGGTCCGGCTCTCAAAACCTTCTTCCCACTAGAGACCTCCCCTTAGAGTCCAAAAGAAGGCAAGACCACCTCCAGCACAACCATCACTTCCCCCTGACCCGCTCTGCAGCTCTGAGAACAGCAGCCCCGAGCTTCAGAACACACACAAGCCTTTGGACCACCCAGAGCTTCTAACACAGAGCTAAAACAAGAGCCTCTAAACAAGGGGCTGGACTTCTCCTCCCACAGTCATGGAAAGTCATTTCCCCGGCCTAAGGGCAAACTCCGCTAAATTAAAAAAGTGGTGCATACTTTGGGAGTGTGCAGAACCCTTGCTGCTTCCACTTGACTTTCGAGCAGCAGTGCTAGATGGAATGGGCTACTTGCTCCATCCTCATCCTCACACTCTGACTGCACAACCATTTGGACCATCAAAACACAGCTGAGAGCTGGTGCCACCGAAACACAACCCACTTTCTCATCTCTACCCCCCAAAAAACCTCAACCTCGATCCACTTTACCATGGGAACTCTCAACTGCTTACATTGCCACAAGGCAGAAGGTGCTGGCAAGCAGCACCCCAAGTGGGTAGGTAACACAGAGCCACCAGAAACACCAGCCTCAGAGGAGCAGGTAAAAGCTACCTATAACCTTATCTGGAGGGTGTCAGGACAGTCCGACAGCTTTGCACACACATTTGAGAGAGCTATTCAGTGAGCGAGCTGCTGGAGCCTTGCTGTAACAAGTGACTGCAACTGGTAAATGCTCCTGTCTTACACCCCCAACTACCCACTGCACAGATGGAACAGTAAAAAGACAGAGCCCTGATGCTGGCTGGGAACCGGGTACTACATTTGCTCTGCTGAGAACAAACCACTGAGTTCACATGGCTGAGGCAGCACTGAAATCAGGACACATATGACAAGGTGAAATAAAGACTGTGCACGTATCTGAGGAGCTGGGAAGTTTGCAGCACTGTCTTGAGATTAGAGCCTATGCTATAGACACTCATTTTCAGCATAGCCCCTCCAGAGGCAGTCAAATCTAGCTCGGGCACAGCCTCCAGCTGCAGTGTGCAATCCCTGAAGAAACTCAAGACTAAGTGACCTCAAACGATCCTGCTATATTTGTAAAAATGTGTGTGAGGAGACGTCCTCCAACAGCCCTATGACTTTCATGGGAGTTACACCACCAGACCAGCTCCCTAAAACAAAAAGGAATTAGTGTCTCCAGTGTAGAAAATGGGGCTGCTCTTATAAAAAAAGACCTAGATCCACAATCCCAAAGCCAAATGCTTCCAAAGAGAAACCGTGCCTCCAGCAGGTCCAACAGAAGCTCACGAGCTGTTCACAGACTGACATTTCAAGCTGGTACAAAGCTCCCCAGACTCTCACTTCTACGGTTTCAGGATGCACTGCAAAACTGACAGGTAGGCAGCAAACTCTCTGCAGTAGAAAGAAGGCTCTGCTCCCCCATGACTGACACTCAGCAGCTGCCACAACAGCTACGAAATATGGTGGTGCACTAGTTGGAAAAATTCACCTACCAAAGGGAAAGGAAGACTGGCTGGGAAACGCCTTAGACATCCCAGCTGTGAAACTGCACCCATACATAAATTAATGGGAGGCCACACTGATGTGTGAAAGCGCAGCCTTGTCCACCTCACTGTGTGTTCCCACGACTGATCCAAGACACCTGCCCATGGTTTGTTTACTTGTTTTGGGTTTTTTTGCAGGTGCAGCAGTATGTCTGTGCAGGTTCCTCTCACAGCACACCCTCGTAAGCAGCTGCAAGAAAGGGAATAGCACTGGCATAAAAATCCTACAGGGCTGTTTCATGACAAGTCGCTGCCAAGCTACGATCTCACTGCTTTAATGAGAACACCCAACAGCCCAACGTGCTCCGAAGGCACAGGCACCATCAGCTCCGCACGACTGATGTGCCCCAGCCTTTGCAGCTGTTCCCTCTGGCCGACGGCTGCTTCGTGCTGCCACAGAGGACAAGCCTGGATGGCCACAGGAATACGTCACCATGTCACCAGCCTGCCACAACAGCACGGTCATGGCACAGGGTAGTACAGCTGGGGCCCTCAGCAGAGAATTCCCCACTGCAACCCACCACAGCAGGAGCCAATATACGCAAGGGGATCGCTCAGAGGATGCAGCAGACGTGGTACTCATGGACCTTTGCCTGGTTCTCAGAAGCCGGGGTGTATCCGCATTAACCACGTTCCCTGGGCAGACTGTCCCCTCAGCAGAAAGTGGATACAGACTTATATAGACTATATATAGATAAGGCTTCCTAAGAATCTCTCCATGGCAGTTATTCTCTGCTCTATATCTAGATCTGGCAGAGTGCCTGTTGGGAAACACATATCAGACAGGCGTATGTGCAAACTGCAGCTCATCTGGGCCATTAATGAGAGCCCTGCCCTACAAACTCCCGAAATACAGGCCAGAACCACATTAGGAGCTCCATGGTTTTCCCATGTCTCCGTCTGCAGCCTTCTGTGTGTTTCCCTGCAGAGGTGAAGATCCCTTCAGAAATTTCTCTCCTGTGCATGACATTTATTTACCAGCAGTGAGAAGCATCTCCAAGCCCTTGCACTGAAATGGCTCTGTAGAAAAATAAATAGAGCAGGGAAGGATTTTTGAACAGTCAAGCTCAACAAAGCAAAGAGATCTGATGAAAGGAGACAGTGTCTTTCTTCAGAAGATTTTTATCAGCAAAATAAAGTGCTTTGTTGAGCAGTGAGCACGTGTTTCACTTCACACTGCACAGAGGCACACACTTGATCCCCCTGCTCCTTCATAACCTCATACCGTCAAACCTCCACCTCTCCCCAGGCCAAGCAACACACACTAATCTAAAAAAAACATCCTGGGTCACCAGGTTTGTTCCCTTTTTTCTTTTTAGAGCAAAACTACCTACCTCCTGAGGTCCAGAAGGATTTGAAAGCTGTGCAGGTTTTGGTTAAACACCAGAATTCCCTCTTGGTTACTCCCTTCCACGTACCTCCTACAGGCTCCAAAGCACTTGACTGCCAAAAATGAAAATGAGGAGGAGAGGGGAGTTGGTTTATCTTTAGACCAAACTAAGGCTTGGGGAGGGAGATCCCACACATTTTAGAGCACTGGGGGAAAAGTGGCTAGACTACTATTTCCCACCAACTACAAAGAAATCACATTTCTTTAACTTGAATGCATTTTGAATGAGCCACTGCAGGAAACAGGACGAGTTGTTCAAAACCTCCCAGTGACCAGGTGCCGTTCCCTGCCCAAATGGCACACACCATCCCTGGGGACATTTCCCAGCCCATTCAAACATTGATGAGACAAACAGTTAACCTCCAAACCCGCAGAGAGGCTATGGACACACTGCACACAACATCAAAGCTGATATTTTATGCTAATCCATCTGCTTACAGGAGAACAAATGCTATTTTCCTTGACAACTCTTCTGAAATAAGATCTGAGCAACCATGCAGATTTCAAACTCTTTTGAAATATCAGTAAACCAAACACACTTTCAGTGCAAAATCTCCCAAGAACAGCCACTCTGCAGCTCAGGCAGTTAGTTACATGAAGCACAAGGCCCTCAGGAGCTGCACCCAAAACACAGGTGCTGCCACACACCACCCTGAGTCAGGTAAGCACCTGCACACTGACTGGCTTGCAGATCCCAGCTATGGTTCATAAAAATAAGCCAACATCAGAGCATACGAAGGCTGCTCTCAATTTTATTCTTGCTGCGCAGTTTAAAACTTAAGATTGCTTCCCCACTGGAGCAGGCGAAGCATTTGAGCTCCTGCTCAAAAATAGTTATTGCCCTGCAAGTAACTGTGCTGGAAGGCAGCCTGGCCTGCAGATTCCCAGCTGCTAGATGAGCAGGAACAAGGAGACCACCTCAGAAGCAAGGCATGGCTCATGAAAAATGACACAGCCACACAAAGCACTGCAGAAAAGCCTGAAGTGGTTCTAGAGGAGGAAACAGGTTCCAGATTCCAGCATGCAACAAGAGAGTGCATGCATCTACTTTTCCAAACACAAGGAGCTTGTCTTCTCACCAGGTGGATCTGCTACAGCTGCACCAGCCCACAGACAGGGTCTACATGTGTTTGTGAGGAATCCCTCCTCCAGGGATACTGGCTGCAGCAAGCACAGCATGCCCATCGGAGCTCTCTAGGCAATTCATTACTTTAAACAAATGAGTGATTAGCAAGGATCCACTCTCTCCTTGTGAAGCTGGCTGCATGCCCTGCAAGCCTCCACACCACTGTACAGTATCATAATCCAATTAAACCTCGCCATGAGAGAAGCTTCACGCTATCACATTCAATTACCCAGTTAAGCCTCTTATCATCTGCACATTAGGATCCATTCGCACTGAAACTCCACCAGCACTGTTTGGGAGGTGGCACTATTTAACCAAGCAAGGACACATAGATGATGCACCTGGAGCTGCAGCAGGACCACGCGGGTTAGGAAATTCATGCTGCTGGCTTATAGGAAGGTAGAAACACAGGAAGAATAAAATAGTGACCAGTTCCTGCCCACTCATAGTTACATGCTGTCTGAGGCGACCTGCCCCCCGACTTCCCAGGGAACCGGGACAGTTCTGAAGGAGCACAAGGGGCCCAGAGGAATTTCAATGGAAAGGCAAAGGCTAATAGAGGACCTGGCAATACAGCATTGTCTGGCAGCCAGCCACCAATTCCATAGGAAATACCCTCCCTAGAAGGTCACCATAATGGTGGCAAAATTTGGCCCAGAAGAATTAGAAGAAGTTGCCAAGATGTGACGCAAATAAAGCCAGTGAGCAGGCCAGCTTCCTGCGTGAGGCCAAAACACGGAGCGCTCTTGGAAGAAAAGAAAGATTACGGGTTGCAAGGAACATAATGGCCTCTTGTAACAGCTGAGTTATTGCTTTTCTTTTCTTGGCAGAAAAGAGGGATGTTTTGTTGCTGGTTGATTAATCTATTATGCAAATCAGTTCATAGCTAATTTGATACAGCCACAAGCTTGCCACAGAAATCACCTGCCTGCTCAGAGCCGATGAAAGGTGGAGCATCAACAGCTCCATTTGACAGAGCTTTTATTCCCTGGACAAGCAGCTACACAGTCACCTCCTGCCATGGAGGGCTACAGGAACACAGCCCAGACCTGTAGGGGACACAAAAGGAAGGTCCCTTGGGCACCCTCATTTGGTGGAAGGCAAGGAAAGAGGCCCTTCAGAAGAGCAGCCCATTCTTTCCACTTCCAAAACCCTCTTGCACTGGCCATGTGCAAAACATACAGGTGAAAACCACACACAATCCCATCCAGACACTTTGGCTAGCAGCTTTGGGATTCTAAGATCTGTTTCAGCACTGTTCTTGACATGCACAAGTTTCACCTTAAAAGATACCTCAAAATAGGTCTAACTGGAAGTCTGACTCCAAACAAACCACTCAGCCTCTAGACAGAACTTTTCCACTGAATAATATGTGAGTCTAAATTATATTCAGGACTATCAGACAAAGTGACAATAACTGCAGTGATAGGATTTACCAAGGAGCACTTAGGGACCACTTGGTCTCACCCGAAGTACTGTCACTTTGGTCTTGATCCCTTCAACAAAGACTAAGGAGGAGAAATAGGATCTTCTAGCTCCAAGAATAAAGAGGTAGGTTCTGACTACTGTGTTTTACTCTAAGCAGTTCATCTCCATTGCTCAGTTGTGGATGTTTTGCCTTGTGCATCTCACATATTCAGCATCACCTTAGCGATAATTTTAAAGCCTATCCTGTGCCCTCATTTGTATTCAATTTCCTTCCATGGTAAAACGTTAGGCATTTCATGCTATTCAAACAAAGTCAAAACAAAGCCTCCAAATAAGCACTTCTGAAACGTACCTAGTCATCTGAGTAATTAGACATTTTCCTAGTTCCAAATGTACCGAAAACCTACTGTCAACTTCCAGTGAATATGCTAGCATTTATCCTAACAAACAAGAGTTCTCTCCATAGAACAGGAGGTTAAGATACATTTAAATTATCATCTCTCCCTACCTGAATTAATCAACGTTTTTAATTATGTAGCATAACCTGAACATAATTATTACTCTAGTAAGTTGTCCAGCTTTCTCTGTTGATACAGTGCATAGCTGCCATTGCTGAAGCCAGGTCAGAACATGCTCCCACTGGTCAAAACAATTCCCATTGCCAGTGTGGGCATGCATCCTTCACACCAAGGGGCAAAGCGTTTCACTTCCAAGTGAATTTGCAGCAAATATTCATGGAGAAGAGTCAGCTGTGGACTTCATGCAGGTCACAACCTCTCAACACTTTGCTGGCAGAGGGAATTACCACGTAGGGGTGCAAACCTGCAGATTGCTGGAGTGGCTCCATGCCCCAGCAGTCCTTACTGTGTCCCTCATGGTCACACAGGACAGATCAGTGGAAGAAGATGGGAGCTGGCAGAGAGAGAAGAGCACATAGCCTGGGGCATGGGCACACTGTTAGGATCCACTCAGCTGCTGTGAATCCAAAGTCTCCCCCCAGTCACTTTCCATCGCCCCCAGGGATGTCCGTACCCGGGCTGGTGTGAATGTTGAGTGCTGCAAGGCCATGTCACAGCACACACAGCAGTCACATCTCTGCACCACCAACCTCCTGCTCGAGTCCAGGGGATGTGAGTGGATTCCCTTCATGTTTCTTCAACCTCCAGGCAAACTACAGAGGTGAGCCAACATGTGAAATGCTCAGGCAGTGCCCAGTCAACAACCTCAGATCTCCAGCACCATCTTTTCACAGCTTTGTTCCACAGGCTTTTCCCTTTGTATCCCCAAGAAACACCAGGTCACATCTGCTCCACATGCAGTTTGGTCACAGTACACTCAACTTCACTTGACAGTCCAAAGCTTAGCAGGAACTTTTTCAAGTTTGTGACAATTAAGGCAATAGCCTCCATCAAAACCTACTCTGAATGGGAACCCACTCTGCCTTCTCCTGCTCCAACAGACTATTCCAACAAAACTTTCCCCCCAAGACCACTCTTCCCCTAGATAGTCTCCCCATGGTGCTATCTCCTCATGAGGCTTCTTCAGGATGGGACAGCACTGCATCCTGCCATTCACACCCACAGCTTCACTGAAAGATTGGAATGTAAAAAGAAACACCACCAAAATCCACAGAACAATTCTTATTTTTCAGTATGAGGAAATTGAGGGGGGGGAAGTGTTGATTCTCTCACAGCCATGCAGAAAACAGATCACTCTCAGCTTTTACAGGTGCCAAGGAGAGCTTTGTGTAATGTAACCTTCCTCAAAAGAAAACATTTCAATGCACAGAAGAAAGAAACAGCAGGAAAAGGTAGGCATCTCTCCCTTCTGGTATGCAGTGCATACGCCCAGATAATGAGACGTTTTGAGTCACATTTCTAGGGTGACTAAAAGAAACTAGTTGCATTTCAGAAGCACTATGGTCAAAACCTCCAGGAGCTACATGGGCTGTAGAAAAAAATCAGAAAATCATTTCTGCAAATGGCAGAAAAGAAACCAGCACAAGTGCAAAACAGCACCTCGCCCCATGTTTCACTCCAAACACACAGTTGCAGAACAACACCATAACTCTTCACTATTATTCTTCCCAAAGCTTAAACACAGCTTTATCAGATAGGGAAACTCCAAGCACCAAGGCAGCCTTCCAGATTCTGCTGACACCCCACCCAATCAGTAAATCACCCACTGAAGAAGAGCATGTTGAACAGCAGTGTTTTCAAGATGTCCCTCCCACAGTCCAGCTCTCAGAGATCATCTGGGAAGCATACACACATCCACAGGAGGCCCTCTATCCCAACACCGACCCATACAATTTAGGGAAATACAGGCATGGACCACTCCAAGCACCCCTTCCACCCAGCCCCTCCTGCTCCAGCTTACTGTAGGAGAAACACCTTAGAAACTGAGTAAGATTTCTTGTGCCAAAAAGGAAGGAGAAGGAAGTAACATTCCCATCCCAAATACTCCTCTTCCATGAATCCTCTGACTTTGTGCCAAGTTCAAACGTCTTCCCTACTAGGAAAGCCTGTCCTGCCAACAGAAACCCAGAGGGGAACTTGTAACTGGTGGAAATCTCAGAAGAGACCAAGGCAGTTCCATGGTATTTGACCACACATCAAGGCCCACTTTCCTCCACATCCGCCTCTCATGTCCCAACAGACATCTGCTTGGACAACAAGCTCATTTGAGATAAGTTTCCCACGCAGGAGGTTTTATCTCATTATCTCCTGCTTTCAGATAAAGAATCTTAAATGTCATTGTGCCATAGGGAAAATCATCACAATTCAAACTTAAGATGCAGAGACAGTTATATAACTTAAAGATTTTCAAACTCCTGCCTTCTCTGACAGAGAGGTCTGCTGCAAAGGCTGTAACAAAATGCAAAGTGTGGACCCAAAGTAGCATCACAAGGCATGATGTTAAATGATTAGAAACAGCAGCACTGACTGGGGACTGCTACAGAATTTGATGTTTGCCCAGCATACACCTCACCGTGCCATGGGACCAACATCTCCTCAGAACCTGCAAACTCAGCTGCTCCTGGTCTCGCTTTAGGTTAACAAAAACCACTTGGCACCTACAGCTACAACTGCAGACCTGCCAGACACTGCACCACATACACAGCCCTGGCATGTGTGCCCAGCTCATGTGGGGCACTCCATACCCAGCAGGAAATTCCATATCCAAGGAAAGACAGGCTCATTTGGTTCACAGCACCGGACACAGCAGCTGGATGTCTGCTCATTCCCCTGGGCTCTAGAGGGAAAGAGCACTCAGGAACAGCAAGCAAAGGTGATGGCAACAAAAAGTCTGAGAGCAGAGGAACCCACCACTACATACAAACTCCCTCATAGAGAAGCTCTGTTCCTGCAAGGTCCCAAATGCCCCAGTTCTTCTATCAATTCCTCAGGTAAGGCAGCGTGAGCACTTTCACCATCTCCTGCTTCACAGCTTGCTCCAGCAACTCCAGATTTTTCCCCACAAGCCCCAGTTCTGCCCCACTTGCCCAGATATCCACCTGTTCTTTACCTTCTTCAGATTCCCCTAGGCACCACAACCAGCTGACTCCAATCTGCTGCCCACCACAACTCAAGCACCCAGGACCCACCCTAACTGCCATCCTGTGCAGCCAATTCCCTATCACATCAAGGCAGGGTCAGTGTCCTTACATTGCATTTTCTGGTCATCTACAGATTTGCAAACAAGCAAGCTGTGTTGTGAGCTCGTTTTCAGATCTGCAAGTATCAGCATAAATGATAATGCAGAACGACAAGTCCTTGACAGCCACGGACATTTGTTTTTTTATTTGTTTAACAGCCACTGTTACGAGGTTAGATGAGATGGAAACCAACTGCCTTCCTGTAGTCGAGGGTGCAGTGGAGAGAACAGTTTTCAGATCAGCATTACAAGAGGGCCTCTGTGTCCTCTGTACAACAGGGACAATGCCAATTGCACAGGAACCAGAGAATCACAGAATGGTTTGGGTGGAAAGGGACCCTAAAGATCATCTAATTCCAAGCCTGCTGCCATAGGCAGGGACACCTTCTAGTCCCTAGTGTAAAAAATTAAAAAACAGCAACTGCCCCTGCAGCTACTCCCATACAGGCAACAACTTTCACAGCAAAGGGACTCCTTGGCAGATTCCCCTTGATGCCAGTGCCCTTCCAAAACCTCCCGTTGGAGAAAAGAAAGGCTGAACTAGACACAAGCAGAGGAAGTCGCTGCCCAAGGCACTGTTAGCACAGATAAGCTGTTATAAACCGAGATCATCTGCAACTGCAGGATTCAGGTTGTCTTTCACCCACGTTGTCTTCCTGTCCACGATGCCAAAGCACTACAACCGTGGGCAATGTTTATGTTAACACAGTTACTAGTACCTGCAAAACAGGGGCATGGCCACCAAGCCCAACCTGCTGTCTGGATGGTGCAGAAGACAGAGGGATTTGGGGGGGTTTGTAAAGCTTGCAAAGCTTTACGTTCCTGCCAGGACAGCCTGATGACTCTGTTCCCTTTCTGCTCGCTTGCTGTGTCCTCATTTAAAACAAAACAAAAAGAATAAAGAGGAGCATTTCAAAGATTTGTCTTCGGCACGTTCGAACCCTCAAAGGCGTTCTGTTAGAGCCAGGCTCGAAAAGCCCGAATATCACAGAAACGAAGAGGGATGCCAGCCGTGCCGGGCAGAAGCAGCGCAGGCAGGCAGGGCGGCCGCGTGTTTATACACACCAGAGGCGGGGAACACAGAGCCGAGATGGGGAGAGGGCGGAAAACCAGCCCCGCAGACAGGGATGCGCACCCCGAGCACATCCCTGCGGGGCAATTCCCCGGCACACACACCCCGCGGGGCTCGGGGAGGGGGCAGAACCCTGTCCAAGCCCCGGGGAGGGGGCACAGCCCCGTCCAGACCCGGCACACACCCCACGGGGCTCGGGGAGCGAGTAGAACCCTGTCCAAGCCCCGGGGAGGGGGCACAGCCCCGTCCAGACCCGGCACACACCCCACGGGGCTCGGGGAAGGGGGCAGAGCCCCGTCCAGCCGCGGCACACACCCCGCTCCGGGCTGAGGGCGCGGTGAGGGGTTGAGCCCCTCAGGAGCCCGGCACAGACACAGCCCCCCCGCCCCTGCCAGAGCCGGGGGGTCCCTGTGCCCACACCCACCCCGAAACCCATTGAAAGGGCAGTGCCCGCCACTGCGGCAGCGCTGAGGGGAGGGCCGGGCCCCTCACGCTGCGGGAAGCACCGCGCAGCTGGTGGGAAGCGGGCGCTGAGGGAGCAGCCGCGAAGCCCCGGGGAGGGGGGGGCGTCCGTTCCCTCGCCCTGCCGGTCCAGCCCAGCCCGTTACCTGGGGACGCAGCTGGGGCTGGAGCCGTCGATCTCCCACGTGGCGAAGAGGTTCATAGGC
>WBMV01004806.1:149207-163862 GCA_013396655.1 Campylorhamphus procurvoides | reverse complement strand
GAGGGAGGGAGGGAGGGAGGGAGGGAAGGAAGGAGGGGGAGAGTCCCCCAGGTACTTCCCCGGTGCCGGCCGCTCCAGCAGCCCGTCCCCTCTCGCTGCCTCCCTCCTCAGTCAGGCCGCGACCTGCAGCAGTACCAGAGCCAAGCGAAGCAGCTCTTCCGCAAGCTGAACGAGCAGTCCCCGACGCGGTGCACGCTGGAGGCGGGAGCCATGGCTTTCCAGTGAGTGTCGGGAGCGCGGGTGGGGAACGGGGCCCTTCTGGCTCTGGGGGTCGGAACTGGCTGTCTGGAAAAGGGGGAGCTGCTTCCCCTGCCTGCCCTGCCAGCTGGAGGGCAGGATCTGCTCGAAGGGGAGGTGTGTGTGAGCTCTCACTGCTTGGCACAGGTGCCTGGCACTTGATTTTCAGCTAGGCTCACGGTTCTGCCTTTGCTGAAGAGAATGCAGGTGCTGTTCCCGTTAAGGTTCTTCTGTTTGTTTGCACTCTGTCTTTATGGTGTCTTCTGTACCTCCTGTGTTTTGTCTTTAAAGAGATGTGTTCTTGGTAAAACCTGTCTGGCAGTACCTCTGTCAGCTCCTCTTGCACAGGATTTCCATCTCTGTGTCCCATGAAAGTCCAGCTGTTCAGGCTGTGTAAGAAGCACATGGATCATCTCTTGAGGGGTTTTTTACTATTATTTTCTTAATATCTGACAGACTTGATGTAGATTCAGTCTAGATTTTTTGGGTGTGGTTAATTTATTTCCTAAACTTTTTGGGAACTCTCAACTTGAAAGCACTTTTGGCATTCTGCAGTAGTACTATAGCAAGGGAGCTTGGATATGAAACCAGGAAAGCTTACAGAGAGTGCAGATCCTATTACTTCATCCACAGCAAGGGAGGTGGACAGGCAACTGGACAGGAGAGGAACTGTCAGTCAGTGAAAGGCAGGAGAGCTTGTGTGTGAGAAATGAAGTGGTTCTCTCTGTGATATGTCCTTACCTGGCAGAGTAGAGTTTGAGAGCTCAGTCAAGATCCTGCCAAGAGGCACAATGATGCCATTAGCAGCAGTAATTGCTACAGGTCCCTGAGAAGAGGCACCAAGGCAGAGTTGTGCAGCTTTGGCAGCGATGTGCCAAGAGTTCCTGCACTTTGCACCATTTCTGCTGCACTGCCAGCAGCAGGATCCCTCTTGGTTTCCAAGTGATTCCTGGTGACTGTGTGTGTGTTTATGGCTGGGTGAGGAAGAGGGGGGCCTTTGAATGCAGGGCAAGGTTGGCTTTAGGTCTCTGCCTCTATAACAAGTGCCCTTTAGCACATCTCCCACCCTGTCCCTTTCTTCAGAGATTTGGCAACATGAAATGAAAAGACAGGAACAGGATTTTTTTTGAAAAACAGTCTTTGGCAAAAGCCATGAGGTTTTGAGGGCTACTTTTCTTGTTGGCTTACGTGTATTAACTGTGACAAGATTGTTTAAAATCTTTTCTCTTGGCTTCTGGTTGCCTTTGATAGGGAGTTATAGTCGCCAGAGGATGGCCCTGATTAGTCTGGCCATCCCTATCTTCTGTTGCAGAGTTAACTGCAAAATGCTGCCCTGCCTCGTCTTCTTTCGACAAGTTAAAACTGTTTAGAATTTAAAACCTCTCTTGTTTCCAAGTGTTTCCTTGGCACTGCACGGGTGTAGCTGAGACTGGCAGCGAGGCCTTGGGAAAGAGCCTGTGTAGATCCCAGTAAATCCCTTCTTGAGTTACTTCCATGATGCAAGCAGAGCGATGTCTGGTGAGGTGGCAATGTGTGCCCAGGAAATCAAAGCCTATTAATGGTGGCTGTAATGTCACCAGTTCTGACGAGGAGGGAGGGCTTGGGCAGGCTCCTGTTTCGATAGCTGTCCCAAAGGAACAGGTGGGTTACCTGGCTGGCAGACAGGCAGGGAGAGGAGTGTTTCTCCTGCATTGAGTTAGTCCCTAGACAGGTTCTGGCAGTGATTGACAGCTGCTGCTGCAGAGCACTCACTGCTACCTCTTTTCAGCTGGGGTGTTATGGTGGCAGGACCTGTGTGAAAAGAATACTTTCAGGTCAGAAAACCTCCTGTATGAGGAGGGGAGGTAATGGGGAAATTTGAGATTTAGTCTAAAATAACGCTGACTGATGACCACACTGTTTAACACAGCTCACCGATTTTTTTCTGCCAAATCAGAGCTCTGACTGCTGAGGGCAGCACAAGCCTGGACAGAGCGTTTTGTGGTGTGAGTTAGTAGTGTTGCTAAGGATATTGCTGAACTTGCTGAGGTGGTGTAGAACGTGTTTAGCTTCATCAATTCTGAGAAGAGCTGAGCCTTGCTGAAATGTGAAACTTAAACTATGGCCGCTAAGGTGATTTCTGTCCAGTGCAATGCCCAGGCTTTGGCTCCAAAAGCTGTGTCACCCCTTCAGCTGCAGCACTGAGGACACGTGGCTGGGCAGGTACAGGAGCACTGATGGTTTCTCCTGTGCTGTCAGTCAGTAGGTGACCTTTGCCTGATGAATGGCTGAAGTGGCTCTTACCTGTCATGTCGAGGGCAACCCTTGGCCTTTGCCACTGTTACCAGGATAAAGATTTTCTCTCTCCAAATGTCCAGTGTGATTATAAGAAACCTACTGGCTGTACTCAGCATGCAGGAGTTAACAGTGGCAAATGGCACTGTCTGCCCCTCATGTGCCAAGCAAGTGCTGTGCACGTAAAGTATAAAACTGAGAAGCCCGGCTGTGCAGAAACTCAGCTCTGAGGTTGACAAAATTGTCTGAAACTGGTTCAGAATGAGGTGAGCTCACTCTCTGTGGTGCTGACAGATCAACTTTACATCCAGCACATTGAATATCACAGCAGGGAAGAGCAAGTGGGAAATATGGCTGAAGAGCTCCAGGCAGGACCAGCTGGCCTGGGCAGAGATAAACAGATCTGTGCCAATGGGACATGTTCCTCAGAGTGCTCTCATCTGGAGCACAGTGCTGCTCCAGCAGTACTGTCAGGATTCCCATCTGACACATGTTTTCCTCATTTCAAAAGATTTGTTCAAGTCTTGATGGTCATGACAGTGGCTAAATCAAGCTATGGGTGATGATCTGTAGCAACTCCAATCTGTCAAACAGGTCTCCAGGGGTAAGGAAAGAACAGAGGCACGATGCAGTGTAGTATTAGTCCTCAGCACTGGTGCAGTCCAGGCTGAGGGACATAAAAAGGAACAAAAGCATGGACTAGTGGGGACACACTGTGGAATAGGTTATGGCAACTGGAGTTTCTTGCTTGTGGTTGGGGTAGACCAGTTGTTGATTGAAGGCTGGCAGGGTTCACACACAGGCCGTGTAAAGACAGGAGAAATGGATACTTCTGAGCCCAGGAACGAGCTGAGGGTGGCTAATTCAAAGGACATGGACTTGTTGGGGTATCTGAAAAAACAGTGGGGAGTGGGAGGAAGTTTTGTAAGCCTGGTGTGGCTATCAACAAAATTTTAAGCTGCTTATTTTACTATTGTGCCCTCAGGACTGGATCATTTCTTTAATACGCTGCTAATCTTTATGCTAACTAGACTAATGCATAATGGCATTATGCAGAAAGTCAAAGGAAGGTAACAAAAGTAGCATTTACATTTTACCCTGAAGAATATAGATAAATGTTCAAAAGCCTTTGCAGGGCTATTTACTGTCTCTACTCTCTTGGTTTTGGTGGGAATATTGTAGCTTTTATTTTTATATTGGCTAAATGAGGAGAAAAATGCAGCTGGGAATGTGCAGCAGCAGACAGTCATAGCAAAGCTTAAATAATCTCAAGATTGGTGCTATCTTATCCCTTACTGCAGTAGGCTTTTTAGCTGAATTATAATGAAAAGCCCCTGTTCTCCCAGTTGGCAGAGACACTGGAGTTCATACTGAAACAAGGTCAACACTAAGCCTCTGCAAACAAATAAGAATTAGATGGGGATGGGGGTGCTGGGAGGAGGTGGGGAGGGCCCCTGCACTCACAGCTGCAGAGCTAACCAAACAGCATGACACAGAAGCAGATGTCACTGTGTTTTGGAGCTTCTTATGTTACAGCCAAAGAACTGGTGGCACAGTCACACCTACCCATGGCAAATCTACAGGTAACATCACCAGAACCTCTCTAGCACCAGTATTTTTTCCCACTGCCTCTGAGGTGATGCATGTGGAGAGCAGCACCCCACCGACAGGCGGGTTTTGGGGGAGGAAGGGGATACCCAGCCCTCCAAAACTGAAAGGGAGAGCTGGCAGTCACCATGTGGCTTTATAGCAAGCTGAGACCAAATTCTTGTGCATGTTCTAATCTCAGTGCTTCAACTTCCCATTTGTGGGCCTCAGGTGCTAGACTGTGCTGACAAATAGAGATGTGTTGGCGACCTTCCCCTCTACTCTGCTGGCAAACTTTCTTGTGCTCCCCTTCTCCCAGCTGTGGGAGGTAGAGTGTTCTCCCTTTTGTACTAAAAAATTATAACTCTTTTGTTGCTGATATTTTGTTAAGCTAATGATATTCACAGGCCAGCTTTTGTTCCCTTGAAGGCAAAATTCAAGGCTCTTGGCGTGGGTGTAAGGCTACAAGAAAATTTATTTTGGGTAAAGAAAAATGAGCCATTGCTTTGTAGAAAGGTTTACACTTCATCCAGACATGGAAAACTAGAAGTCCTTGTACCCAGTTGTCATTGCCTCATAGGAATAAAGGAATGCGGCATGGGGTTTGATAGAATATGTTCAGAATTGATTGATTAATAACCTGTCTGCTGTTCTTTTAGCTATATCATCGAGAAAGGAGTGTGTTACCTGGTCCTGTGCGAAGCTGCGTTCCCCAAGAAACTGGCCTTTGCATATCTGGAAGACTTGCACTCAGAGTTTGATGAGCAGCATGGCAAGAAGGTTCCGACAGTCTCCAGGCCCTATTCCTTCATTGAATTTGGTGAGGTCCCTCTCCTTGTGGCTAGTTAGGAAACTTCTTGCTGGGGCAGGGAGCAACAGCCACAGGATCCTCTCCAACTTGGCTTATGCAATTAACAGCTCAGCCTCTCTCTCCTTGTCTTTAGAGACATGGGCGTTTTGAGCAGGGGAATAGAGAAGTGGTAGGGAAATGGTATATGTCCTTTGATTCAGGTTTCTTGCTTTTAGTCACTTGGCCTCACTCCAGTGAATATTTGCATGTGGACTTCTGGCTGCTCTGTGTTAGGTGAGGTCCCCTCTGATAACCCTGTCTTGTTCCAGACACCTACATCCAGAAAACCAAGAAGCTCTACATTGATAGCCGGGCAAGGAGGAACCTGGGCTCCATCAACACAGAGCTGCAAGATGTGCAGAGGATTATGGTGGCCAACATTGAGGAAGTCTTACAGCGAGGAGAAGCACTTTCAGGTACTGGGAGTGGCCAGTATTTGGCACAGAGTTCTTTATCCCTTTGGTCAGCTGGATGGGCAGCGCATACTGGAGGGAAAGGCTTGCTAGTCCCTGAGCCTCCTGAGGAAAGTAGGAAATTCATTGGGTGTTTCAGCTGAATTGGTTGCATCCTGAAGCACCTGGTAGGTACTGGTGCTTCTTTTTGGCTGAGACCAGCATCTCACCAGTTTGAGCTGCCCTCATCCTAGCAGGACAAGCACTAGAGCACTGTAGGGAGGCTCAGGCCATGCTGCCATGTGAAACTGCTGCACTTCCAGCTGCTCCAGAGAAACTTACACAGTTAATGTAACATTTGGGGAAGGTTGGGTTAATCTTGACTAACTTCTCTCCCCTTTCCCTTTAACAGCTCTTGATTCCAAGGCCAACAACTTGTCCAGTTTGTCCAAGAAGTACCGTCAGGACGCAAAGTACCTGAACATGCGCTCTACGTATGCCAAGCTGGCAGCTGTAGCTGTGTTTTTTATCATGCTGATCGTCTACGTGAGGTTCTGGTGGCTGTGAGCTGGCTCAGTCGTGGAAGAGGGAAAGCCAGTAGCCTGGCAGGTGTATGTGTGCAGGACACTGTTCATGGGGGATGTGCATTAGAATCCACACAGGACCATCACCTTTACCGGAGTGTCCTGAAATTGTTAGGTGACACCTGGCTTCTGTATCTCTTAGTGAAGCCTAACAATGGGTGTAAAGGCTTGTTGACTGCAGGCTTTTCCTCTGAGGCAGTTTGCACTAGGGTACTGCAGAGTTTGGCCTCCCATGGTTCTTCCCCCTCCTGGGGCACTCTGAGAAACAGTCAATCAGTGCAATTTAGCATAATCACATTATATGTCCTCCCGTTGAGTAGCTCTAGTGGGAACTGGACTCTAATGAACATTCCTTGTGTTGGTAATGTTTGCTTTTTTTAGAATCTGGGTCTGCAGTTATTTTTCTTTCTTTTTCAAGACTCCCCTGTTGGAAGGCAAATACTGCCCTGTACATAAATCAGCTTTCACCTCTGTCCAAATACCTATTGAGTTTTCTGTGTCTGACATCTTGGCTTGTTATACTTTAAGTTGCTTTAGGAAGAAATGGATATTAAACTATGCCTTAAAATATGTTCTGTCTAGTACTAGGAGAGGCAAAGGAAGGCTTCTGCATTACTGATTCCTGAAAAATTAAACTGCAGGTTTTTAAGTGTCCACTTTCCCTCTCCTGACAGCTGTGTGTGACAGTATGTTTCCATGTGAACAGGGTGTGTAATTCAATGCTGTTGGAGTGGGCACAGTGCAAACTATGTCAGCACTCTGTATTTTTTCCTTCCATCTGCAGATTCACTACATTGTTTCCTTCCTTTTTATAACTGTACCTTCCTTCCAAAATGTGTCAAAACTGCCAGCATTTCATCTCTGGGATCCTTGTTTTCTTTCTCCCTGTTTCCCTCACCAAGAGAACCAAAAAATCAAAACTCTGAATGTTGTTGTGAAGAAAAGGCAGTGTTTCTTTAAAGAACACTTCAACTTTACATGAAGGATTAGGATAACTTTAAAATTGTGGAATCCTTTGGAAACACCACCTTTTTCTCCCACTGTCACCCTCTCCCTACCTCACTTGGGAAGTTGAAACTGTAGGCAAAGAAAAACTCATTGTGGGGCAGTAGTATAGAGCTTCTTTCTTATGGGCCAATCTATATATTACCGGTGTAATGTGATTTTTTTTTAATTTCTTTTTGGTCCACCTATGCTAAAAATAACGTTCTACCAGTCAGCTTTTGGTTTATTTAGAAATCAAAAAAAAAAGAGGAAAAAAAGAAACTCCACAGCTCAGGCACTCTTCTGCACTCAAGTGTTTGTCACTTGCTAGGAAGCAGGCAGTGTCACAGAAGGAAGTTTCAGGACTTCCCAGCACCTCTTACAAGCACATAATTTTGTGTAGTTCTGGATGTATAAGCTGTGACCTGGAAGTGTTTCCTGCCACTGGGTGGGAAACAGCTGTTGTCCTGTCTGGGAATGCTCCCCAGCTTGGTGTTGGACTGGCAGGGAAGCAGTTATCACTCGTCCACTGATAAACCCAGCAAATCTGAGCTGCCACATAGTCTAAAGTAATCCAGTTTCTGCATGATGCCTCAAAGTCTTACTTTGTAGGTTGCTTTTATTTTAATTATTATTATTAAAAACCTTTCAAGTGGTCTCCCTAACAGGTGAATGTCCCAGTGATGTAGGTCTGTGTAATGTAGGTGCTGGAAGGTCTCGCCGTTCAGACACCCGACTGTCTGTGGATTGTTGTGATTGAGGGGGGTGATGTTCCTGCAACACAGGGCAGCTCTGGGAGCAGCTGTCTCCTGCAGCCCCAGTGTCAGCAGTGAAATAAATGCTTCTGAAAATCCCCTCTGCAGCGTGGAGTGTCCTGTGTCTCATTCCTGTGATCTTGGAGGATGTTTGCTTTCCTTCCAGGGACGCAAGAGGGTGAACACCCCATAGCTGAAGACACTTGGGATAAGGGCTCCTTTCTGGAGGCATAACTAGTTGAAAAACATGATATTGGATGTTTTCTGGCAGAGACTGTACTTCGTTTATAGCAGTGTCTCTCCCAGTTGCAGGCAGCCTCCTCAGCATGGGCAGAGCCTCACGGGTGCGTGGGCAGAACTTTTTGGGGACAATATTGTGGCTCTTCACACAGGGCACACAAGAAGCAGGACAAACAGTGAAATGTGTGTCCCCCATGGGGTACATCGGTAGGATCAGGGCCTGGAGCTACACATGCTGCTTGCCTAGAGGGAAGGCAAGGAGGATTCCCCTCCCACAGGCCAGCATGGGGCTCCACGGAACACCTTATAAAGCAACTCCCATGCTGCCTTCAAAACACGGAGCACCCTTTCCCCACTTGGGCAGGGCAGAGGTGGCGCTGATGCCCTGTGCGAGGGAAGTGCGGGCTGGGTTTTGCTTTGCTGGGTGCTCCCTGCATCTGAGCAGCCAGGGGTGAGCTGGTTGGGGCAGAGGGGAGGAGAAACCAGTGCCGGCTTGCTCTGGGCTCAGGGCTGGGACTGGGTGGGCACAGGGGGCAGCCCTGCTGCAGGCAGTGGCTGGGGCGCTGCCCCTCTAGGGTCGTGGTGCTGGGCACTTAGTCCTTGGTCCTTGGCAGTGGCCAGAGCCGGCCCCGGGACCGCTGCCTGCAGGTGGCAGTGCCGGCGTGGAGATGGAGGGACCAAAGGGGTCCTCCTGAGGGCACCCCCAGCTCGTTGAGATGCCCTGGCCATCCCAAAGACATCCCGGGGATGGGTCTGTGAGGGCTCCCGGACTGCAGCTCAACATCCATCGTGCAGCCGGGATGCTGTGACTGAGGTCAGGGGAGATGCTTCTCAGAAGGGGATTTGCCTGTCACCTGCTAGTCAACACCTTTTTAATTTTTGTTTCTGTTTCTGAGCTGCCCATCTTCTTCCAGAGGCTCTAAAACAGGCTTTGACTGCTGAGTGTTTCCCTCAATTCCTGCACCTGCTCTCCTCATCCTGGCAGAGATGACGGGTTTTGTACCATGCCAGATACACACGGAGCAGAGGTGAAGCAGGACCTGGGAGCAATGCAACCTCCTGGCACCTCTGCAGCATCTGAACCCCGTGCTCTGGGTGAGTTTAGTGGGCAGAACCGGGCTCTCCCTTCTTCCACAGTGTGCCCATTGCCACTGGGAAACCTTTGGCACAGGGCACAGGCAGAGTGCCAAAAAGACAAGGATGGTGCAGGGTGTCCTGGGAGCTGTTCTGCTCATCATGTGAGCACAGTGGTGAAAAGCTGCCAGTTCTGTCTGTGCTTGCTGCTGACACCACTCAGCTCAGGTCTGGGTGTCTTTGTGTCATGGATCCAGGAGTGCTGTTGGGCACAGTGTCTGCTAAAGGGACCCTAAGTGGCTGTAGGGCTGTGTAGGGTGACTTACACCACTGGGCATGCCAGTGCAAGGTGACGGGTTTTCTCCCTGGATTAAGCAGCAAGATCTTAAGCAGACAAGCAGAGCTGGTTCCCAGATGCTGCCAAACCTGCCATGGGTGGGGCATGGCACTTTCAGAGGAGAAGAGTGCAGCAGGATGGCAAAGACTGGCTGGGTGATCTGGCCACCATGTCAAATATAAGCCAGGTCTCACCTGGCACAGACTGTGACCATGCTCTGCACTGTCACCGCTCTGGGAGCAGCCATTTGGGCATTGCAGGGTCTTGGTTTCTGTGTTGATTTGGGTACTGTTTCCTCTGCTTTGAACAGGCTCCTCATACTTGCAAAGCCCTCTTTTGAGCAGGTTTTGAGGAAAGCCCACTTTCAGCATCTTTCCCTCTAAGACCCCAGGGTCAGTTTGACCCTGGGTGGTTTCTGGAAGCTAATTTGCCGTGGGTGAATGCCCCAGTGGTGTGGAGGGCTGTGCCAGCAGCTTTGTGGCACAGCAAGCACCTACCCAGGGCACTGAACACCCAACAAGTACCTGGACAGCAATGGACAGGGTGGCAGGGGAGTTCATCTTTTGAGCACCCTAATCCTTGTTCACCCTTCCTTGGTGGCTGACATGGGGACACAGCAGTTCTACCCCTTTGGGGGGCTCTGAATTCCACCAGAGCCAGGAAGGGATGCCCTGTAGAGCCAGGCTGAGAGACTCTGGAGGTCGCCCTTCCCTCTCTTCACACTTTATTCTGCTGCATTGCTGCAATGTGACCTTTTGGAAAGGAGGATGTTGATTTTCTGCTGCCCAAAACCGAAAGCTTTCCTGAGGGCAGGGTGCTGGGTTGGCAGCTGACTGTGGGACCAGCCCTCCTGCACTGGCCTGAGTCAGTGCCATGCCCCAGAGCACCCCTGAATCACCCCATCTCCCCTGTCCTTGGTAACACAGCTACCCTGGTCCTGAGTCCTTGGGAAACACCAGGGCAGGACTAGGGGCACCTGCCCAGCTCCTGGCAGCGTCCTCACTCTGTCCCTATTGGTCTCCCTAGATTTGAGCTCTCTGGGAGTCTGTGAGGTTCCTGAGCCCCTACGGCCTGCACAGGGGAGAGGTGGGATATGACCTCTCCATCAGAGATGTCCTTCCCGTGCTTCCTGGACAACCTCCAACCCAGCTGCCCAGGCATGTCCCTGGCTCTGTTTTCCTTGGGCAGTCATGCCACGTCCCCTGCCCAGCCTGTCCCCCTTCTCCCCCATGTGGGGCATAATTTAGGTCCCCTGCAGGGGTGCCCCAGGGTTTGCCCACAGCACTGAGCCTCACAGAGCTTCACGTCACTGCTCCCAGCTAGCTGCAGCCACGCCTGAGCTCACAAACCCACCAGAGGTGGTAAAGCAGAAGTTGGGGAGTCCCTGCTCCCTGTGCCACCCCAGCAGGGCTGCTGGCCCCTGCCACGGGGCTTTCTCTGGGCCGGTGGCTGCATGGAGGAGCCCAGCATGATTTTGAACCACAGCCCAGAAAATCCCCAGTGGCTGAGCCCCAGCACTCTGGAGACAGATGATAAACCTGTTTCCTCTGTCACTGCTTTTTTTTTTTACTTACCTCCCCCCAGCATCCCTCTAGCCCTGTGGTTGCTCCCTGGCCACCCTAGCACTCTCTGCTTCCCTGGCACACTGCGCACCCTCACTGGAAATGGGACTCCCTGGCCCCATTGCAGCACAGCACCTAGAACAAAAATGCACCCTTCCTGTTGGCCACAGTTGGGGCCCCCCAAATTGGCAGCAGAGACAGGATTTGTATCGAAGAGCAGAACTAAATATGCTTGATGGAGCCACAGGGGCCCTGAGTCCCACGCACTGGGACCTGTGTGGGTCCCTGTGGTGCCAGAGCCTGGGGAGCATGAGGGGTGTGTGGCTCCTCAGGATCTCTTCCAGAGCTGCATGTCCCTGCCATGGACAGCCCCTTGCAGCTGCAATGGTATTCCCTGGCATCCACCTTGGGAGAGGAGGGAACCATGAGGCAGGAAGGTGGCTTCTGGTGCAGCACCAGCTCAAGCACAGAGCAGCACCAGGCCCCCACCTGGTGACAGGAGGGATGTAAGAGCGTGGCTGAGGGCTGAGGCCGGGCTCTCAGTCCCGCAGGAATAGGAGGAAGCCTCTGTTGCGTTATCCTGTGTCCCTGTCTGCATGAGGACCACGGCTGATGGGGGCTGTGCCTGCATAGCCATCCCACAGCAAGAGGGGTGGCTTTCATGGGAGAGGAGTGGGGTGCTGGCCTGCTGCACATCACCACTGCAGCTCCCCTGAGGCTGCTGACCACGAGTGGGAGTGGCAGATTCCCATTTATGCAACCGTTGCTGTCCACAGACCCGAAAAAGGCAACTTAAGGATTGCAGCGAGCAGCTGCCCCTTCCTTGAGCGTACCATGGCCGTACTACCGTGCCAGCTGTCATTGCAGCACCAGCTGTGACCTGGAGGGTGACCACAAATCAGTGCATTCCTGCTCCACCGCGTGCACAGAGCCAGGGCCATTTTTGGCGCTTCATGGCCACCCTGTACGTCAGACTAACTTTGGTAAAAGCTAAGCAGCTCCATCTGCAATTCAAATACTCCCGGGGCTGCTGAGAGCAGGCAGCGGCGGGGAAGGCAGAGGGTACAAATTCCCCAGGCGATTAAGCAGCAGAGGGAAAGGGGAGTCCAGTGCATTCCTGCAGGGCTTGATGAAGGAATGCCTTTGCACTTCTCTGTTTCTTTTTAAGACAAGGCTAGCTGGCAGGTAAGGTAATCACGGCATAAGCCAAGTCATGTGGATGTTAAGAGTTTGCAGATGAGCCACAGGACAAGCTATTTGCGGCACAAGCACAAGGCTGCCAGCCCCGAGGATTTTGTTGGAAGCCTCTCTCCCTCCTGCTTTTCTTAAACCTCTTGGCTGCTGACGTCTTGTAACTATGAAATACCCTCAGCCCTCATTTTAATGGGGTTCCAGCTCTTCTGTTCACAAAAGAAAAAGCTGGGATATATGACTCAAGTATGTCCCAAGGACCCCCAGAGCAGAGGCAGGTACAAATGAGCAACGTTTGTAAAACACAGGGATGTAAGGCAGGTGATCAGGTGTGGGCTGAGCTAAGGTCCGAATGCCCAAACCACCATCAATGTCATGGAAAGGTTATTGCAAGAAAACACAACTTGTTCAGAGCAAGCCGATGCAGAGCTGTTGAAATAAGCAGTTCCTCCAAGATGAGGGACAGAGGAGAAGTGCCAGCTGACCAGGTACAGGCAGCCAAAAAGCACTTCAGGATGATCAAATGCATTTTATCTTCTCCAAGGATAGCTGGGAAGAGCACTGCAGAGCCCCCAGCACGTGGTGAGGCTGCTGGAACTGCAAACAGTGCCTGATCTCCCTGCCTTTGTCAGCTAAAGTGCCAGGATTTCTCTAATTGCTGCGGCCGTTTAACTAGTGATGCCGTGGATATGCAGCCTGTTCAGCTCTCCTAATCCCTCAGCTGGCATCGCTTCTAGGTCGGGAGCGCACCCAGCCCTCCTCCAGGAGCCCTGCCTGCCTCCCCTTGCCACCCTGGGCAGCAGAGGCTTGGGTCCCACACGCTCCGTGGGCAGAAAAGGGCAAGGCATGGTGCAAACCAGCTGGACACTACAGAAAACCTTGCCAGAGCTCTCCAGTTCCAGTGCTGGCCGCTGGTCAACCGTGGGTGGGATGCTCTCCTCCGCTGGCAGCCGAGTCCACGTGCTCCCAACTAGGGCAGAGTCAGAGTGGAGAGATAAGAGCAATCAGCAGGCTCCTCAGACCTGTGGGAGGCAACAGCTACCTTTTCTGTGTCAGGCGGGATTCTCCTGAAGAGCCTCATCTGTCAGGTGGAGGTGGCTGCTCCCAAGAGCTGTGCAGGGCAGCCCTGGATCCTGTCCCTGCACTGGGGCTTAGTGCCTTGTGCTCAGGCCAAGTGAAACACAGCAGAGGATGAGCTGCTTCAAGGTCAGGGGTCATAAGTAATGCTTATGGAAATGGCAGCTTTCAGTGAAATACCAGAATTCCTCCTGAATTTGCATTCAGGAGAGTATTCCCCAAGCCTTTCTTGTTGTAGGAACACTCCTGTCCCTCCTCAACTCCCAGCTTGGCTTTCTGATCATTTTAACTAAACTGCTGGCTGACACCACCCATAATTTAAAATGTGGGAAGTTCTGGGTATGCTGAGGTCTGGCCTGCACCTCAGCAGGTGGGGAGCTGCAGGGAGAATGGTGTGCCAGGAGCAATGCCATGGCATGGCTGTCATGGCTGTGAGGCACCGTCACCTGCCCACGAGCAGCTGTTGGAGCAGCGGTGGGAAACTCTGGCAGCTGGGCAGGACAGTGGGGGAATTGTCACCAAGGTTGTACTGGCATACCTGGAAAAATCACAGTGGGGGTAGGGCACTCGCTGTCCAGCTCCACGCTTGGGAGGAACTCTGGGATCTGGAGAATTACAGGGGGAAAACAGTGAGGTTTATTCATTGCCCCCTCTCTCCCCCAAACCCAGCACAATCCTGCCTTCACAGGCCAGCCTGCCATGTCAGCACTGCACACAAAGGGCTCTCAGTCCTCGGGAGCCTGAGCCAGGGCAGAAGGATTTTTAACGCTTTAAATGATGGCTGAGGACTGGGAGGGATCTCAAGGTTGAATCCAGCTGCTGTCCTGCTGAGACCTCTTCTGTGGGAACCCGGATCTCTTCCCGGGCTTTTGCAGCAGGAGCAACTGTGGGGGTGAGCCATGGGGGAGGGAGCACATCCACCCGCTCCAGGGGCTCTCCTGCCCACTGCGGTGAGCCTTGGAGGCCAAGGCTGGTTTTGGGTTTCCCATCCCAGTGGGACAGGAATGCCCCAGGATTCCTGCCTGGAAGCTGCCTGCACTCTATACCTGAGTGGAGGGCAGGGCACTGTGCCAGGTGCAGAATCCTGCTGCCCTCCCCTGTGAGCACCTGCCACCACTGCTACCACCCCGCAGGGGCTCAACACTGTGTCCTCCTGTCCTGGCCCTGCATCCCCCCATCCTTGCCACCATCCATCCCCATCCTCGCTCCCCCCCATCAACCTTCATCATTTCCCCCCATCATCTGCCATCTCCATGGTCCATCCTCACTGCCCCCCATTCCTCCCCTTCTCCACTCCATCCCATTATCCCCCATCCCCACAGTCCAGTCCCCATCATTCCCCATCCCCATTCTCCCCATCATCCCTCAGCCCCCATTCCCATGGTCCAGCGACCTACTGCCTGCATCGTTCCCCACGCTCACGGTCCAGCCCTCCATCATTTCCCATCCCTGTTCCCCTCATCATACCCCATGCCCACGGTCCAGCCCCTCATCATCCCCTTCCCCACACT